>BSBK01002974.1:0-315044 GCA_027943335.1 Chamaecyparis obtusa | reverse complement strand
TCTTAATAAATTCAATATCACCTTCATTGTGTTAGTGCCTAAAACTCAAGAGACAAAATAGGTGGAAGACTTTAGGCCTATAAGTTCATGCAACATTATCTATAAGATATTCACCAAAGTCTTTGTTAACATAATTAAGCCCTTCCTTAACAACACAATAAACAACAATCAGAAAGGTTTTGTGTTGAGTTGACAAATCTTTGATGCAGTTATCACTACTCATGAATTGATCCAGTTCATGGAAAAGTGCGGTGCTCCTAGAATGGTTCTTAAGCTTGACATTTCTAAAGCCTATGACCGGGTTAGATGGGACTTTCTCAAAAATATCCTTGAAAAGATGGGATTCAATGGTAGTCTGATAAGCATTAAAAAAACCTATATTGAAATGGTTATCTTCTCTATCTTGGTTAGTAGAATTCCTAGGGGCTATTTTGGTACTAATGCGGGGATAAGGAAAGGTGACCCACTCTCACCTTATCTCTTCTTCATTCTTGTAGAGGTTCCCAAAAGAAAAAACTTGGACCTTTTCAACTCAAGAGAACCTCATGCTATCAAAGCTGCTACCACTCTTCTTGCAAATATCCTATAATAATTTGTCTATGACACTATTCTATTTGGTAAAGCCTCAGTGATTGACACAAAGGTCTAGAGATCCTTTCTTAACGACTATGCCCTTTTTTCAGGCTAATATATAAATAATGAGAAAATAATCTTATTTTTCTGCAACACCAAGGAGGACATATATAATAAGATTGTGGGTATCCTTCAGTACAATTCATTTGGCCTTCCAAGTTTCTACCTTTGGATATCCCTTCACTATCAAAGAAGTTTATAAGGAATTTTGTAATTCTATCCGTGAGAGAATTCAAATAAAATTATCTATATGGAAATGGAAACTCCTAATCACTGTGGGAAAGATACAAATACTTTCCTCGTCCCTATAGGGAATTCCCTTGTATTTCCTCTATTTAATATCCTGGGTGCCATAGATGACAAGACTGAGAGAATTTAGAAAACATTTTTTTGGGTTGGTATGGAGGAAAAGAAAATAATAGCTTTGGTCATCCATAAGACTATTTTTAGAACTAAGAGGGAATGAGGATTCAGTCTATGAAGATTAGTCCGTATGAACAAAGATCTAATGGAAAAAACTTGCTAAAAAATAGCTCTCCACAAAGTTGATTGGTATAACATTATGTTTCCTAAGTACCTAAGCTCAAAAAAATTTCATGATAATATCCTTAATCAAAGTTTCCCTAAAAGGTCTAAGACTTGGGATACCATCATTAAGGAGAAAAACATCATTGTAGGATTTTTGAAGTGGCATCTTGGGAATGGTAAATCTTTTAACTTTTGGGATAATATTTGGACTGGTGATAGGGCTTTGTCCCCGTTTCATAATTTAAGGGAGATTAAAAGGATTGTTTGTGGGGAAATTGGTGCTATAATTAAAAAAGTGGTGAATTCTCATAGAACCCAGTGAACACATGCATGCAAATAACTTCTTACATGCAAGAAACCCTAAACGCACAAAAGTGTTGGAAATATAATTGGTAAATGTGATACTGAGAGAGGGGGGGGGGGGTGAATCAGATATCACCTACTAAACCATTCTCATATAAATAAAACTTTTGCATAGCATCAACAATACTTGATCATAATCAAATAACTAACACACTAAAGCATCATCCATGAAAGCATTCATAACACAAAGATTTTGGTTACCCAGAAACCCTTGAAAGGTAAAACTAGGGTGGGGATGACACCCACAAACCTTCATTATTGTAGTAATAAATTTTCCTGTTAGGGCTTACAAAATTTGATCAAAACTTGATCTACCCTATGAGGGGTCTTCCCTGTTAAAAGATAAAAGACTTATATAGTCTACCTTGTTAAAGGATTTGAAACTTACAACAAAGTAAGCACTCGGTTAACATATTACAAAAAGTCTGTTAGGACTACTTGGTTAAGAGATTTACTTTGATACACTGGCTAGAAAGTCTCAGTACTTGATCTTTTAGTTTGCACTATATGCAGATAATAGATCTTCTCTTTACTGTATTGTGTTGATCTCATCTATTAGATTTATCTCTTTTCTGTGCTTTCACTACTTAGCTCAGTCATTGAACTCTGTCTGAATACTTCTCTTCACTCAATCATACCTATCTACTTATTCCCTTCACATTCGCTATCCCTCGCTACTCTGATTTAGGGTTTAGATCTTGACAATATATAATCAACAAATCATCTTTCTGATTCAAGATCTACGGTTCATATTAATTCCCTTTGCTGCTTAAGCCTTACTAAATTATGATTGGCTCTAGGTGTTGCATAGGGATCAATGATTGCTAAGTAGATGTGTAATTACCTCCATAATTATCTCAACAAACAAAATACAAAACATGAATGTCAGCTAAAACTATTTACCTTGATCACTATGCCAAAACAAACTCTTATGTCATCTTCTGGCTAACTCGGCAAATGTAGTTCTTGATACTTGACATTCACTGTACTCAGCATATGTTGATAACTCTAGCACTTAGTAATCATTGCATATAGGACTCGACAAAACTAGACTCGGTATACTACAAAAAAACATAGTGACCATAAGTTTACTCGGTAGTACTATTGCTCGGTAAGTAAACATTACATAGCTCAACCTTTACATAATGACTCGGTCACAGTGATGACCAACCATCATTGCCTAGATAAATGACTAAGTGTGGGTCACTAATAGTCAACAAAATTATAGAGATCTACAATCTCCCCCTTTGACATTAGTGGAAAAAACACCTTGTCATGACATTACATCTCCCTTTACAAAAATATGTAGTATAAGAAAAATACACCCCCTGAGATATATATACATTCAAAATTTTTGGTTACCTCCCTCTTTGTCATGTCATGTCATTTTACTTCCCCCTTGATTTTGACATGACGAATGTCAGCTGGAGTGGGGATCTCAAAATGCATCTCCAAAAATGGTTTGTACAGCATCATAACCATGTGTAGTGCAGTTTCCCATCCTCTAGCAGCAACAGTTAAAACTTCAGATTGCACTTCTAGCTCGACAACTAGATTGATTAGGCTCTTGGCAGTAGATAGATTCGGATCCCTCTGAGTTAATTCCTTAGCCTTGACCAACTTTCTCTGTAATGCCTCCAGGTGAGGTGTCAAAATTGTTTGCATAGAAAGTAGGCGAGATCTAATCTTTCCATCATTAGCCATCAATTCAGCTATCTTTCCTTGAGTGTGCATTATCTTGACATAATGGTTGGAACTATTTTCTAGATCAACACTTAAGGACTAACTGGTGGATTTGAGTTCTTGCTGCGGTTGATCAATCAAACGTTGGTTCTCCTCAGTGAACTATTCTATATTGCATAGTTTGGTGAGCAGAGAGTTTGCATTTATAATTACTTCTTTGGTCTCTTCTATCAAAGTAGAAAGTGTGACCTATTTAACTGCAATCTCAGTAGATACTTTCTCCATCATTTTGGTCTCAAACTTTCTTTCTAACCACTCAAACAATTTATCATTGGCGCTACTCGCTTCATTATTTACCTTCTGAACAATATGTACAAGTTGTTCCAATATGGGAGCAAAACTATTTACATCTGACAACTCATAAACATCATTAAATATATCTTTGATTTCATATAGAACCTATTTCTACTGATGTTCTCTTCTCAATTCTTCTTGTCTACTTTTCCTTGACAATAAATCTTTCAATACCTGTATTTTCTCATAGGAGAAGTTATCAGTATCCCATTTAGGAATAACAATAACTTCATCAATGGTTACCTCTGGTTAAAAGACTTCTATTTTTTGCTTGTGTGCCTTCTTCAGTGTGCTCCCACTCAGCATCTATACAAGAGCCTGTATTGCTTCTTGTTCTATAGGCTTCTGTACCTTAGTGGCTTTTTCTTCTTTTCCCTCAGTTCCCTTATCCTCCACATGAGGACTAGTAGCTTTTTCTTCTGAATTCTCTTTTTCCTGGTAGATCTCCTCAGTAGATGTGGGTTGAATAACTGGTGCCAACTTCTCTGGTTCCTCAGTAGTACTTTTAGCGGCTAACATATCAATTGTAACAACTTCAAATTTGGCGGGGGTAGTGTTACCAATTGATGTCACATCAATTTTTGGATAAGCTTTGACTTGTAAAAGTACTATGTTACTACCTGGTAAAGATGTGTCTTCTACTTTCTCAGCTTGTATGTCTTCCTTGGTTAATACTGGATTCTTAACTAGTGTATCCTCTATGATATCTACAATGTGTACTTTAGGTTCGTTTTGAATTTCCTCTACCTTGGGAGCTTCTATCTCCGGAATGGGTGATTCCATTACACTTTGTTCTATTTCAGGCTTGGCATCCTTAGATGTACTTGCACCATTATCTCCATCTTTGTCAATCAACAATCCAAACATTATCTTCCAAATCTTGACAATTTCCTGTACAACATCCTCAACCTTGTGCTGAAGGATTAGATAAGCTCTGAGCTTAGGATCAAATTTGGCTCGGTATTTTTCCACAACTTTTTTGATGTTGGCAGGGGTGAGACTTGATTCCACTTGTGCTAAGGTGCTCTCCCTTATTTGTTTTTCAGTATTAAGGGCATATTCCCATTTTTGTGCAACCCTGTTGCTCAGCTCCTTGGGGATTCGATTCTCCAACTGAATAGGTAACATCTTGAAAGTACAAAGCATTTCAAGAATATCATCTTCAACTTTTTCCTTCTCTCCTATACTCAAACTTCCAAACTTTAATTCTTTCAAGTCATCCACTCCTGTAGAGTTTGTGATCTTGTGGCATATTTCATCCATAGTAGTTTTAACATCATGTAGTGTAATCTTCTTCTTCACCTCTTCATCACTTTCAGTTTCCTCATCATCTTCTTGTACCGATACAAGTATTCTTCTAGGCCTTTTGTTTCCCTTACTTGGCACTGCCTTAGGTTGTGTAGGTTTTTGCTTACTGGATGCAGGGGATATCTTAGGAGTTTCAGTAGTTGTTCCCCTTGTTCTAGGCCTCAACATAGGTGTCAAAGATACTTTAGGTTTCAATATTCTTTTCTTGGTTGGGGGCTCGATAATTATTGGTTTCTTTCCTTTCTTATCTTCTACTTGAGTTTCTTCTTCTTCTTCATTGTCACTAGATTCACTTGGTTCATCTTCTTCCAAACCTTGGGTTAATTATAGTGGAGCATCCTTGTCTGATTCTTTCACATACTTCTCCACATTCTTTACCATCTTCTTTCTTTTCCTCTCTAAGGTTGGAGTTGTTAAACCCATAGAGATTTTTTATTTGGCTTCTTCATATGTTCCAAAGTAGGGTGCCTTGCTATCAATTTCTTCTGCTAAGAGGGCTATGATGGCAGCAGTAGCTTCATCTATATTAATTTCATAGGGTAGTGGCATGAGCCATGAAACCCTAGGAATGACTGCTTGTGCATATGTGAAATCTGTGTCAACTAGAAAACATATATCATTACTGTACTTTTCAACTAATAACACAGGGATTCTACTCCTCTTCCTAATTTTCTTTTTAAACTCAACAAAATAGTTGTCCATTACTCCATTAAAACTATCTCCTATCTAACCTATGAACTCACTGATTTGCACAGTAATGGGTTTCTTCTTATCCCATATCACACCTCCATGAGTAGGAAAAATCTTCTTTACATAAAAGAATAGACAAATTAGCAAAGAACCAAACTTACACATTGAGTTCTTTGCAGTTCAGATTGAGTTGAGGTTCTCAGCAAGCTGAGTCAGCTGGAGCTTGGCAAGATCATACGTGTGCCCTTTCTTAATGATTTTCCATGCCTAGTCCACTGCCATATAGGGGACACTGTCCAACTAACTGGATTGATAGAACTTGTGCGAGATAACCCTTACAACAAAGTTAATTTCCAAATTAGTAATGGTAGAGATTGTTATTCCACGTTTGTTCCATACAGCTTGTGTATTTTCTTGAATTTCTTCTTTGCTCGAACACTTCATTGTCCTTTTTCCTTGAATCGTAGGGTATCCAGTGACTCATTGAATCATTTCCTGTGTTATCTTTACTGATCCATCTTCCAGCCATAGTTTCATGTCATGTACTCGACTCAACACTATTTTTATCCATTCAACCTTAAAATTCTATGGGAAATCTAGGGCATGCACTAACTCTTGTTAGGCAATTGATTTATACATTGGCTTCAACATGCCGTTAACACATAACTTGTCATACGCCTCCCTAATCTCATAATCTCTGATTTCCCCAATTTTGCACATATAACATGACCTAATGTCATTCATCATCAACACATTTTCTGGAATTGAAGATAGGGCTTTGGTCAAATCTCCTTTAATCACGGATTCTGAAATTGTCTTAAAATTTTGTGGCTTGCAAACTTCATTTCTTACCAGTTGTGTGTTGAAAACCTCCATCCCTTGTTTCTTCACTGTAGCAGACGATGATGCCATTTCAATTTTAAAATTTTGAAAGAAAATGTTTTCTCAATAATGTACCTTTTTCTTGTAAGTACCATGTAGATGATTTTTGCTGATGACACACTGTAGAGATTTAGAATCATCTTTGATAAACTGGTTGCTCACACTTTGAATCACTCAAAGAAATCTCAATTTGCTAGGTGAAATGAAATGAGCGGAAACTTTCCACTTTATAGATTCTGAAAAGTAAAATTAGGGCCTCATAAATGCTCCATACATAATTTGTAAGTGGAATACAATTGTCTCGACAAACTCATGCTAACCTCAGCTAACACAAGCTCGGTTAAAATAACTGTTATGACACAAATTGGTACCTACAACATCTTGACCATAACAAGTGCTTGACATACACTGATATCTCGGTTAGAATACTGTCACTCAACATAAAAAATAAAGTTTTCTGTTTCTCTTAGATATGTCCTAATGCATCTTTAACTATGTAGATTAGACTTCTACTCAATCTTTATGTTAGGAACTGATGTAAAATAAAGCTTTGTAAAATTCAGTTCCAAACATTCCTTTTATGCTTAGTTAGAAGAAGTGTGATCACTTGATCCATCGGATTGGGTGACCTCAGATGTGCTAGCTTCACTAGTGCTTCCTTCTTCTTTCTTCTTCCATGTCTTGTCCATCTGATTTTTTAATTTTTCACAGATATCTTCATTCTAATTCTGATCATTGCTCAGTAAAGGTAATCTATAGTCTTTCTTAAGATGATCTATCTTATTACATTTGTAAAATACCATGCTTCCATTCATCCAGCTTTTGGATCTGCCTCTGAAATGAGTCTTCATGAAATTTTCTCCAATGTGTCCATATTTTCCACAATAGTGACAACTGTACCATGTGTTGTAGTCCCAATTGTATGAGTTGTTCTTCACAGGTGGCTTAGTCTGTTCATTTGATGACCATCTTGGTTTAGACCTACATTCAAATGCTCTATGCCCATACTTCTGACAGTTGAAACAATTGCCTTGAAACTTAGGTGAGGTAGGTGGGTTGCCTAATGTCCATGTTTCTTACAATTAAGTCAATGTCCATTGAACTTAGGTTTAGAATCAAACTTACCATGTTTACTTCTGCATATGTTGGCTATATGTCCTGGCTTTCCATAGTGATGGCATGTGGGCTTGTTGTTCTTTGGTTTTGCATTCTTTTGTTCTCCATTCTTTGATGATTCTCCTTCTTCAGTAGATGAAGCATGTTCACTTAGTCCAAGTCCAGATCTATCATCAGATCTTCTAGGTGACCTTAATAGTTCTTCAAAATATTTTGTAGCTTCATTAGGTTTGTTCATCCTTTCATTGATTTCCTTTTCAGATCTAAGTTCATTCCTTAATTGATCATTCTCAGACCTCAGTTGGTTGATTTCCATATCTTTCCTGCCCAACTCTTGATTAATCAGCAGTAGTTGATTTACCATGTCCAGTTGATCTTTAGTCAACCTTTGCATGTCACTTGTCCTTTCATCCAATCTCATTGCAATTTGTCTTTTTTCTTCTTCAACCATTGTCTTATCATCTTTAGCTTTCTTTTTCTGTTCAACTACTTCACAAGGTCTGACAGATTCAATCTTCTACTCTCTCTTTAGATTCTTGATATCATCATTCAGTATGGTATTCTTCTCCAGTAGCTCTTTTATGGCTTTGTCACTTTATGCAGAGTTTCCATTATCAAATAATCTAGTGGTATCTTCTTCTTGATACTGTGATTCATTTTGATGAATAGCAATCTCTCTCCTTTTGCTCAAGGATTTCTCTAGTTCGCTTCTAGCTGCTTCCAGTTGTTGTAATGCTAGTTGTACATCAATTTTATGATTCTCTATGACCTTCCCAAGCTTATAGACTTCCATCTCAAGATCTTTTTCTTCAAGTGGTTAGACTTTCTATGAGAAACCTTGCAGCTCTGATACCAATTGTTGGAAATATAATTGGGAAATGTGATACTGAGAGGGAGGGGTGAATCAGATATCAACTACTAAACCATTCTCATATAATTAAAACTTTTGCATAGCATCAACAATACTTGATCATAATCAAATAACTAACATACTAAAGCTTCATCCATGAAAGCATTCATAACACAAAGATTTTGGTTACCCAGAAACCCTTGAAAGGTAAAACTGGGGTGGGGATGACACCCACAAATCTTCACTACTGTAGTGATAAATTTGCCTATTAGGGCTTACAAAATTTGATCAAAACTTGATCTACCTTGTTAAAAGCTAAAATACTTATATAGTCTACCTTGTTAAAGGATTTTAAACTTACAACAAAGTAAGCACTCAGTTAAGAGATTAGAAAAAGTTTGTTAGGACTACTTGGTTAAGAGATTTACCCTGATACACTAGCTAGAATGTCTCAGTACTTGATCTTTCAGTTTACACTGTATGCAGATAATAGATCTTCTCTTTACTATATTGTGTTGATCTCATCTATCAAATTTATCTCTTTTCCATGCTTTCACTGCTTATCTCAGCCACTGAAATCTATCTGAATACTTCTCTTCACTGAATCATACCTATCTGCTTATTCCCTTCACATTTGCTATCCCTCACTACTCTGATTTAGGGTTTAGATCTTGACAATATATAATCAACAAATCATCTTTCTGATTTAAGATCTAAGGTTCATATTAATTCCTTTTGCCGCTTAAGCCTTACTAGTTTATGATTGGCTCTAGGTATTGCATATGGATCAATGATTGCTAAGTAGATGCATAATTACCTCCATAATTATCTCAACAAACAAAATACAAAACATGAATGTCGGCCAAAACTATTTACCTCGATCATTGTGCCAAAACAAACTCTTATGCTATCTTTTGGCTAACTTGGAAAATGTAGTTCCTGATACGTGACATTCACTGTGCTCGACATATGTTGATAACTCTGGTGCTCGATAATTGTTGCATATAGGACTCAGAAAAACTAGACTCGATATACTACAAAAATACAAAGTGACCATAAGTTTACTCAGCAGTACTACTGCTCGGTAAGTAAACATTACATAGCTTGGCCTTTACATAATGACTCGATCGCAGTGATAATCGACCATCATTACCTAGATAAATGACTAAGTGTGGGTCATTAATAGTCAACAAAACTATAGAGATCTACAAAAAGGTGCTTTGAAAGCATGAAGCAAAAACATATATTGCAATGATGTGAAAATTGTAAAGGGATCCATTGATTTTATAGAAATAAATAGTGCTAAAAATAGAAAAGAAAACTCAACCTAAAAAAGGAAACCCTAAGTTAAGAAAATAATAATTAAATAATTATTAATGGGCCTAAGTTTAGCTTAAGTGAAGATAAAGTAAAAGGTGACTTAAATAATAAATCAATATGATTTAATTAATTAAATAACCTTATTACTCCAACACTCCCCCTTAAGGTGAACTTAGGGAGAAGCCAAAAAAACTAAGGACTAAATGCATGAAAGAAAAAATGGGTCCCAACAACTAAGCCTGATGAGGTACTAGAGTACAAGAAATATCTGTAAATTGGAGAAAAAGGAGAAAACCTAGTGGGGAAAAACTCCTCTCCTAAAAGAGATGAAATCATTATAAAAAAACATGAAGGAAGGAATGCCTCATAAAGACCCCATATGGACAATATTCTTCACCTTAAGGATAGATTGCAACAAAAGATAGTGCGGTGATGCTAAAGGTTTTGTGAAGATATCAACAACTTGTTCCTCTGTAGGGATGTACTCCAAGATAAGTGAACCATCATGAATCAACTTCCTGATGAAGTGCATGTGGATCTCAATGTGTTGCATCTGTTGATTCTTTACTGGATTGTAGGAAATATGTATAACACTTTGATTGTCACACCAAATAATGGTGGGACTATCAGGAGGAAACCCAAAATTTGTCATCAACTACTGAAGCCATGAAATCTCCTTACTAGCTAACACCATTACTTGGTACTCAGCCTCTGTAGATGATAATGCGATAGAATATTTCTTGTTGCAAGACCATGTCATTGGACCAAAAACAAGGAAAAAAAAAGCCATAAGTAGACTTCAAATCATTGGCGTCACCTGCCCAATCTGAGTCAGTGAAGCCAACAATGTGAGGATCTTTTGATGTGTATTAAATGTCATACTATGTGGTGACCCGAATGTACCTCAAGATATGTTTGGAAGCTTGCAAAATTTTTATTAACATGATACATGTGAACGGTTGTAATGCCAATGTTGACCAATCTAAGATTGTTGCTCACCTATCTCAAGATAATCCTCGACAATGCTTTATCAGGTGCTATAAATTATATGCTTTCTATCATTTGCCTTTACATAATCTTCTCTCAACATTGCACTTATAACTACAAGAAATCTTCTATTTAAATCTACATTTCCTATCTCTCTATTAGTTGCTACAAATGCTTTGTAACTATCTTTTACTTAGTAGTACATTAATTTTCTTCTATCTTCTATCTCTCGCTCTTCTTACATATTCATTTTCACAACAAATTCATACATTCACATTACATTCCATCTCAAATTCTCTCCTAAAACATACACTCTTACAACATTAATTCTAATGCATAATCTTCTTCATGTGTGTGCTACTAAAGAAAATAATATTTTTTTTGTTACAATATTTTCACACCCCTTCTACTCTACTTTACATGTGCATATAACCATAAATCTAGACATTCCTTCGCCTCTTACCAAAGCATACAAAAGATACACACTCTTTATCTTTCAACCACACGTATACACATACATACTATTAGGATTAACAAGATAGAAATAACAGTTACATGCAAATATAACCAATATCAGAAAATAATAAACCACACAAAAGAGAACACAAGACACAAAGATTTAACATGGTTCACCCAATCCCTGGGCTACGTCCACCAACAAAAAGTCCAATATTATTATTATTCAATGATTACTGATTACAATCCACAATCCCTTACAACTCAATACCGCTGCAAGAAGCTACTAAAAACATACCACCTAAAATCCCTAACCCTAAGCTATTTTATACAAGCTTTTTCCGCTTTAGGGTTAGAAATGGTTACAACATGTCGGCCGAAAAAATAGCCAAAAAAATTAGCCAAAAAATAGTGCCAAATTTTTTTTCTCAAGGGCTACCAACCCCAAACCCCCGCACCATTCCTAGCGCAACCCCCAACCCCGGTGAGGGTTCATGGAGAGCGTACAGTACTTCCCTAATTAGTCACCATAGACCAACACATACACCATTTATTTTTCCCTCCAAGGTACCTTTTTGAATTATATTGAACATGTATGTACATATCCATGACTTCTTCCTCTTTCCTTTGTTTATTTATTCTAAAAACCTTTTTTTTCCTAGAGGCTTTTACTCTCATATCTCTGTCAATGGCCAACCAACTAGTCTCAGTCTTTTAGGAACACACTTGCATGCATATAAGCACACCCTTTTTTTGAATGCATACACATTCATACATTACTCTACTATGTCCTACTTCTAAGACATAATTTTTTTAATTTCATGAAGCGCACTCATGCATACCCATGAATTTACTTTTCTCCTTTGTCTTTGTTTTGTCAAAGTCTTCTCAACCTCGTTGTCATTCTATCTAAATCCACACAATCCAATATTCCTGTATTTACTATTGATAGTTTTCTATTCTTTGTAAACTTTCTTATCTGTTTTATTTTCACATATTAAAAAATTAGACCACACCTTTTCTCTTTTTGTATTTTATTCACTCATTGACTATACATACTTCAAAGATCTTCCAATCTTATTTTTGAGCCTCTAACTAATTTTATTTTTTGCCTACAATAAATCTACCTTGAGCTGCCCAAATCCATTTTTTACACAAATCTCTCTCCAAGGTCAAAACAATCAAACCCCCAAAATAGAAAAGATTCTTAGTTATACGTGATTTTCAGATTTTCTCCATGAAGCCAAGTACACAATTTATTTTTGTAATCTATGAAATATGGATATAGCTACCTCTATTAAATACACTAATGTCTCTTTCAATATATAGACTTTGCATTAATGTTATGCTTATCTATAGTCAATTTCCAAATTTTGGCATTTTCATATATTGGTGGTGAGCATTTTAATAACAACACACTAATTTGATCTTCAACATGTGACTAGACCAGATCAACATGTTTTGAATAGTCGGCATGGTCTTAAATACTATTAATAAATTTTCAAACAATTCCAAGACCTCTCTTATATCAATTCATTCTCAAAATAACCATTTGGTGCTCATTACAAATAATCTTTATGGCCTTTAAACTTGTGCCATTAAAGAATGAAAAATAGATTTTAAATATGACATTTGAAAAAAGAAATCAAAATATATGAGTCTTAATTTATATAATGCAGTTGATCAACATTTACTAATGTGATGTTAATATGCTACTATTTTTTTTAACTGATTGAACACTCTATGGGTTGTTGTTGTATTAATGATACAACACCTTTCTCTACTGAACAAAACTATCAAGTATCATCAAACCTGGCCATACTAACACTCCTCCTGCAACATATCAAACTACATCATCTCAATCTCTTTGTTAGCATCATCAACCAATCACTCCATGATGTACCCTATAGTTATCACATACTAACATTATTATAAGTACATTGACTATATCTATTAACATCTAACTCCCCCTTTGGCAATGTAGTTGACCTGGTTAACATTAATGACAACGCAAGAGTCATTGCCAACACATATTGGCTGGTATAGGGCGAATGGGTAGGTATGGAATGACTGAAATCACCCTAGACCTTGGGATTCACCTTGTACCCCATAAATTGGACCCAAATTTGAATGGTACAATGGCCTTTTAATTTACCAAGATCTCCAAAGCCTTGTCTGCCTCCTTTTATTTTTGAGCCTTGAAATGGCTTAGAGAGGTATAAAATAAAGGTTACCTCCCTCATTTTGGCATCCAATCCTATCTTAATCCATTAATTCAATAAATCAAGTATTCATTCAAGTTTAAGCATTTATGGAGAAATAAAGCATCAAGCATAGAAGACATTTCATCCTACCACATATTCTTCATTCTGGCAAGCTTCAACAACTATCATGCGAGAATATATTTTGTGATTTCATATTAGGTTTTTGTGGAGTCATGATAGTGCATAGATACATTTGTAATCTTATTTCAAGAAATACTTGAACTGTCAAGGTATAAGATATCTTGTTCTCATATCCATCCTCTACTTTATATTAGCACACTTTTATTTCAAGTACTTTTTAATTCAATCTCATGGTTAATTCCAAAACTAGGGTTTGACTTAGGAAAACCTTTTTCCACCAATATTTTCTTTATATTTTTGTGTGTAGGTGATAGGTGGCACAATTGCTAATTTGGCTAGAGGAAGTTCTGAGAGAGTTATAGATCTATAGTATTTTTGTTAGATTTTATTGGGTCTAAGATGACTAGACTCTCCCTAGTCCTCCAACTCACTCTTGACCCTCTTGGTTGCCCCAAACCTGCCATTTTGGACTAAAATTTGGATCATAGGTTAATCTTTGTTTCAAGTTTCTAGATCCAATATTACAATTGGGTTCTCAACATGTTGTCTTCCTGCATTCATATCATTTCATTTTTCCTTGAACCATATTTTCCCTAGACCTCACATTCTCCACTTATATTTGCATAGTAATTTTCCACAATAGCAAAGGGTCATTGCATCCACTCAATGCTTGAGCCTAATGGATTATCTTCCTTTTAATGTAGGATAGAAGATAGGTGTAAGCAACCTAGTTTTACCACCCATCCTAGTGAACAACCTCACAATCCTATTTTCTTCATTAATGTTTAGGGGAAAAGTGGACACACATAATAGGATATGTAAATATAAGACCTCCACTTTTCAGTAGCATTCTATACATGAGAAAGAGGGTCTTCCATGCATAATTCTCAATATAACCTAGGTTAGATTAGCAAAACCTAAGAAGATGAGGTGATGCTAATGCTAAACCCAAATTATACTATGGAAGTACATAAGAAATTACTCTTTCATGTAATGTAAGATTTGATTAAGGTTGTGTAAATGCGCTTATAAACCTGAACTACTTGATTTAGCAAGATAAGCAATAGAGACCTAGGTGCTAAACGTAAGCAATCAGTCCAATTAAGATGTGAAAATAGATCTAATCTAAGATGTGAAATAGATAATGAGGTACTCACCTTGAAGTATGAAGAGGAATATGCTTTTATTCTCTAAAAACTATTTCTCTAGACTTATAGCTAAATTTATGACTATGGATCTACGATCACGGATAAAAACCCAAAAAATGCCAAAAATCTCAGGCTACTAGGAATAGGTCAACCATGTCATCATGTTCTGGAATAGGTCGACCAAGTCACCATGTTCTTGGGGCTCTTTGTTGAAGCTGGCCCATACTTTTATGGTAGATCTCTATTTGGAACTTCCAAATCTTTATTGACAATTCTTGTATCCTGCTCCTGCACATAGAAAACTAGGTTTTTGGGGTTGGGGTGGATAAGGGATTTCCTTGGTCAAGCCCTTGCTTGAGGAATCAAACTTGAATTTAAATGTAAATGTAATGATAAAGTAAATTCTAACATGTAGTAGGATTGAATATATCAAATGAAAGCTACAATTACATTTGTAGATGCAATTGAATTTGATATGTGATCAAGTATGCAAATGTAATAGTCTTGACTCAAAGAAACCAAAAGGAAATCAAAAGAATTCAAAACCTCATGTATATGAATGTGTGTTACATGCCATGATGAAGGATGGAATGACTTTAATGATGATGGATCTCCTCCTTAGAAGCCAAACTCCATTACCACCTTGAAGGAAGAAGCTTGATGTAAGAAGGAAATGCTTGAACTTGATGAAAGCTTGAAGATGCTTGTTTGAAATCTCATGAACATGTGTATGATTTCTCTTGATTGCCAATAGAATGATAATGTAGCTTCATGGTATGAAAATTATATGCCCAAGCCTCCTTATATACTAGTTTTCAAGATTGAAAATAAAGTAGGCCAACTCGGGAACAAAATAAATCAATCGAAAAACTTGAGGCACTTCGGGTCCCATAATTAAAATCCCCCAGGGAAGAGGTTGACCTGGAAAATCTCTTCCAAGGAACAAGTCAATCTGGTCAACCTATTCTATAATAGGTCGACCAAGTCAACCTATTCCCAATGGGGATCCTAGAAAGGGGTCCCAAAGGCCTTAGAGAAGGTGCAAAAAGAAGTAGGAGATGATGAAACTACTGGAAGATATGACCAAAAGGTTATAAAATAGCACCTAAAGGACCATGTCATAACATGAGATATTACCTAGAAATGAGGGAGTGGTTAGGAAGGAGAGAGAGAGAGACCAAAATCACTCTAAAGAGGGCTAAAAAGTCTCAACATGAAGTGCGTCCATTTTAAGATGGTACATTTAGCCCCCACTTTAGCGGGAGTATGAGGCAAGTCATACTCTTGGTAAAGGAAGAAGGAAAAGAGGGAAAATACCAAAATGAGATAGAACATTACCAATTTTAAGGACATAAGCCCCCAAACCTAGGATCCTAACTCCATACCCATGCATAAGAGCACAAAAATAAAGAAAAGGAAAACAAAAGAAAAAAAAGAGAGTCAAACCAAAAAAAAATGACTCAAAATGGGTTAGTACAAAAACCCAAATCAACAAGTGAAAGAGATCTCAGCTGAGGAAATGTCTCACCCACCAATATCATATTTGGAAGGCTATTACAAAGCATAAAGGATCACATAGGAAAGGAAAGAGAACCACAAAGGATTACATCCTTCATGATTCCATCTTGCTATGTGAAAGCATGAAGAGAAAGAGAGAGATAGAGAGCATGATTCTATTTCCCAATAAGGTTTGTATGCCTTACTGTGACTCATAATAAGGGAGGATTGAATAGTCTAACAAGTTTTTGTGCCTGATAGTCAATCTTGAAAAATAAAGGAAAAGGCAGGATCAAATGGTCTAGTGGGTTTGTGTGTCTGGTAGTCAATCTCATGCACCCGTCGATGAGTTTTGCATGCATGTATGTGTGTGCCCCCTTCGTAGATCAATTCTTTGGCATCACCACCAAGTGAACATGTGTTTGTGTGCTATGTGTGTGCATTTCCATGGAGTGGAGAAGTATCATTGATATGGTCACTAGGGAGTGACAAATATATAAAGGTAAAAAGAAAAATGCATTTCCCTAGGATGGAGAGGTGTCACTAATACCCACTAGGGAGTGGCATGATTTACAAGACATAATAACCCAGCCAAAATAACCCTAGATAGAATAACCTGGCCACAATAACCCAAGGACAAAATAACCCAAGTTCATAATAACCCAATCCAAAATAACCCGCAGTCAAAATAACCCATGGACAAAATAACCCCATAAGATTATATAGAAAGGAAAATAAAAATTATAAATTACAAGTATATTTCTAAAAAAAAATTATTCAAATTTTCAATTAAAGTGTCAAATTATGAGCAATGCCTCTTATAATCTAAAATATTATTATTGTCATAACCATCAACTAGTATTTTTAGTCTTTCTTTGATTTCACAGTATTTTTTTCCTACTTGGTTGTGTAGTGTGTCCAGCCATATATTGCTCTATTTTATTTTCTAGGAGACCCTATTCTTTTTTCACTACTTTGATGAATTTCCAAATTGAGCTATGCGATGATTGAAGAAATTCACTACATCCTCTATGTCACCCCTTAATAGAATTATTGTTTTTGGAAGATCATTTTGAATAGTTGAATAGTAGTTCCACATTGTGATTAGAAACTTAGGTGACCATATGTTGCCTCTTATAGTTAGTCTTCCAATCCATGTGTCTTCAAAATAATCAATTATGGGTTGCAAAGTATCCTCATGTTCTATATAATAAGGAAATTGTAGAAGTATTTTGAATGCATTTATTACATGTATCTGAGGCACAAAAGTTAATGCAACAAGTTTTTTTATCCTCTATGGTGCCTCATAATCACTTTTTTAGCATACTAACTTGATCTAAAATGACCATGGGTTATTTTGTCCATGGGTTATTTTGACCTTGGGTTATTTTGACCATGGGTTATTGTGTCCCTAGGTTATTGTGTCCTTGGGTTATTATGGTGGGGTTATTGTGTCCAGGGTTATTTTGGCTAGGTTATTATGTCCGGTTACCGAGTGGCATGTAACAATGTAAAAGTAAAAGTGCATACAGAGTAAACTATAGTACATAGAGGGCATATCTATGCCACCATCCTTATGATGACTATCTATACATAGACATCTTAAGGAAGAGAATCAATGATAACTACTTCTAGCAACAAGGAGATATCCTTTAACAACAATGTAGGCCATAAACTTAGCAAAGAGTGTTGACTATTGTAAGTGAAGAAAATAGATAAATTATGAAAGGATATGTCACTTATAAGAAGAGACCCTTGAAAGGAAGAGATCTTGTTATCAAAAAATCTACCTTCAAGAGGAGTGTCATGAACATAGATAACAACTTATAAAAGAGAGGGAAAGAAGAACAATAATGTACCTATCTAGCCCCCTGTATATAGGTGGGATAGAGATCCTTGGAGGCTGTCAAACTTTAAATCACATAGTAAAGGAAAATGTTTATAATAAAAATAGTTTTGTAAATAAAGAAGAGGTGATGATGAAGGACATGCACCTCTTGTATATAAGAGAGAGTTATGATCAAGACAATAATTCCTTATAGGAAAATAGATGTCACATAATAAACAAATGCCAATGTACTAAAGAAATAAATAATATACAAACGACCTTGCCCCCCAAGCGGAAGACAAGAAAGAGAAGCCCCTAGTGAATTATATATATAACATAATCTTGTAAGATATAAAGATAAACTATAAGAAACAAACATAATCTAGCCATGCAGAACACAAAAAACCTATATCAAACAAGAAGTATCATAGAATAATACAACACCATATAGCAATGCAAGGCAAGAAACATCATAGGATATATAATATCCTAGAAAATATATCACCTATGAAGAAAACTATAGATGATTAATAAATGAAAAACATTAAAATCTAAGGCATGGAAGAACATTGTTAGGCAGTGCCAATCGTGTCTTGCATGAAACAAAGCATTACATATCCACAAATAAGAATGTATCAGAAATAAGGAAAATCTATATAGAAATGAATGAAGGAGCCGAAAGGATACCATGTTATGCCCACTTTAGTGAACACAAGAGGAACAACAAAGAGATAATGGATCCTTGAGAGAAAGGAGAAAGAAAATATCCAATATATGAGAGATCCTTTATAACAAAGATGCACTTACAAGCATAAGATTGCACTCAAGATGTTAATCCTTATGTAACACAATAAATGTATGCAATAAAGGTGTCATCGCATGAAAGGAAAACAATTCAACAAAGGAGGAAAATGGATCTCATGATATAGATAGGAAAAGGAAATAGGGCCCTTTCCCCCCAAGTGAGAAGACAAGGGAAATGACTAGTATGTTGCTCACAAAGTAGGACAATGAGCCCCCAAAGGATATGCTAGCAATGTCACAAAGTGAGGAGAAAAATAATAGGGATGTAGATGTACTAAGTAGAATGATCATGAAAATGATACCATTTATCATCACTATTCATTTGAAACATACCATAAGAAATGAATTGCAAATAATAATATTGACTAGTCTTATGAATTTGATGAGGCATAGAAAAATATCTTTTAGGTATAATTAGATTGAAATGTTAAGAGAAGCGTTTGATATGCATACACTCATCAAATAAAGGTGTTTTATTTCCATAGTCAAGGATGTTAGTTTTGGTATAGAATGTTGGTGTGAAATTTAATTTTCCCCAATCTTGAAGAATTGATAGGCCACCCATAGGGTTGAGTTGATTAGGATCCTTATAGTTTAAGGTTGAACATGTGAAAATAAAATCATCATGGTCACTTTTTCAATACGCCCACATTTTATTTCAGATGTATCTTGAAAGGAACAAGAAGCATCAAAGATGTGATCTTCTATTTCTAAGGCACACTTAGGAGAAGGAAAAACATAACTAATCAAGGCATCATCTATGGAAAGAATATAATAGAAATTGGTTGATCATTAGGAGCAATAATCATGTTATCATCTAATTGTATAAAGGTTTCTTCATGAGGAAGGGAGTAATCTATGTCCTTATCCAAGGGCTCATGATTATCAAAGATAGGAACATCCTGACTCACTAGAGGTTGATCAACATCATCTTGGAAAAGATTACCCTTTGGAGGGGGACATTTTGAAAATTTTTTTCATGAGAATCAATGAAAGGAAAAAATAAAGTATCATCATATGCATGAAATAGAATATCTTGAAGATCATGAAGAAAAATAAAAAATAAAGATAACAATCCTATTGAAAATGAAATGCTTTTGTGTTTTTGAAACAAAATACAATGTAATCTAACAATGTAGGATGCATTTTTTTTGAATTTTCACAATGCAAATATGTGAAAATGAAGCATTGTAGTTATCAAAATCTATATTAAAACAATGTAAAGAAGGTAATGCGAAAGGAGATCTAGCTAGATGCACAAAGAAGCAATCTAAATTCAAAATCAAACAAAGGAGGGAATTCATCGGGATCACCAAAATGTTTAGGGGAAAATTGAACACACACAATAGGATATGTAAATATAAGACCTCCACTTTTCAATAAAATTCTATACAAGAGAAAGAGGATCTTTGAAGCATAACTCTCACTATAACCTAAGCTAGATTAGCAAAACCCAAGAAGATGAGAGATTGCTAATTCTAAACCCAAATTATAGTAAGTAAACAAGAAATTCATCTTTCATGTAATGTAATATTTGATTAAGGTTGTGTAAATGCGCTTGTAAAATTGAACTAATTGATTTAGAAAGGTGAGCAATAGAGACCTAGGTGCTAAATGTAAGCAATCAGTCCAATTAAGATGTGAAAATAGCTAAACTAAGATGTGAAATAGATAACAAGGTACTCACCTTGAAGTATAAAGAGGAATATGCTTTTATGCTTTGAAAACTGCTACTCTAGACCTATAGCCAAATTTTTCACTACGGATATGTGATCATGATTGAAAACCCAAAAAATGTTGAAAATATCAGGCTGTCGAGAATAGGTCGACCATGTTAGGTCATGTTTTGGAATAGGTCGACCAAGTCACCATGTTTGTGGGGAACTTTAATGAAGTCTACCTAGACTTTGTTTGGTATATCTCTGTTTGCAACTTCCATATTTGTACCACCAATTCCCGTATCCTGCTCCTGCACATAAAGAACTAGGTTTTTGGGGTTGGGGTGGATAAGGGCTAGCCTTGGTTAAGCCCTAGATTGATGAATCAAACTTGAATTCAAATGTAAATATAATGATAAAGGAAATGCTAACATGTAGTAGGATTGAATATATCAAATAAAATATACAATTACCTTTGTAGATGCAATTGAATTTGATATGTGATCAAGTGTGCAAAGGTAATAGCCTTGACTCAAAGAAACCAAAAGGAAATCACAAGAAGTCAAAAACTCATGTATGAGAATGTGTGTGACATTTCTTGATGAAGGATGTAAGGACTTTAATGATGATGGATCTCCTCCTTAGAAGCCAAACTCCATTACCACCTTGAAGAAAGAAGCTTGATGCAAGAAGGAAATGCTTGAACTTGATGAAAGCTTGAAGATGCTTGTTTGAAATATCATGAACATGTGTATGCTTGATCTTGATTGATAGTAGAATGATAATGTATCGTGATGGGATGAAAATGAAATTCCCAAGCCTCTTATATACTAGTTTTCAGGATTGAAAATAAAGTAGGCTGACTAGGGAACAAAATAAATCAATCAACAAATTTGAGGCACTTCAAGCCCCATAATTAAAATCCCTTGGGGAAGAGATTGACCTAGATGACCTCTTCCTAGGAACTTGTCAACCTGGTTGACCTATTTTAGAATAGGTCAACTAGGTCAACCTATTCCCAAGGGGGAGCCTAGAAAGGGGTCCCAGAGGCCTTAGAGAAGGTGTGAAAAGAATCGGGAGATGATGAAATCGTCAGAAGATATGGCCAAAAAGGTGATAAAATAGCACATAAAGGACCATTCTGAAAGATGAGAGATGACCTAGAAATGAGGGGGGGAGAGAGAGAGAGAGAGAGAGAGAGAGAGAGAGAAGCTTGATGCAAGAAGGAAATGCTTGAACTTGATGAAAGCTTGAAGATGCTTGTTTGAAATCTCATGAACGTGTGTATGCTTGATCTTGATTGATAGTAGAATGATAATGTATTGTGATGGGATGAAAATGAAATTCCCAAGCCTCTTATATACTAGTTTTCAGGATTGAAAATAAAGCAGGCTAACTTGGGAATAAAATAAATCAATCAGCAAATTTGAGGCACTTCATGCCCCATAATTAAAATCCCTCAGGGAAGAGATTGACCTAGATGACCTCTTCCTAGGAACTTGTTGACTTGGTTGACCTATTTTAGAATAGGTCAACCTATTCCCAAGGGGGAGCCTAGAAAGGGGTCCCAAAGGCCTTAGAGAAGGTGCAAAAAGAACCGGGAGATGATGAAATCGCCAGAAGATATGGCCAAAAAGGTGATAAAATAGCATATAAAGGACCATGCTGAAAGATGAGAGATGATCTAGAGAGAGAGAGAGAGAGAGAGAGAGAGAGAGAGAGAGAGAGAGAGAGGAGAGAGAGAGAGAGAGAGAGAGAGAGAGAGAGAGAGAGAGAGAGAGAGAGAGAGAGCACAACCAGGGTAAGGAGGGGCACAAGATCTCAAAATGAAGTGTGTCAAATTTAAGATGGTACAATTACATATGGCAATCTATATTACCTAAAATTGTATCAATATCCTTACAATTCTATATATTATTTTCAAGTATTTGATTCATCATTTAGTATGAATAAAATAGACATAATTTCTCTATTGACAAATGCACCTTCACGTGTGTTTTTGTTTGTTCAAAACCTAGTCAAAATTCCACCATTTACTATCCCATGTGAATATTTGATTATTCAAGTTTTGTTTTTAAGTTTAAATCCAAATAGTAAGAAATGTGAAAGAATTGCAAAAAATAATTAAAAAGGACTTTGAATAGCCAACTGGTTGTTATTACATGTTCATAAATTTGAAAAATAATAATAATATCATAAACAATGATAAAATAATTTAAAAGACTGCATGAAGCCTAATTTTTCTATTATTTTAAAGAAATTGTGGAAACTAAAAACCATTAATTTCAAATGGCTTAGGTGATTTTTTTTTTTAAAAATAAAGATTTTATGAATATTAGTACAGTTGTCCCACAATATTGTGTCCCTCTTTTTGGCCAACTTTGACACTGAGACAAACATTTTGAAAAAAAAACTTCACTTTGATCAACATAACATTTTTTTTTCTAAAAATGATAAAAATGTAATTCTTTCAAAGTTGGGTTTATAACTTGAAACTTCTAGATGATACAATTGGTTTCGTTGCATTTGGTTATATATTTTATAGATTATTGAGTTATGAAGTGGCATTAACTGTAATTTGGACATAGGTTCATTTGGATCGCTCTAACTTGATCTTTATATATCAAAATTTATTTTTCATTTTTTGATAGAAAGGTAACATAAATAACTATTTCCTAGATATTTTTCATTATTCCTTCTTCCTAATTTACTAATTTTGTAGAAGCATTGAATAGAGAAGTTGCTAAATGGTCAGATAACCTATGTTTAGTAAAACTTTAAAAACAAATTCATAATAAAAGCAATAAATATAAAAATCATAATCTTTGGAAACCTTTCTCTAAGTACTATCATCTTGCATTTGGATTTATCAAATGAATTCATTTGATCCCCCAAAAATCCAATGTGAAAGTGATTTTTTGTCAGTATTTTGATGGGTGCAAAGGAGACTCGATTATAAGTGTGACTGAGGAGTAGAGAGATTATACCAAAGAGAGTTTGATCTAAGAGGATTTTATCTAACCATTTTAAATTTACTTCTTCAAATGGGACCTCTCAAGGCTTAATAAATCAACATATTTTCTTAAAAATACATAATTTCAGCGAAAAAATAAGATGTTTAAAAAAGTGGGACACACTATTTTGGGGCCACCTAGTAGCTAAGATACTTTACGAAACAAAGATATCAAAATTGATGTTTCATGGCTTTCAATGTCCTTACCAACAAGGAAAAAGGCTTATTTAAAGACCTATAATATAGTTCTTTGAACAATCAACCATTTGGATCACTTGGTAATTGATCCATCATCAATATTTAGGTAGTTTAAAAAACAACAATACACAACTTCAGAGGTTCAAAAATATTTCTAGTAGGATTTCCATGATTTTTTTTTCCATGTTTGAAAATACCTAAAAATTTCCATAGTTGTTATGGACAACCTTTATAGAGGTGCACGTGATCCATTTCAAGTGAGCACATGTTCACTCTTCATCAAAAAATTGTGATTTGGTATTTGAATGTGGATTAAAAAGTAAAAAAAAACTTACAAGTTCACAGCTATATTTGTCAGAAACTTAACCTAGGCATGCTCATCTACATCATTTAAATAATTAGATATATGACTAATATTATTGTGTAACAATTCAAATTCTTTTTATGGTGCAATAGGGGTGATGTCTCATGCACCACAATTGTGTTGCTTTTTAATAATAATTTCAACAACCATAAGAGAAAGTACCCATGCCATCTTTGATTTATAATGGAGATCCTAATGGATGTAATTGAGACTAAATTTTTCCTTGATTGCTAATGGATGCAGTTCCATTTGAAATTTGGTTTAAGGTGAGTATTCCTAGTTAGCAACTCTAGACACATATAACAAGCATGAACTAGTTTAAGATTAGATTAGTTATTAATAAATAAGTGAATGAGAGACATGGCTTCCTCAAAGCAAATGCCTCGTGTGGGAAATAAACGATGTTCATTATAGAATAGATCAAACAAAGTAATATTAATAATCAATTATAATTTAATCTCTTTGAAATATTTTGATAGCTCCAAGTTAATCTTATTGAAATTTATTCTCGTATAAAAAAAAATCCTTTCAATATTCTAAACATTATCAAATTTATCCAAACATTAATGAGGTCCTTGGCCAACAATTTTTTTTATAGCAAATGTTAGAAGTGAAAAATATGATAGAAAAATGTTCAAGTAATTTTGTAATCATTTATGCATTTTTAAATTAGTCTTTATATAAACTTTTATTTTATTTATTTTTATTTTGTGACTAGTTAATACTCTTAGAACTAACACCAAAATATTAAATCTCAATAATTAATGTGTAGCACACTAAAGGGTGGTAATAATGTAAAGAAAAGATTAAAGAAAGCAACCTATAATACTTGTGTTTAGAATGTGAATAGTTGACATATTATTTTTTTAATTTTAAATTATAGTGTTGAATTTTTAATTGTAAAGTATTGAAAATATTTTGAGTGTGTTGTGCAATTTAATATTTTTTATTAAAATTAATAAAATTATCGAAATATATTAATAAATAATTTATTCATATTATCAACAACTTTTATTTTCTTAATTATAATTCATTTTCTTAACACAAACATTTTATTTTCTACACTTACTTCTAACATAACTCCAATCACAAACTTTTGACAAGTATGAATTGAAAAAAAAGAACAACCAAATAAGTCTTTCTAGACTCTTCCGCACAAGTAAACATGATCATCTTGACTCCACAATATTGTAAATTCCTTCAATTAATTATAGTCATTAACTGGTGATCTATTTGATGTACCGATTTTTCTATTAGAATTTGAACCGAGTACGATATTTATATTTGTTACTATTATGTTCTCTTATTAGACTCAAGTCAACTTGTCAATACAATTGCTCAAGATTTTTATAATATTTATTTGATCTAAACAATCTTTACAATCAATCATTTTCTTCAATTGAATATTAACTTACAAATACTTTTCTATCAACGTAACTCTCGCATCTCCCTAATTTCCCCTCATCTTAAAAAATAATTACAAAGAAATTACAACTGTTCATTATTTTTCTTCACATTTCATTATTTTATTCACTTTCATTATTTTTCTTCACATTTCATTATTTTATTCACTGTCATTATTTTTCTTCACATTTCAAGAAATTGGTTTTATTTCAACTATTAAGAAGTCGACAAGAAGTAAACATCAACTAACGCATTATGAACACTAATTTAACACGTCAATTGTCGTAGTTAGTAGAGTAATTTAACATATGCAAAACAAAAAGATTCCCATGCTCCCCGCAAAAGAAGGCAATTTTTAAGCAAAAATATTACATTTTTTCTATTTGAAAAAGCTCGTGCAAAGAAAACAAATAGACAAAAATAGGGTGTGGCCAAGATTAGATAGACATCCCAACGAAGATGTGTTGTGGGGAGGGAACATTCCATGACCTAGAGTGGAAATTTAATTTCATCACCCAAACAATAGCCAACATCTGCATAATGTTTTTTAATGAGTTGACTAAATAATGTGAGAGAAACATAATCTAACAATGAGAGTGACTTAAAACCTAAAAATATTTGAATAAGATTGATAGAATAGTAAGTTGGAATGGAACCCCAAACTGTGGGATGAAAACAACACAGTAAAAGACAAGTTATGGATAACCACTATCATCAATATACTATCTACCATTCTTGAAATAAGATCCATAGGCATCACAAGCAATACAAAATGTTCTCTTTATTTAATAGTTGTAGTTAAGAGTCCTTCACCTTTATAAAGACCATATGATGGATAAGAAGAATGCATACAACTTGATTGTAGCTTACAATGCAATTAAACCATTTATTTTCTTTTGTATTCTAAAATAATTAGATTTTGAATTATGAGACATGAAATGCAAATGATGATAAAGTCTAAGAGTGATTAGCAATTTTATATCTGATTTTGATTAGGTGTTTTTTTTTGTTTTTTTCCCTTCTCTTTTGATTGACTTATGTGTCGTGGTAAAATAACATTTGGTTCCAATAATAATTGAGGTAGTATGATAATGTTATTGTTATTATTTAAATTGTTTTTCATCATATATATTTTTCTTTTGGCGTGGTTCTATTTTTTTCTTGGTCTGATGGATACATGTGGTTTTTCTCACCTTGATAAAGGGATGTTAGGTTTTCATTTGACCTATTTTGACTACCTACTTGCTAGAATGGTTTGTTTTATTTTCAATCAATAAGTTTATTGTAGAATGACATCATTACCATATCAGATTTATTGTACTGAGCTACACAATAATGTTTATAGTATATCATTAGAAATGATTTCGTAGTAGATCTCGCAGACCTTTCTACTGAGTCATTTTTGGATTAGGTTGCAATGGGTAAAGGCACAATGTTTGTCAACCTAAAGATTAATTATTATAATTATTGGGGTAGTTCTATTTTTACAGTGGATTTCACAATTATTTCCTTACTTTAGAATTGCAATATTTCCTAGAATTCATTAATGTTCTTAATGATATTGTGGCCTTCTCTTGGTTTGATAGCTCTTGAAATGACATTTTCTAAAGAGTATTGATGGATCTAGGTTGGCTAGGTCACAATAAATTTATGGAACTCTAGATTCATATATTTCATTTTTCATGACTTATAACCCAAAGATTGAAATATATATTCATTTTATTCAACAAAATGGGGTTGGTATTTTAAGATTTTCATTAAAATTTTTTATAACATTCTAAGGTTTCCATAGTTGTCAATCGATCTACCATTAAATTTTTAGTTAGAACTCATAGAGAGATAGATATAGTAGTATATATCTATAATAATGCGTTTGTCGAATTAGTTGTAAACACTTTGAAATGCTTTAAACATCAAAATGTAATATATTTAATATTATTTGTAGTCTTTCTTCATTATGACTAATCATGTATACGTAATGAAATTTCATAATGTCATACCATTTTAAATCAATGCAAGTTGAGTTTATATTGGCTATTTCTAGGTAATATGGGATTGATTAAATTTTGATTGAGTATTATTCAGTAAATATTCTCACATATTACGATACGAGTGCTAGAATTTATTAAGTGAAATTCTAATTATTGTATTTTACTCTAATACCTAATGGACAAGGCATCATTCTTAAAAAATCAAACCTTCTTAACATTTAAAAAATATAAAATTATTTATAGATAATTATAAAAATACAAATTAGTGCTTTGCACTCATGATGTTATAGTTTAACTAAGGTTTAACAAAGAAAATATCTTAGTAGATCCTTGATATATTCATGAGGAGTCCAAATCAACAAGCTCAAAATATTGAACATATTCTCGAGGCTAAATATACATTATCATTGATTTCCAACAACAAAACATAAAAAACTAGTGAGATGGATTTTAAAGAAACAACTTGAATGGGGGAAAGAATGTTAATGCAAACCCTAGGAAAATGGATCAAAAGTTTTCCCTAATGAGACAACATCTTGGAACTCATAGAAAAAGACACTATATCTCATTCCTATACCTTTTTAACTTACCATAGCCAAAAATAAAATTAGGGAAATCAATAAAGATTCCAAGGCATTAAGATAACCTTAGGAGAAAAGCATTACATATATCTTTTCAATTTCACTTATGAGTATGATGTGGAAGATAAAGATGTGACGATGAATACTTTTTCCCAATCCCTTAAAGAATGTCTAAAGGAATGTGGAGACATGAAAGAAACATGAAGAGATGTTTTCCTTTAAAAAGAAATCAATGATTTTCCTCCAAAAAATAAAACAACAACCAAACTAACTCCCCAAAAAAACCCCATTTCATTTGAATTCAAGTACATATATACATGAGGATGGAAATGAATATTCAAGAGGAAGAAAGTGAATAGTCTTTCCAAGTTTTAATTGAGGAGTAAAAAAGAAATCCAACAACTACAAAAAATACAAATTTAATATATTTTTATTTTCTAATTTCAATGCATTAGCGGTGTTGGACAACACCAAAAAGCTCTTGATTGATTTTAATCACTCTTGATGGATCCTAATGGATCCCAATAGCTCCGGATAATATAGATATGAAAATAATCTAGAATGTATTGAGGTCACTTCTCTTGATGAATCTTGATAGCTCTTGAAACCTCTCAATTATTCTTGATGGATTTTGATTGCTCCTGACAACTAAATCCAAATAAAACCAAGTCTACAAGTCAAAACTGTAACTAGCCTAATGGCTCTTAATAGCTTCTGATACCTCATAATTCTCCTAGTGGCTCTTGATTTCTCCTGATGATTGATTCCAAACAAAACCAAAACCATTTTTTTTATGATGAGGATTGCACATATACTCGAATGATCCTACATCAAACAACCCGGGTAGAGAAATTATTCATGAGAAATGAACTCATGATATTTTGGTCCAATTTGGAATTGGAATTCCATACTTATCCAATTCATTTTCCATCAAACATGATGGTTCCTTTTCTGGTTTATCCTTCAATTGAACCAAATGCTCCATGTATTCCTTTCCTTAGGTTTTATTTGCAACTCTACAATTAACAATAACATCTACATTCTCGGCTTTCTTTTTAGGAAACTGATCAATCCATGTTGGTTTATGATTTGTCTCTATTGGTAGATGTGTTGTTGTACCAGTCTCTCTCTCATAATGTCTATACAAATCACAAACATTGAATATAGGTAAGCTATCAATCTCCTCTAGAAAGTCAGCTTCATAGGCATTAGGTGAAAAATTCCTCAAGATCCATCATGGACCTATCTTCTTCCATTTTTATTTATTATAGGCTCCCTTTGGAAACCTTTCATTTCTTGTATGAACCCATACCATCTCACCAAAATGAAATTCCTACTCTCTTCTATGCATTTCAAAATAATTTTATTTTTGGAAATACTCTTCTCCGATTTCTCCTTCACTTCTTTGTCCAAATCTTAGATATAGTTTGTAAAATCCTCAACTACAACACTCCTCGTCACTAGATTTGCACCATCTTTGTGTTCATCCATCCCCCTTGGGATATATACATAAACTATATTAAATGGACTCTTTCCTAGAGTTCTATTAACTAAGTTATTATAGGAAAACTTAGCCTATGGAAATGTCAAATCCCACTGATTTACTTTTTACCAACCAAATATCACAACAAATTAAACAAACTTTTGTTCAAAAATTCGGTCTAGCCATTTGTTTGTGGATGGTATGTTGAACTTAAACTCAAGTGTTTGTCTAAGTTCTTCCACAACGTACATAAAAAATGGTCAACAAACTTTCTATCCCAATCTGAAATAATAGTTTTAGGAAAACCATGCAACCAAACTATTTCTTTGAAAAATAAATTGGCAATATGGGAAGCATCACTAGTCTTTTGACAAGGAATAAAATGATCCATTTTATAAAATCTATCAACTATAACAAAAATTGTATCATTACCTCTCTGTGTTCGAGGCAACCCCTCTAAAAAATCCATATTATTATGCTCCCATGACCTCTTTGGTATTGGTAGTGGCTCATACAACCTAGTATTTTATTTCACCCCCTTCGCATGCTGACATTTTCTACATCATTAGACCATCTTCTTCACATCGACGCTCATCTTTGTCCAATAATAACTTTCACTTAGTAGAGCTATGGTCTTATCCATGCCAAAATATCCACCCAATCGACCACTATGCTTCTCTCTTATCATATTATCACTCATGGAATCTTGAGGTATGCACAATATCTTACCTTTGAACAATAAATTCTCTTGAATAAAATACTCTAGCCATGGAATTTGATCCACTTTAATTGGATTCTTCCATGCTTCTCATGCTTCTTTAAAATCTGGGTCTTATTCATACAACTCACTCAAAGAATCAAATTCAACAACATTCACATTCAACTCATTTAACAAAAAACTCTTACGTAGTGCATCGACAACTTTATTGGATTGACCACTTTTATGTTTTAAAACAAAAGAATAGCTTTGAATAAATTCAACCCATTTCATATGCCTCTGGTTTAACTTACCTTAGCTATTAATGAATTGAAGGACATGATGATCTGTGTAATTTACATAAAATCTTTTGGTAACAAATCTAGGGTAAAAGCACAAAGTTGTGTCACATTTCAGGCTAACTTATCAACATAACTGAATTTGAGTATTTCTAACTAAAAATTAGTTTTAATGTCTCTACTTTTTGAGTGCTTACAATATTTCATAAAACTCTTGGTCATATATAGAATATTTTATTTTTTCTTCATTCAACTTCTCGCTCAAGTGTGTTATTGGTTTGTTCTCTTGACTGAGAACTCCTCCTATTGTTGTTCCACTTGCATCACAGTCAATTTGTAATACTTTTCCAAATTCTGGTAGTGCCAACACTGACTTCTCTATCACTTTCTTCTTCAACAACTGAATCTCTTCTCTGTTACAACTATCCACTTGAATTCTTTCCTTACTCCCTTCATTGTTTTAGTTATGAGAGAACATATCCCACTGAAATTTCTTATTCAAACTTCCTATAGAGGCTTGCCAACCCATGCAAGCTATGAGCTTCAAGCATACTTTTTGGAGATGACCAATCAACAATGGCCTTCACTTTTTTTGGGATCTTTTTTATCCCTTCTATAATTGCAAATCCCAAATACACTAACATGAAAGTAATCTTTTTTAGATTAACCATTAGTTTTTCATCTTTTCTTGCTATCCCATTTTGCATTACTTAGGAATCAAAACCGAAACAAACTCCCTCTTTCTTCAAATCCTTCAAGAATTTTTTTCCATAAATTAAACAAACTCTTGAACTTCCTCCAACATCTTCTTTTTTATTCTTCATGGGATTTAAAATATATTTTTGTCTATACTTAATAGTATATGTATTTGTGGACAAGGCTTTTGAGGATACCTGTTTTAAAAGACTCAAACCAAACAAAGAGTAGATTTTAGTCTAAGCATGAAATCAATTAAAAAATAAGTAAAACTCTAAACTAAGCCACCTCAGATTGAGCTAAAACAGGGGCACCCAAGCACTGTTTGATTTGCTCTTGCTTAAGGGGATGTGGGTGTGCTCTCTATGCACTTAGAGCATGTTCCTTATGCATTTTAGGATGGATTGAGATCCATAAAAACCCCATAAATGACACAAAACAGGTATAGAACACCTGATTTGCCCCTAAGGCCTCAAGGATCAAATGATGCGAAAATGAAGATTAAGCTACATGATGCTTATGCTAAGATTGATTTTAACCAAATAGAGATGTGATATGATGCTATGCTTATGCAAAACAATGGAAGAAACTAGTTTAATCCATTAAATCTATGCTAAGATGTGTTTTCAAGAAAGCTTGAAAATGATGAAAGACTAACAATTAGTATGAAAGCTAAATGATTTAGAGCTATTCTAGCATTATAACATTGCTTGAAATAAAAGGTGAAAAATGGTTATTTTGCTCTTGGAAATGAGGAGCATTTATAAAATTTGGGGAGGAGGAATGAGTGGCCAGGATCAAAATCCTTAAGAGAGGCCAAGATTCATTCAAAGGGGAGCACATGGATTGTGCTAGTTCAGGGTCACCTCCTTGTGACAAGTGTCATAAGGGCATTGGGTTGAAAGATGGGAGGAATGTGCACAATTTAGGAAATGTGCCTAAGGTCAAAAGGTGTAAGAAAGTGGTGAAGGGCTTCTTAAATGCATGATAAATGCATGTAAGAGGGATAAGGAGGCCTTAAATGCACTTAATGCATGTAAGAGAAGTTTTTAGAAGTTTGTTGACTTTGGGTTAAGCTTAGGAGTTGGCTAACCTTGGTTAGGGAATGTGACAAGGTTAGGGGGGGGATTAGGATTAGGATTAGGACTTTCTAGAAGAGTCTAGAATTTCCTTAGGATAAACATGGATTTTAGGAAATAAATAAAGATTTATTTATTTCCATGGTTTGGGTTTGAGAATATTTATTAAAATGAATTTAATAAACATGAGGATTAAATATTTAATCTTAATTAAATATTTTGAGTTGGGATTAGGGTTAGGAAATGAGGGGATGAGCCTTTAATCGAATTAAAGAAGGATTAGAAGATTCTGGAAGAGGTTAGTGGTCTTAAGGAAATTGGCCAAGTTTTGGGTAAAAAATAAATAAATTATTTATTTTGAGATTTTTGGTCAATTTATTAATTAAATAATTAATAAATAAGGAGATAATGTTTAAATAAGATTTAAACATTTTTGGGAGGGATTTCTTAATTAAATATTTTTAATTAAGATAAAGGGATTTAATGACATAAAAATAAATAAATAAATTAAATAAATAATTAATTAATAAATGATGATGTCATCAGGAATTTTTCAGAAAATAAAAATACTTTATTTTCTAAAGGATTTTTAGGTGTCTACATTTTGCCCTTCTTTGATGCGATGCCACAAGTGGCATGGCGTCAAAGACAAGAAAATAAGATGCCCAAAGCTAGAATTTAGAGGAATAAGGGATTGTGCCCCCTCGAGAAAATAACGCAAAGAGTAAACGTTGTGGAATTTTCTCGAAAGGAAACAAAGAAGGAAGGACCTAGGAAGAAGGGGAGATAAATAACCAAGCTTCCAAGAGCAAAGATGGGTGAATGCTAGATGAGATTAAATGCAAAATGCAGGATGCAGCTATATGAGGATGCAAGATTAATCTATATGATGCAAGATGCAGGGGATTGGGGGAAAACTCCAAGTGCAAATGTGGAGAGCACAACCGAGTTTAATATAGCAATGCGAGAGACCTGCCAAGGATACTGGGATCACGAGGCCTTGTCACCAACGTTGCATAAGACTGATGCTAAAAAGACACACAGGGTTGCCCCAGCATCACACATGAAACCCAAAGGAGGCATGGTGGAAACGATGCTGAAGAAACCACAAACACACGACTGACTCACAGGCAGAAGTAAAATATCAAAAGACCTTGCTCCAGAGTGTCCTCATTCGCTGCACACCATGATATAAAGGATCGTGGTGACTTTGAGTAGAGAACAATGAGAAGCCGTAAAAGATTAACAAGACCCAAAGGACAAAATCCAAGGTCAAAATGAGAACTCCAAAAGAAAACCTTTGCCAAGGAGAGAGATTTGATTTGATTGATGGTGGGAAGATTGGTCTGAACATGTGGAAGGATGCATCGACACGGACCTAGTGTGCTTGGTGGAAGATTAGGTCTGACAAGAGGAAGGATACATCCCCAAGGACCTGCTGATTAATGGGAGAATGTTGTGTTGCTGTTTGGCAAATGATGCAGTTCAAAGATGGTCATGATGATCAAGGATAGTCAACAATTGATGTTGCTGAAGTGCGAGGCTAGGTAGAACAAGATGTCTGATCAAATACTACTGCAGGACTGACAAGGATATGTACAACAAGACACAAGGATATTTACAACGGCTATGTACAAAAGCTGAGGATTAGGATGTACAAAGAACCTGGGGGTGAAGCTGAAAACTCCAAAGATATGCAAGACGATGCCCCAGTTGGGCTGAAAGGCCAAGATGGACTGGCAGTGGATGATGTGTCCTGAAATGACACAGATTTGGGAAGGACATATCCCAATGATGATGATTAGATTGAGATCAAGGCTTGCTACAAGACTAAGGATGTGATTGGATCGGTTGGCTTGATCTTGGATGTTGGATTTTGGATAGCTAGAGGATGTGGAGAGGATTGGAAGATTGCTAGAAGACTGCTAGGAATGTTTGGATAGGGATGAATGGCATTGGATTACAATGAGGTTAGCCTATAGATAGATACCAATGACAAGGGAAGACACCAGGTGATGGCAAGATGGAGGAAATGCTTAGGATGAGGATGATGGAACTGTTGGGAGATTTGGATGGAGGAAGATTTGGATTTGGATGGAAGAACGCTTGAGGATTGGATAAAGGAAGATTTGGGGAGATTGGATGGCGGATTTGCTTGAGGATTGGAAGATGGAATGCTAGAGGAACTGCTGAGCGATCTGGATAGAGGAATTCTTGGGGAGATTGGATGGTGGATTTGCTTAAGGATTGGAAGATGGAATGCTGGAGGAACCGCTGAGGGATCTGGATAGAGGAATGCTCAAGGATTGGATGGTGGATTTGCTTAAGGATTTGGGAGATGGAAGATTTTGGATGAAAGATAGTCTCCAAGGAATACGTCACCAAGGAATAAGATGCCCCCTGCTTAGGATAGTTCATTCATTCAGAGGCAGTAGGATGGGGTATGATTCGACAAAAGATATGTCGATAAGAGGATGAGGAAGGTAGATGGAAGCTAGGATGAATGGATCGGATAGAGGATATGTAGCTAAAAGGTGTAATGGATGCCAAGGAGGTGCCCAAAAAAGTATGTATACCTGGTAGTTTTTGTTTTATCATCAAGATCCAAAGGAGTATGAAGGAGGTGAGAGACAAATGGGATGGAGGAGATGTTGGATAAGAGGTGATAGAAGGGAATGGCCCCCAACTGTAGAAAGGAATTGGGGGGAGGTCTACGCATGATGCTTGTTTGCTAGGTTTTCACCATGATACTTGTCCAAGGCGCTTAAATTGCCAAGTTTTCACCATTGGACAAATGTTTTTCTCTTTTTCTTTTCTTTTTTGATACTTTTCTCTTGATTTTTTTCAATTTTTATGGATTTTTTGATTTTTTGCTGGCTTTGTGCTGATCTTTCACTGATATGCTGATTGATTTCTGACTTGTTGATTCTATGATTTGGTACTACCTTCTGATTTGATGCTGACTTTCTGATTTTTTTGACCTGCTGATTTTTCTAATTTGTCGCTGACTTTCTTCACTAATCTTTCTGATGTGCTTGGATGTTGGTACAACTTTGTTAGGATGGAGGAATTATGCAAAGGCATGGATGAGATGGGGGAGATGGGAAATATGGTGGTATAAAGTGTTTGGATGAAAAGATGGAAAGTGATCGTGATAGGGGGATGTTGTCAGGATCAACATTGGCACATGTTGCGGGGGAGATGGATGAAGTGGATGAGTTTTAGAAGATAGAGGTAGATAGGATGGAGGATTTATGCTAGGAGATTTTGGATCTTTGGGACCCAAAATAGATTGAGAAGATGGAGTAGAGGACTGAGTAGCTAGTGGATTAGCAAATTTGGATGCTAGTGTGGATATTTCTGTTAGATGCATTACATCTTTTTGCTTTGGGATCCACATCATCTTTGCTTTAGCTTTGGTGGGCCTTTGTAGCCATTGGTATGCATCAGGTTTTGCTTTTGCTTTGCTGAGCCTTTGTGGCCATGTAGTGGATTTTGCTTGTGCTTTGCTGGGCCCTTGCGGCCATTGGGATGCATTGGATCGCTTGATTGGATTTTTCTTTGGTTGACCATGTTGTTTAGGTTGGACATGACAATCTTTGGCTTTTTGTGGATATTTCCCTTTATGCATATTTGATATGGCATCCAAATTGTGGGGAGCATCGGAGTGAATATGAGGAGATGTGCGGGATGGAGGAAATGTGGATGGAGAGATGGAAGGAGATTGGTAGATAGGATATGTGGGCATGTTCCTTTGTTGATCCCGACTAGGGGTGTTTGGATTTTGGATGAAAGACTAAGTAGGATAAGATGGGGGATGATATTTTGGGATGTAAGGTCCCAAAATGGATTTGGTATGTAGAGGATATGTGCTAGAAGATTTTGGGACATAGGGACCCAAAATGGATTTGGAGGATGAAGGAGGAATGTGATAGGTTGTCTTTGGTTGTAACGATGGAGGAGGAGGAATGGTGTTGTATGCTTTGGAAGATGTGATGGTGGGTTTGGAAGAATGCTTGAATTTAGCTGTAGTTGTACCAACATTTCTGGAGGAAGTGCCTTCTTCTGATGTGTGACCAATGCCACATAACTTTGGATGTTTCTTGTCTTGGATAGGCTCCAAATTTCCTTGTTCATGGATGCCTAGGCCTTTTCCTTGATAATTCCATTTCTTGAGCATTTTATCCAAACAAGGATATTTCTGACTTGGGGAATATGATAAACATCCAATTTCTAGTACGCTGATGGAAGATATGGAACTTATTGCTTCTACTTCAAGTGGGTTACCTCTAACAAATGTAAGTGGTCCAAGAGGATAGAGTGCCGGTAGCTGGGTAGTTTGGATCGGAGGATCCTCAAGAGGAGAGGATGGGATGATGGGATCTTGACTGGGATTGGGAGATAATAATAGATCTTGAGATGGAGGAATAGGGATTGTAGGATCTTGGATTGGAAGACTTTGGATTATAGGATTTTGGATTGGGGGTGATGGAAGCAATATAACATGTGATGGGGGAAGTGAAGGGATTGGATCTTGATTATCTTCAATGGGTACTTCAACATGCTTTTGGACAAGATCTTGACATGGTAGGACTTGTGTGGATAGAGTGATGGGGGGTGTATGGATTGACTCTTTAGAGGGGGTGGATGGAAGGATGGGAGATTTTGCAATTGTGATGGCAGGAAGAAGGGTGAATTCATGAGGCTCATTAGATATGCTTTGGATAATACTAGGAGGAGGTAATTTTGGTAGGCATTGGATGGAGACTTCAGATGGAAGGGACTCAATGATGCTAGGAGATGGAAGAGGATCAATGTACGAAAGGTAAATGACAGATGGGAGTGATGGATGGGCCTCATCAGTGATGGCTTCACATGAAGGTTTGAGATGGCATAGCCCTTCAACTTTAGGAGTGGGATTTGTTGTTGGCTTCCTTGTGAAACTCCTTGGAGACTTTCATGGTGAAGAAGGATTGGAATGTGGAGGAGATGGAGAGCTAGGATAGTTCTCATATGAAGATGGGGTGGATGAAGGGGAACATACTTGAGGGGATGATGGTGCAAACGAGGAGCTAGAGGATGGTGGGTTTGGATAGTTCACATAGGTAGGTTTAGAGGAAGCTTGTGAACTTGATGGACTATTGGATGAGGTAGGAATGATGGATTGAGGTACGGGATATGAAGTAGACTGAAGGGTGCATTCTTTTTGTGGGAGGGGATTTGCAAAAACATGGGTTTGAATGGAGGATGGTGGTTTAAGATAGGATGGTGGATTGGGGAAAAGGATTGGAAGACTTGGTGTTTGACTTTGAAAGGGTTTTGGAGGATAAGTGGATGGAGGTTTTAGATAAGGGAAGTAGCGTGAAGTGTTTCGAGGGGATGGTGGTGATTGGGATATGACCATAGTAGGAGATGGAGGTATGAAGGATGCATATGGAGGATGTGTAGATTTAAGATAGGGATAAGTTGTGGATGGACAAGATAATGGATTTGCCTTGCCAAGGACATGAAAGGGAGTGCTAGTGGATAAGCGTGAAGGCATGATAGGATATTTTGGAGGAATGATTGGATGCTGGGGAATGTTTGGAGCAAACTTGCTAAGATTTTCAAAATATGCATCATGATCTACAAGGCTTTCATCATCTTTGGGATAGGATGGATTGAGGGGAGAGACATAATAACCAAACTCATGATAATAGTTTTGAGACATGCTGACTTGCAGATGAGTTGGATAAGGATGACGGACGAAGATGGATTGGAAGACTAAGACTCAGATTGGAATGACTGACAGGATTAGACTAGGATTGGATTTGGCTTAAGATTGGAAGAAGACTGACTCTAGAGGAAGACAGATAGGGAAATGGGGGATGACCAAGATGAATCTGCTAACCTAAGATAGGAGGAAAGGATGACAAGACTAGATTGAATATGACTGGAAGACCATGATTTGAAATTCTGCAAGTTTTTGGACATTTTTTGGATTTTTGGAGGATTTGGACTAACATGGATTATTCTGAGTATCTTGAACCAAGTTGTAGATCAGTTTGATGTTTTTCCAATGGCAAAGGATAGATTTCAACAAAGATTTTTGGAAAACCAATCTCCACAAGGGACAAAGCAACCTTGTGGGATACAAACAGGATAATTGACTCTTATAAAGCTTTGAAAGTGTATGTTCCAACAATGTTTTCACGAAGTATTTGACTGTCAAGCACTTCAAGCAGATCTACCTAAGGAAGGTGAGTATCAAAATTGCTTGCCCACAGCTTGGTATCCCCTAGAAGGGAATACAAATGGTGAGTAATCTTGAGGTGACCCGGTAAACCCCTTGGAATCGGTCCTTGCACAAGGATTTTGATACTTTCAGATGTAGATAAGGTAGCCTCTATTTTATCAGGTTTTTAATAGTTCTGTGGAGTCTCTATACCCAGTTATGCTGACCGCCTGTGACTCACTTAAGAGCCTAGCCAACAACGCTGGGGGAGGAATATTTACCTATCCCTAGACATTTGCATTTGGCACAAAACGCTCGTGGATTAGGAGACATAAGTGAGTACTTTTTGCCTTCACTTTATTTATATACCGGCTGGGGGGGGATACCGGTTTGAGGTCATTCTCCGAGGAGGAAGCACTTTTCTCCCTGGACAGGCCTCGCTAAAAGTAGAACAAGTGAACTTGTTCGAGTCCAAATGTTCTACGTTGCTTACTTTAACAAGGATTTACAAAAAAAGTAAAGCTCCTAATTGCACATCAAGCAAGTTGTTCTTTTTCCCAATTTGATTAAGTGATATTTGAATTTGAACAATTGAAGACACAAGTGTTTAGGCTTTGATTTGTTCTTTTTCCAAAAGACTTTTGAGCATTTGCAGTTGCTTTGACTTGGGCATTCAAGATTGAATTATCGTGTTGATTTAGAACTTTGAAGTGCTTTGTTTTGTCTTTAAGGCATTCAAGATTGAATTTGCACTTTGCTTGAATTGAAAAGGAGGGAATAGAGATGTTTGTTCTTTCCAATTTAGATCATTCAAGATTGTGTTTGATTTTCAAAATGATAATGACTCTTAGGACCTAAGTTCTTTTCCTTAGTTTCATTCAAGATTTGTTTGACTTTTGCTTTTTATGAATCTGAGAAAAAAATTAAGGCAGGATCACAGTCAATAGCGACATTGTCCAGCTAATACGCAACGCTGGAAAATGCACATGCGACACCGAAAAACTCTCAGGCGACAACGGAATGATTACAGGCATCAGAGAAATCTGCAGAGGTAATAGAGAAATGATTCCAGATGACAATGAAATATGCCAAGGCGATAACAAAAAATTACACAGGCGACAACAAGTTGTGTACAGGCGATAGGCAAATGTTCACAGGCGACACTTAATTGTGCATAGGCGATAATGAAATGTGCATAAGCGACAAAAAAATAATCATAAGCGACAGTCAAATGTGCATAAGCGGTTGTAAAACGTGCATAGGCGATAGTAGAAAACTCCTAAGTAAAAATGAAATGCGCATAGGTGACACCTAAACATGCACAGGCGACAATAAAATGTGCATAAGCGACACTTAAACATGCATACGCAACAATGGAATATTTTTGGGTGAGAAATGAAATGCTGATAGGCAATAATGGAATGGATCCAAGCGGAAATGAAATGATTATAGGTGAGAATTCTGTACGCGGAGGCGTGAATATTTATCTCATAGGCATGATTATTTCTGTTGCAGGCGACAGAAAAGAAGTTAAGATAGAATAGAAGTTATTGAGCACGGAATTCTTCAGGAAATACGCGTCGATACAGAGCTTGTAGGCATGATCATACTCTTTGTAGGCATGACTGAACTGTGTTTAGGCGTGACTGAACTTTGTGTAGGCATGACTGAACTTTGTGTAGGTGACATTTCATCTGTTTCCTGCAAATTATTCATGAAAAATGGCAAATATGAGAGTACAAAGTATGATCTAATCAAGCTGATTTGTGGGTTTGGGTCCCACCGAGCGTGCCAGAATGTGGACAAGGCTTTTGAGGATACCTATTTTAAAAGACTCAAACCAAAGAAAGATTAGATTTTAGTCTAAGCATGAAATCAATTTAAAAACAAGTAAAACTCTAAACTAAGCCACCTCAGATTGAGCTAAAACAGGTGCACCCAAGCACTGTTTGATTTGCTCTTGCTTAAGGGGATGTGGGTGTGCTCTCTAAGCACTTGGAGCATGTTCCTTATGCATTTTAGGATGGATTGAGATCCATAAAAACCCCATAAATGGCACAAAATAGGTATAGAACACCTGATTTGCCCCTAAGGCCTCAAGGATCAAATGATGCTGAAATGAAGATTAAGCTACATGATGCTTATGCTAAGATTGATTTTAACCAAATAGAGATGTGATATGATGCTATGCTTATGCAAAACAATGGAAGAAACTAGTTTAATCCATTAAATCTATGCTAAGATGTGTTTTCAAGAAAGCTTGAAAATGATGAAAGACTAACAATTAGTATGAAAGCTAAATGATTTAGAGCTATTCTAGCATTATAACATTACTTGAAACAAAAGGCGAAAAATGGTTATTTTGCTCTTGGAAATGAGGAGCATTTATAAGATTTGGGAAGGAGGAATGAGTGGCCAGGATCAAAATCCTTAAGAGAGGCCAAGATTCATTCAAAGGGGAGCACATGGATTATGCTAGTTCAGGGCCACCTCGTTGTGACAAGTGTCATAAGGGCATTAGGTTGAAAGATGGGAGGAATGTGCACAATTTGAGAAATGTGCCTAAGGTCAAAGGGTGTAAGAAAGGGGTGAGGGGCTTCTTAAATGCATGATAAATGCATGTAAGAGGGATAAGGAGGCCTTAAATGCACTTAATGCATGTAAGAGAAGTTTCTAGAAGTTTGTTGACTTTGGGTTAAGCTTAGGAGTTGGCTAACCTTGGTTAGGGAATGTGACAAGGTTAGGGGGGGATTAGGATTAGGATTAAGACTTTCTAGAAGAGTCTAGAATTTTCTTAGGATAAACATGGATTTTAGGAAATAAATAAAGATTTATTTATTTCCATGGTTTGGGTTTGAGAATATTTATTAAAATAAATTTAATAAACATGAGGATTAAATATTTAATCTTAATTAAATATTTTGAGTTGGGATTAGGGTTAGGAAATGAGGGGATGAGCCTTTAATCGAAATTAAAGAAGGATTAGAAGATTCTGGAAGAGGTTAGTGGTCTTAAGGAAATTGGCCAAGTTTTGGGCAAAAAATAAATAAATAATTTATTTTGGGATTTTTGGTCAATTTATTAATTAAATAATTAATAAATAAGGAGATAATGTTTAAATAAGATTTAAACATTTTTGGGAGGGATTTCTTAATTAAATATTTTTAATTAAGATAAAGGAATTTAATGACATAAAAATAAATAAATTAATTAATAAATGATGATGTCATCAGGGATTTTTCAGAAAATAAAAATACTTTATTTTCTAAAGGATTTTTAGGTGTCTACAGTATTATTGTTTTCATCATGAACAACCTGCTTGTCATATTTCCAAGACCTACCTAGCAAGATGTGACATACATCTATGGGAATTATCTCACATAATATATTTCATCCTTATAATTGTTAGAAATTAAAGTCCACCAAGATAACTAAGAGGGGGGGGGGGGGTGAATCAGTTATCAGATAAATATAACTTTTATCAACTTCAATAGCATTTAACCATGTAAGCAATGTAACCAGCAACCATAGAAAGATATACATGCACAATAACACAATGACACAAGATATGTTGACTAGGGAACCTCTTGATCAAAGAGTAAACCTCGGTGGGAATGATGCCCACAAAAGATGCACTAATATGAATATTCCTTGTGAAAGGATGGACTCTATTAGGAGTCTTATGAAATACATTCAGTACATATGAATCCCTATTAGGAGATTTTGAATCCTTGTTAAAAGATTCTAACTCTGTTAGGAGTTGTCGAAGACAAAAGGACCCACTGCCCAAACAGCTTCAGGGTAAGATCACCGAACTCACTGTCCAACTGATTTTTGTATTACTCAATAGAATAATACCAAAAGATTACTGACCTCAACAATTCAATACTCCTTCTTTGACCGTGCCAAACCACACCAACTCCTTCTTCAAATCTCAATACCATATCTCAGTACTTCGCATATCTTATTTCAACAATTTAGCTTTCACAATACACTTACATTCATCACATTCCATATTACAACAAGGAATAAATTTCTTCCTTTATACCACACTCAAGTAATTACAAATGAGTCGGCATACAATTTACAAAATAAAAGTTTCCACACGTTACATCAAAATTACACAAAACTGTCAGCTTCCAATCAATATAATTCTTCACTTGTGCAACCTCAGATCTTGCACTGTCAACCACATCACTATCAACATGTCTCCAACTTCTCTCTAACTGTGCATAACCAGATTCCATCCCGATTAAGAGATATCATCCGATTTCCACAAACCGCTACTCAAGAACACTGCTTGAATACTGCTTCCATTGATTTCCTCATAACTTCCATGAATAAATGAATTATCATCTGTGCTCTTAACCATGATCTAATAACATATCATAGAATAAGTCCTCAACTGTGCATAGCTTCATCTTCAATATCCCAAGTGCACTAACTCAAACACTATCTGCTTCACTACTAATCTTTAGTAGATCACTGTGTTGACATCAATGACAATCATAGTCATGAATGCAACAAAAACTGCTACATAATGGCTGCTAATACTCCCCCATAGGATATATTTAGCATTCATTCCTAAAAATCTCCCCCATTGGCATTGATGGAAACATAGATGAACAAACATCCAAGTTCCATAAATTCAATCACTGCAACACTGCTGTACTGAAAATGGTTCAAGTCTTCTTCATTAATCAAATCTTGCTTTGTTTTCCTATTCAGTTCTTTCCAACAGATGGTACAAATGGTTTTTCATGTACACTTCTCCCCCATTGACATCAATGATAGAAATTTCATCATTATGTCAACAACAACTTTAATGTAAAAAGACACTGTTCAAAAAACACATTCACTAGAGTCCTCATGACTTAGCTCAGATACACATACTCCCCCATAGAGGAAGTGCCGACATCTAGTCCAGAATAAAAATAGGGCTCATATACCACTAGACTGATGCAACAATCTGCATGACTTCTCAAAAGTAGGCTTGGGCATAACCCCAAGCATACCTCTTAGATACTCAAATGTAACATTAGGCAAAGGTTTTGTAAATATGTATGCAATCTGCTCCTTTGTGCTTATGTACTCAAGTATGACTTCTTTCTTTGCTACTTTCTCTCTCACTACATGATACTTTATCTCTATATGCTTTGTCTTAGAATGTAAAACAGGGTTCTTAGACATACTAACTATGCTGGTGTTATCACAATGTATAACAAGAGGTTCAAAAACTTTTACTTCAATATCCTTCAGCATTTACTTCATCCAAATTATCTGGTTACAATTGTTTACTGCTGCTACATATTCTGCTTCTATTGTGCTTTGTGAAATACAATTTTGCTTCTTGCTTAGCCAGAAACCAATCTTCCTCCAAGAAAAAATGCTCCACCACTGGTGCTCTTTTTATCATCAACACTACCTCCCCAATTAGCATCTATATATGCACATAGGGTAAAATCATTAGATTTTTCATACCACAATCCATACTCAAGTGTGCCTCTTAAATACCTCGGTATTCTCTTTACTGCTACATAATGTAATTCTTGAGGTTCCGCTTGAAATATTTCTACAATTCCAATTGAATGTGCTATGTCAGGTCTTGTATGAGTCAAATACTACAATCCTCCAATCATAGATATGTACTTCTTCTATTCCATTGCAAGAGTCTCATCTATGCTAGATAACTTATGTCTAGTTACCATAGGTGTTCCAACAGGCTTACAGTTCTCCATTCCAAATCTCTTCAATAAATCATTCAAGTACTTTGCCTGACTTACAAAGATATCATCACTATTTTGTGTTATCTACAATCCTAAAAAGTATTTCATCTCACCAATCATACTCATTTCAAATTCAGTCTTCATTTCATCTGAAAATTTATTGCTGGCTTCATCTTCTCCTCCAAAGATAATATCATCAACAAAAATTAATACAATCAACAAACCATTTTCAATTTCTTTTGTATACAGGTTGCTATTAGTTGTGCCTTTTGTAAATCCTAATTTCAACAAGTACTTATCCAATCTCACATACCAAGTTCTAGGTGCTTGCTTCAGTCCATGTAAAGCTTTCTTCAATTTACATACCATGTCTCCTTCTTGAGTTAAAGGAAAACCTTCAGGCTGCTCAATGTAAACTTCTTCTTCCAATTCTCCATTTAGAAATGGTGACTTCACATCCATCTGATACACTTTGAATTTCTTAAAAGCTGCATAGGCCAAAAACATTCTTACTGCTTCAATTCTTGCTACTAGTGCAAAAGTTTCTTCATAGTCAATTCCTTCTTGCTGTGAGTATCATTTACATACCAATCTTGCTTTGTTCCTTACCATCTCTCCTTGTTCATTCATCTTGTTTCTGAATACCCATTTTGTTCCTATAACATTCTTATCTTTAGGTCTAGGGACCAATTCCCATGTCTTGTTCTTTTCAATCTGATCCAGTTCTTCTTTCATAGCTTTAATCCAATGTTCATCTTCACAAGCTTCACTAGTAGATTTAGGTTCAATTTGAGAAATCAAACATAACTATTCTTGTACCTTATTTTGAGTCTGAACTCCTCTGTCTATGCTTCCAATAATATGCTCAATAGGATGATTCCTTGATAGATTCCTGTTAGGTGTCACTATCTCAGATCTTACTTCAGGTGTCTATTCTTCAATTACCTCACTGTGGCTTTCATTCAACAAATCATTGTCAGTTTCATAAAATAATTCAGTAGTCTCAGGGTTAGGTCTAGGGTGAGTTCCTTCATTTGATTCATAATCAAGCATTCTTTCTTGAATTCTGAACTTTTCATCAACTTTAACATTTGCGCTCTCAACAATAGTCTTAGTTCTCTTATTGTAACATCTATAAGCTTTTCTCTTCAATGAATAACCAATAAATATACCTTCATCACTTCTAGGATCAAACTTTCCAATGTCATCACCTCTCTTAATATAACATTTGCTTCCAAAAATTCTAAAATACTTAACTAATGGTGCATGTCCAAACCATAGTTCGTAGGGTGTCTTGTCTGTGTCTGCTTTGATTTGTACTCTATTCATTATATAAATGACTGTGTTCATTGCTTCTCTCCAGAATATCTTCGCTAAGTCATTCTCAAATAACATAGCTCTTGTTGCTTCAGTTACTGATCTGTTTCTTCTTTCTGCAATGTCATTTTGTTCAGGTGTCCTAGGGGCTAAAAACTATCTCTTAATACCATTAACTTCACAAAAGATGTTAAATTCTTTAGAAGTGAATTCTCCACCTCTATCTGATCTCAAACATTTAATCTTCATTCCAGATTCATTCTCAACTTTGTTCTTAATGATCTTAAACTTATCAAATGCTTGAAATTTTTTTTTAAGAAATGCAATCCACATCATTCTTGTAAAGTCATCAACAAGAATCATAAAATACCTTTCTCCATAGAATCCTCTAGTCCTTGTAGGACCGCTCAAGTCTGTATGAACAATCTCCAACTTCTCTACTATTGTAAACTCCTTGCTGGGAAATGAGCTTCTCTTTTTCTTAGCCATCACACATTCCTTGCACATCATGTTAGTAGGCTTCATAATTTTAGGCAAATCTCTTACTGCAAGAGTAGTACTTACTTTCAAAATGTTATCAAAGTTTATATGACAAAATATTAAGTGCCATAACCAACTGTCATCAATCTTAGTAATCAAACATGTCATCTCAATAGGATTCAAATGAAATACATTAGCTCTGGTTCTAGATCTAGTACCAATCAGATTTCCATCTCTGTCTTTTATCACACATGTTTTCTCAGTAAACCAAACTTGATAACCCTTATCAACTAACTATCCAACACTCAAAAGACTATGTTTCAAACCATCCACAAAGTAAACATCATCAGTATTAGTCTTTCCATCAAGAGTAATAGATCTTATACCTTTAATCAAACAAGGTGCATTGTTTCCAACTCTAACAACTCCTCCATCATAATTGTTAAACTTTATGAACTTTTTCATGTCTCCAGTCATATGATGTGAACAACCACTGTCTATAATCCAATCAGCTTTCTTTTCTACTTGAGAAACAAAAGCCTTTTCTTCCTTAATTTCAGTTTCAGGATTTTCTTCTTTAATTGCTACAAATACTATATCATCATTGTTCTTAGTATCACTTTCACTCAAAGATTTCTCGAAACTAGTTTCAAATTCTTCATCATTTGCATAGTAACATTCTTTAGATCTTCTAGGATTAAAGTTTTTCCTATACTTCTTGACTCTTTTAGGACATTTAGATGCAAAATGACCATATTCTTGACAAGTCCAACATTTAAAATTTTTCTTACCGTCTGGTTCTCTCTTCACAAGCAAGGAAATACCTTCTTCAATCTTCCTTTCTTCTTCATTTCTAGATCTGCTACTGCTAGCATAATCTCCGCTCACACTGATGCTTCTTGACAAAGTAGGACGAACACTAAGAGCACTAAATGTTGTCTTCATTCTAGGTAGGTCTCCTGATAACCTCAGGTTCATTTCAACTACTTCCAATCTTCCAAGAAGAGTCTCTCTTGTAAAGTTCATAGTACAAGGTATGACTTGTTCAATAATTTGTGTTGTCTGCTTAAATGTAGGAGTCAATGTTCTCAAAATTTTCCATATCACTTCATTCTCTGTCTTTGTTCCACCACAAGATTTTATACCTACAATAATCTCTGACATTCTACCAATATAGCTTCTAACAGATCCATCTTCCATCATTCTTATATCTTCCAAAGCACATATCCAATTATATAATCTAACTTTCTTCGCATGTTCATCACCTTCAAAATTAGACTGTAAAGCTAACCAAATTTTATGAGATGTTTTCAAATATTTTACCTGACTGTACTCATTCTCCGGAAGGGCTGACATGAGTGCTTCTCTAGCAAGTATGTTACACATGAATAGATCTCTTTCATCATTAGTACATGTTTCAATGTTATCCTCATCAATTATAGTCTTCTTATTTTTTGTAATCAACTAATAACCCGGTCCTAAACAAAGTAGACTTGTCTTCATCTTTTCTTTCCAACTGTCAAAATTTACTCCATCAAACTTAGGGCTTTCTTTCCTAAAATTTTCCATGGATCTCCTTAAGCTGTTAAACTTTTCTTTCAAGGACCCACCATTCTGATACCAATTGTTATAAAGTAAAGTTCACCAAGATAACTGAGAGGGGGGGGTGAATCAATTATCAAATAAATATAACTTTTATCAACTTCAATAGATTTTAACCATGTAAGCAATGTAACCAACAACCATAGAAAGATATACATGCACAATAACACAATGACACAAGATATGTTGACTAGGGAACCTCTTGATCAAAGAGTAAACCCCGGTGGGAATGATTCCCACAAAAGATGCACTAATATGAATATTCCTTGTGAAAGGATGGACTCTGTTAGGAGTCTTATGAAATACATTCAATACATATGAATCCATGTTAGGAGATTTTGAATCCCTGTTAAAAGATTCTAACTCTGTTAGGAGTTATGGAAGACATAAGGACCCACTGCCCAAATAACTTCAGGGTAAGATCACCGAACTCACTGTCCAAATGATCTTTGTATTACTCAACAAAATAATACCAAAAGATTACTGACCTCAACAATTCAATACTCCTTCTCTGACTGTGCCAAACCACACCAACTCCTTCTTCATATCTCAATACCAGATCTCAGTACTTCACATATATTCTTTCAACAATTTCTCTTTCACAATACACTTACATTCATCACATTCCATATTACAACAAGGAATACATTCCTTCCTTTATACCACACTCAAGTAATTACAAATGAGTTGGCATACAAATTACAAAATAAAAGTTTCCACACGTTACATCAAAATTACACAAAACTGTCAGCTTCCAATCAATATAATTCTTCACTCGTGTGACCTCAGATCTTGCACTATCAACCATGTCACTATCAACTTGTCTCCAACTACTCTCTAACTACGCATAACCAGATTCCATCCCAATTAGGAGATATCATCTGATTTCCACAAACCGCTACTCAGGAACACTACCTGAATACTGCTTCCACTGATTTCCTCATAACTTCCATGAATAAATGAATTACTGTCTGTGCTCTTAACCAAAATCTAATAACACATCATAGAATAAGTCCTCAATTGTGCATAGCTTCATCTTCAATATCCCAAGTGCGCTAACTCAAAAACTGTCTGCTTCATTGCTAATCTTCAGTAGATCATTGTGTTGACATCAATGACAATCATAGTCATGAATGAAACAAAAAAAACTATAGAATGGATGATAATACTCCCCCATAGGATATATTTAGAATTCATTCCTAACAATAATTACCAATCTAAAAATTAACCGAACATTGTTCTCTTACCAGATATTGATGCTGCTTTCACATCCACACAAATTTGTATGGTTTGGGGTGTTTCAACTTCAACTTCCTTACCATCTCTTTAGACACAATATTGTTTGTTCTACCACTATCTACAATCACTTTACAATTTTTTCCACCAAACTTACATCTAGTTCTAAAAATAATTGTTCTTTGAACTACTTCAACTTGTACCTTCTCTGGATTTAACAAAACCTGTCTCGTCATTAAAGATTCTCCATCTTCTAGATTTTCTCCTTCTCTTGAAGTTTCTCCAAATTCATCTTCTTCTTGGTCCACATGAAGTCTATCCTCTTTTTCTTTACCTCCACCTTGTTGTATTTTTGGACATTCAAATTCTTTATGCCCGAACAATTTTTCCACATTGGAAGCATGTACCAGTGAAGTCTCTTCCTCTTCCAAAATTTCCACATCCTCTGAAGGACTCTCATTTTCCTTTGCAATTTCCTCCACATCTCATTTCTTGAGTGTATGAACACACCTGAGGGGTACTAGCTTCATCTTGTTTGGTACAATTTAATCTTCCACCACTATTTTGACCTCTACAATGTGTATTTTTCCCTCTTCCTCTGTTATTATTTTGTTGTTTTCTATTCAATTTCTCTTCAGCCTTTAAAACATATTGATAGACCTCTTCAATATTATGTAACTTTAATAAACTTATTTCATCTTTTATTGACATATGCATACGATTCAAATGCCTTGAAACTTGCTCTACATCATCTTCAACATGGCCCACTTGTATTATAAATCAATATAATTCTTTTGTGTACTCCTTGACACTTGTTTCTCTTTCTTTTAGATTATGTAATTTTCAAAACAAAATTATATGATAGTATGCTAGCATAAATTTTGCCTTCAACATTGTTACCATTCTATTCCATGATTTTATTTTATCTTTGTTTCTTCACTATCTATTAGTTTGTAAATGATCCCATTGGAGGATGTATGAGCTTTCAACTTTGTACATGAATGCTTCACCTTTTTATCTTCTTCTATACTTTTAAATTTAAAATATTTCTCCATTTGAGAGACCTAGTCTAGTAATTCATCTGGATTCAAATTACCACTATAGTTTAGAGGGTCAAAATGGGGTTTGGTGTTTACTCTAGTTATTGATCGAATAAACCTTTCCTTTCCTTGGTTGAGTCCATGTTGATTTTCTTCTTCCACTACCTCAACCTATTCATCTCCCGCATCACATACATCTTCAACATGAATACCTCTATGTTGGGATGTTTTAATGGATTCTAGATTGGTTGTTATTCCTCTTAACATCTCCATCATGATACGGTCTACACCTCTTGGTGCTCCTCTTCCCCTATCACTTCCTCGTGTTATTTCACAAAAGTTCTCTACAGTTTTAGGTATTCTCTTTTCCTCTTCTTACCCAGAACAAAAAATACTTCAGAACTTTGTTTTTGACACCTTCAACACTCCTCAAACTTTCTTTGATACCACTTGGAGCAGTCATCCTCGAGGATATGCCCAAACACACAACAAGGAATTACATACAACAACTCACAAACAAATTACAACAATTAATTGAATCTCTACAACACAAACAAAACCTTGAATTATAGCCTATGGAACATGAAGAGACATTTTCCTCCAAAAAGAACTCAATGTTTTTCCTCCAAAAAGAACTCAATGTTTTTCCCTCCAAAAAAAAACAACCAAAATAACTCTCCAAAAGAACCCCCTTTCATTTGAATTCAAATACATGTATATACATGAGGAGGGAAATGAATAGTAAAGAGGAGGAAAGTGAATAGTCTTTCCAAGTTTAAATTGAGGAGTTGAAAAGAAATCCAACATCCACAAAGAATAAAAATCTAATATATATTTTTTATTTTCTAATTTTGATGCATTGACAGTGCTAGACAACACCCGACAACTCCTTATTAGTCTAGATTAGTCTTGAAAGATCCTAATGGCTTCTGAAAACTTCAAACAATATATAGATTTGAAAATCCTCCAAAATGTATCTGGGTGACTACTCCTAATGATTCCTGATAGCTCTTAAAACCTCTTGACCTGATGGCTCCTGACAACTTTGAACAATATATAGCTTTAAAAATCCTCCAAAATGTTTCTAGGTCACTACTCCTGATGAATCTCGATAGCTCCTAAAACCTCTTGATTACTCCTGAAAGATCATGATTGCTCTTGACAATTGAATCCAAAAAAAAAAAATTACAAATCAAAACTCCAACTAGCCTAATGACTCTTGATAGCTCTTGATACCTCATAATTACTCCTAGTGGCTCATGATTGCTCTTCATGACTGATTCCAAACAAAACCAAAATTGAAACCAAAACCATTTTTTATGATGAGGATTACACACTCGGATGCTCCTACATTAGAATGACACAAGAGCCTTAATGACAATAAAATTGGCACATGGGATGAATTCATGAGATTTATTAGGTTATAATATGGAAATAGTGTTGAACTAACTTTAAAGTTCTTGATCTTAGTAAAATTAAAAAGGGGGTGGATGATGGTATGATTGATTTTAACATCAAATTTATTTTTTCAATGAGGAAAATGCCACCATCTTTGAGATTGAATGAATATAGGTGCCTTATGATTTACTATGGACCATTTGATGTCGGGAATAAATATTTTTGTAGGGATCATAATTTACAAACTCTTAGGGACAAATTCCATTGAAATCAACAGTCATAGTAATATTAATCTTTTAGACAAACATCTCATAAAGGAATATCTCGAGCCAACTCAATTTGAGAGAAAGGAATTACCTACACTGTTTAATACTAATGAAAATTAGACAAGGTAGTGACAATCATGAAGGACCTACCCTACAAAATTGCAAGAAATGAACACATGTTAACAACACCTAATGTCCCGACTCATTTGAATGAATATATTTATTTACATTGATATAAAGAAACTTTAAATTTAAATTTATTTTTTGTCTTATTAGAAATATTTATTGAAATATATTTATATTAATATAATTGATTTGAATAATCTCAATATCATAATATGTAAATTGTCTTTAATTTCTTAAAAAATTAAGTATAAATATGTGTATCTAAAAGAAAAAAAAGGATAGTATATAAATGTGTGTAAGTTATACATAGACACATGTATATGTATGTAAATGTACATACATATGTACATATGTATATACTTGTATGTTATATGTATACATACATACACATGTATTTCTGTATGTATGTATGTATGTATGTATGTATGCACACATGCATGTATCTATATATGTATGTATGTATGTATTTCAATTGGTAAAATGATAAATAAAAGATTCATCATTTTAAGTTAATTATATTTATTCTTTATAAATACAAGTACCATGTACATAAATTTGAGTTTTCTTAGGAAAATAGTAAATAGTGTGAGAACACCTTAAGATGTTAATTGACACATCACACATCTATTTTAGAGAAAGTATAAATGAAAAAACTTCACCTAACCAAATTAGAAACATTTCTTGTCTTTAATAGATTAGAGATGGAGTTGCTCAACCAGTTTCAATTTCTTCTTCTAAATGGTGTTTAAAAGTTAAAATGAAATATTTTAATTTAATAAATATTAGTATTATGTTATAGATTTTTATTAAAGAACGACACTATCAAAAGAGACTTAAAACTCCAAATATAATACAATTTTATTAGAGGCTAGAATTCACACAAATATATTAACTTTTTAAGTATTGTATGAAGCAAATAGCTAAATATAAAATAATTTTTAAAAAAGAGTATGCATTGTCTTTTTATTAAATATTACTTCTCTTATTGTTAATTTTTAAAATATTTTATCAGTTCTCATGGTTCTTCATTCTTTGTCATTCATGTAAATTAATAAAAATATGGTAGTTTATTCTCATCTTTAACATGTAAACTTTTTAATTTTATTAAAGAATTAGGATTCTAGAATAATTAAAAAAAGTAGTATTCCATATAAATATAAATATAGATTATCTCTTATATAAATAAAAAAAATTGTATTTCATTAAAGCTATTCAAACTGGCTCTTTAGGCCAAGCAATAAACAAAGGGAATATATAAAATTCATACCTAAAGCTAGTGACCTAGAAGACTTTTGTAATTGGCACTCCATTACCTTGCTCAATGTTTCATACAAAATCATTGCCAAGGCCCTTGTTTTAAAAAGTCGTCATCTTCTTTCCTACATTGTGTGACCCAAGAAAACTAGTTTCATTCAATCTAGATTCATTTTGGATAATATTATAGCTATCTGGGAGGGTATGGAATGGGCCCATTGATCAAACCAGAATTCCATATTCCTTAAAATTGATTTTGCAAAAGGTTATAATCGTATTGAGTAGCCTTTCATTCTAACCATGTTAAAAGCTCTTTGTTTTGGACCTTGCTTTATTCATTTTGTCCATATGTTGTTTGCATATGTTTCTACTTGCATTACTATTAATGGCCACTAATCCTATACTTTTGGCTTGCACAGGTCCATCTTCCAAGGTTGCCCTCAGGCCCCTTCCTTGTATGTCCTTGTAGCAATTTTTTTGGCTACTTGGTTGTCTCTACTATTTCTAGTGGTCGGGTTTGGGGAATTTCCCTTCCAAAATCCACTTTATAGCTTGTGAATGACCATTTTTCTAATGATTCTTTCTTCACTCTCATTGATGATAGAGAAAATATCCAGAATGGACTTCAATGCTTTGAAATCATTTTTGTGGATTTTGGTTCTTCCATTCAATGACACAAAACTCTTTGTTATTGGCAGTCATTCTTCCCAACTCCTTAACATACTCTTCAGTATGGGTGGAAGTGGATCCAGCATGGCCAGATTTTCCATTTTTGGGAATACCAAATTTTCCTTTCATGGTTTGGTACCAAAGCTTTAGAATGCAATGCTTTCAAATATTGAGACCAAATTGGCTTATTGGTTGACCAAACATTTATCCCTTATTGGGAAATTTCAAATCTGATCAAAAGTACTTTTTGCAACACATGTATATTATTCCTCTTATTGGGCACCATCCAAATTGTCATACAACAAGCTTGAGAAGCTATTGTGTGATTTTCTTTGGGCCTCAGATATGGAGAAACATGGTTTTCACAAAGTTGTATGGGATTATTATTGTCTTCCCAAAGACTCTGGGGGCCTTGGTCTCATTTCCACCTAGAAACAAGGTAAATCCTTGTGTGTCAAATGAGTTGTTCGTTCCATTTCAGGAAATGAAGCTTGGCAAATTCTGCTTCACCATTATATCTCCTCTAGATTTCCTTTGAATTTCCCTTCTTGGAAAGGGATTGGTGTAAAAATATTTTTTTTCATGTGAGAACTAGTGCAAATCTAGGGATCTTTTTTTTCTAAAAGCATTTGGTGTTCCTGGGAGGTAGAAAAACCATGGCTTCGTAGGGATGGAGTTGGATTTTGAGATGGGTAATCATTCAATCAACACAATCTTTGGTGGTCTCCTTTGATCGAGATTCAAGGCCTTCCTTTGGCTCATCTCCTAGGTGTTCATGCTCTTCTCTTTCATAAGTGTGGCATTCAGACCCCTAGAGACCCTTTTTCTAGGCCTACTATGTCTACGCAGACATGGGAGGATTTACAAGTCTAGTTTCGTTTGACTCGCCAAGATCGTCATACTTTTAATTTTCTTATCTCAGCTTTGCCAATGGAATTTCTCCATAAGATTGGCATTTCTAGCATCAACCCCTAGTGGAAGGACTGGCATTGGTATTCTCAAACAACATTTCTAAGATACCAACTCAATAGGGATATCAATGGCTTTCTCCTCATTTGTCAATGGTTTAGGTTCTTAACTAGTAATGACATTTACAGTCCTCATGTTCATCTTGGAGATTATGGTTTGCCACTATTTTTTCTGCTATTACAAAACCCAAAATAGCACATTTTTCCTAGTATATTCTTTTCCAAGTTGTCATTAAGCTCTCGCCTTCACCATTTAGGCATTCCAGATCCCTTCTGACCATTTTGTGGATAGTCTGAGTTCTTCCTTCATATTTTTTGGTTTTGTAGAAGGGAACAAAATTAATGGGTGTGGATTCATGAATTTTTTAGTCCATTTCATGCATAATTCTTTCCCTGGCATATGGTTCTATTGGGTGATAACCCTAGATTCCCTTTCCGCTTTTTGCAACTTTGGCATACTTTTAGGATGGAGATTGTATTTTCTATATGGAAGGACAAGAATGCGATAGTTTTTCACATGCCAATATAGATACTAATGTCTTTGTTTTTGCTAATTATTGCATATGTAATAACATGATGTTACATATACAAGTTCAAGATGACAAGGTGGATCTTGAGGTGGCCTAATTGTAGGGTATTTTGTAACATTGGGGTAATGCCCCTTGTATGGTTTCCAAGGTGCCACTAGATGCTTCTATTTTTGGTGGTTGTTCTTCTTCGCATGGTCGCTATCATGGTCGTAGTTCCTCTGCAAGGTGTTCTCACACACCTCGTTCCTAGGTTCTTTGATGTTTTTTAGCTAGTCACAGGGCCACGACCCTTAAAATTCAAAATTATGTCATTATGAAATAGGATAACAAATACAATATAAAAATATATACAAATAATTGACTACAACTTAAATGCTTTTTAGTCAGTGAATAAAGTTAAAAGATTCCATCAACAATACAATAAATTTTGAGCTTTATTGAATAATAAATAGATTAACTAAATAATATTTCAAAACAAAAATCAAAGAAAAATATACATTAGGAAATCTAATCGAATTATTTTAATTCTACTCAATCACTCATTACCAATTCATAAAATATAGCTAATAGTCTTGCATGAATTAATAATTGATGCACCTAATTGAAGAGACACAGGTTAATTTTGATGGACAAAAACAAGATAAATATGTATTTTCTAATAGATAAAGTATAAAATTACTATTGATTACTTGAACATTATTTTATCTAAAATAAAAATATGAATTGATTAATATAAAATAACAGGAACTCATTCAAACCTCTTTAAATACAACTCTTAGAATCACACGAGAGAGATCCACTCAACTGAGTTGTTGGATTAGAGCCTCCCATAAGTATCAAATTCTATAATCCCGTCATCTATGATAATTTTGTAGAATTTTGATGTATTCAAGTTTTTTAAAAAATACTCTAAAAATTGTACTGTTAAAGTAGAAAGCTAAAATTTTAATAGTTCAATTAAAAATTGGGTCACATAATGGAAATTAGGTCACATGATAGAAATTACTCAAAGAGAAGTGGGTAGATTGGATTTGTTGTCAAAATTAATAGAGACAAAATGACGATGTACAAAGATGTCCAATACAATTACATAGTTCTACTAAAAGTCATCTCTTTAACCATCATATTTGAATTTTTTTTGTTGGAAAAATCAAAGAATTAACAAATTTTGAAGTGATAAGATTGACTTGTCGAACGTCAACAAATATTTTGATTTCATTTCAAAGAGTTAGGTTACATAGTCCTCTTCCACGTTAAATGTGTGACAAAAGGAATATGTGGTCGACGAGATAATGCTTTGGTATTATTTTATTTTATTATTGTAACGTGTACGACAAAGCCGTGTATTCTCTCATCCCCCAAGAAGATAGATATTTATTTCCTACTTGAAAACTTCCTTCCATGTAATCTTTAGACCTTATCATTGCCTAGTCAATGCAAGTTTCCCTCATAAGTCTATGAATACTAGAAACTAGGCACTTGCATATGAATTTGAAGGGAAAATAATAAATATGTAATGAAGTTTTAAAAAATATAGATTTCTATATTTTGTATTATTTTATAATATAATTTTCTATATAATTTTAGAAAATATTTTTTATTTTTTTTTTAAATTTATTTTGGACAATTAACATTTAGATTGAATCAATTAACATTATATTCGAAAATCATTTTGTGGTTTTAGCTTCTTTTTTTTTTTAGGAAAAAAATAAGAATTATCATGTCATTTACATGTGAAATGGTCATATAAATATAATGTAGACATTCAATCTTCAAGATTTTTACTATGAAAAAAAGTAGAATACTAACAAGGAAATTAGGATTTTCTTTATAAAACTAAAGTAAAATAGAGAAACAAGATCCAAAGAATAATTATATTAAACTCTCTACATTGATTTTCACATAATATTGATTCTCTTCAAATATGAACAACGTGATCAAACATCATGAAAACCCTTATTCAATATGTAGCTGACATATGCATAGATAATGAAGGATTAAAATGCTACCATTAGAAAATCATCCAAAAATACAATACAACAATCCTAAATTTCTATTTAGCACTATCAAATACTCTAGTACAGTCATAAACTACAAAATGAGGCAAAGTGGCTTTAGTACATAGTAATGCTTCATAATAAATATACTAGAATGCATTCATCATAAACATGCTCCAGAAAAAATTTAATTGTTGTTGATAGTTTCCATATGCATAGGATCATAAACCATACATTTGGGTCTTGTGGTTGTTGAGTATAACCATAGCTAGAGTCACTCTTGACCATATCCATAATAAGCATCACGACACTTATTCGGAATTGGTTGTTGAGGTTAGTCTCATCCTATAGATTAGTAAAATGAGTATACAGTGATTGCATACAATTTGATTTCCAAATTAAAATTCATTACTAACAAACCCTATTGCAAAAATAAGCACCCATATGAAAGATGAATTGATTATTGACCAAGTACAAAATTGTGAAGCATTTTCATAGCCTCTTCTGCACAGGATCTATAGAGATAAAATTTAAGGTTTCAAAGGTGCATGAAGAAAGTGGCCCCCAACACCATTTCAAAAAGAAGTGCTAAACAATCAACTTTATTACTTCCAAATCCAGGTGTTTTTTTTCACTACAAAACAATAAAAATTTGTAAAAACTTGACTTAATTTTCTAGAATATACATTTCTAGACATAAACCATAAGTGATACTTTAGAAGGTTTAAACAATAGTACTTTCTCCTAAGCTAAACAATTCCACGACAATTTCCCATTGGTATCTTCACGTGTATACCTTCTCATTATTGGGAAAATAAGAGTTTTAAAGCTTCATCCACAACAAATGGATCCCCAAAAAAGTTTAGGATAAGTTGTAAGAGTTAACATATAAAAATGAATCCTACTCAGAATGTAAAAATCCATTACAAAAATAAGCTCACAATTGTATTTTTTGTATCACTATTAAAAGACATTTGAGTGGAAGGTACTTGAGGAGCTACAAAGAAAATAAAGACAATCTTTCTAGAAGCACACCTTGTATAATTAAATTTTAAATATTACCTATAAATTTGTGCAAAAAAATTTAAAAATTTACTCAAATACACAACACCATTACTGAATGCAACAACTAAACCACAAAGAATTATAACTAACCAAAATAAATTATTCATTAATATGTTGCTTTTGTGATCATTAAAAATATCAAAATTTAGCAATCTAGAATTAAAAATTATCAATTATCAATAATATCTAGGGAAATTGCATTTCCAAATACAACATCCATAAAAAATACTTTAGGATAACTGACATGCACCCAAAAGAGGTTTTAGTAAAATATCCACCAGTTACATCCAAGTAATAAACTCCAAGTAATAAACATAAGCAATTGTATTTTTCATGACAAGTAAAAAATACATAGACTTGTGAGGAAGAAAAATCATTCAAGACTTATATATGCATATGACGAACCCTTAAGTTAAAATTCTAAAATATAGGAAAATAGTATGTAATCTCCACTTGTAACATTGGTTATATATACCCCTTTTAAGATGAATAATCCTAGAGGCTTTTGCTAAATTTCTTCCTGACTGAGTAATCTCTTGCACACTAGATAAATAACACTCTCAATAAATGGTTTATTGCTATAGCTTGGCTAGTTGTCTGTTGGGGTGTGCTTTGTTGTTTTGTGGTTGTTGTGTGGCTATTTCTTTAGCAACGTTCTTTGTTTCTGGACCTCTTTGATCCTCACTCCTATATTTTGTAAAAGGATTTAGTTTCCTTTCAATACCCTTCTCATCTAATAAAAAACACTCTCAGTAAATGATTCAACTAGCACTACAAAAAGATTCTAACTATGCATAGATAAACATATATTAAGCACATGTCAACTCTAGTGACTAGATATTTGCAAAAAAATAGTCACAAAATGAAATAAAAGGTGCAAGAATACGACAAGAATATCTAATTCAAAAGGATAGAAAGCATCCAAAGGTGCATGGTGTGCTCTATAAGATGACAATTATAGTTCACTAGTTGAAAATCAAAAGCGGTTCACAAAAGGTCTTCATTAGAGTGTTTGTTACATCTCACAAATTATAAAATTACAATTTTCTTCTAAAAAATTCACATACATTGAAATTAAGTTTGAAATGCAAATTTATTGTTAACAGAACTGAATCAAAATATTTAAGCAACTAAATTCAAAATAAGAGATTCAATAACCAAAAGAAGCAATGTCAACAATCTTTAAATAATTAGAAATAGACATTACAAAATCAAATAAAATTTGAAGAAATAAATATTTTAAATTAAATTTTAAAGAATCAACATGTATTCCAAAATTATAGTATTGCACTCCAAATGCATCTTCTACTTAAGTCATTTAACAACATATAGTCAATGCTCTTCCTCCAATCCCTTAAAAAATCTACAATTTCTTCAGTTGCTCCAAGAGACTAAAATTGATGAAGGGTGCTCCCCTTAATACCACAAACACATAACAGAAACAGAGAAACAAAAACAATTTGCAAGAACAGAAAATGGGCTTCTTATTATCTCCACAAATGTGGAATTAAAAATTTTAGAATTACAATATGCAAAGCCACATGGGCATTCCCTTTACAATATTTTGTAGTACAAAGCCTCGAATCATTACCCAAATCTACCCCGAACTGCTCCGAACTACCTAAGACAACACTATGGGCCTTCTTTATATAGGCAATTTCCACCGCTTGAGAAGGTTCCAGAAATTTAGCCCTTTAGGCCGACTAAACATAGAATTATTTATATTTCGCAATTATTACAATAGGGTCGGCTCAAAAGAAATACAAAATATGATTTTAGGTAACCCAACTTCCAGAGACCATAAATTTTTAACCATAGCTCTGATTTTCGATTTTAACCACTTTTTAGAAACGCCATGATGAGATCTATAGTACCTAACACATGCTAGCACTAGTTAGCCGGGGGTCGATCGCAATCCGGAGCCTCTAAGGCCTTCAAAATTGACCTGAAAGATTTTGTACCCAAAAACCTCAATAACTTCACCAATACTGATGATGTGGCAATGAAACTCAACTGGAAGGTTGAAATAACTGAGATGAACCTCCAACTGTGAAATTAAAACATTCCGAGATTATATGACCAACTTACTAAAAATAGTAAGTTTCCATAAATAGCAGCTCTGCACAAGATAACCCTTATTGAAAACAAAACTTGAAATATTTTTGGGTGATGCAAGATTGCTCTTACACCCAGGATGCTCCTGCATCAAAATTTTTAATTAAACATAAATTAGTTGAAGATAAATCTAGAGAAAGAATGACTACATTATGTACTTATTTTATTTAAGGATATTTATTTACTTGTCCCCCAAAGCCCTGAAAGTGCATAGTTAATTGAAGCATAGTGAAGTACTAGCTAAAATACATGGATGCTTGCAAACATTGAAATAAGTGAAAATTGTTGTATGTGCTTTACGCATATCATCTATTCATTTGAAGTGATAATATATATATATTGTTAGTGAAAATCATAACCTTTTACTAATAATTATGAACACACTTCTTGGATCAGACTTTGCTAACAAACATTTGTATGAAAAGAAAATATGTTAAATGTAATGTAAGCATGTTGAAAATTAAGAAAAAATGGCAATGACATGTTATCTTTAATTGTAAGTGAATAATATGTCCTATCAATATGAACAAGCATCAAGTCAAAAATTTATTTAGTTCCCTCACAACAACTATGTGGAAACTACATGTGCCCTAACATAACTCGTGCAAAGGAAAAATTGAAAAGTATAACAAACATCCAAAAAATAGCAATCCTTAAAACTTGTAGAATCCTAAATTGACATTTCGAGAAAAAAAAAGGGGAGTAAGTCTTAATGCTTGAAATAAAGGAACTACCGTATAAATAGGAAGCGATGGAAAATAAATATAAAACTAGATTCTAGAAAATGAAAACTAACAAGGCTGATGACAAATAAAAAATACAAGAAAGAATGTTCAAGAGTGGTAGAAGAAAGAGCGTGACAAATGTACAATAAAAAACTAAATAAGGACACTTTTTTCATAATGTTGAATGGTCGAACATTATCAACACATAATATCTTCTAAACATATGTGACACCAAAAGAAATTTGACAATAAATTAAAGAGAATTTTCAAGGTGGAGCATCATGAATAAAAGAGTAGGGAAACTCTTTGCATTCTGCATATACCTTTTGTTTAATCTCATATATGTATTTCTAAATGGACAAGTTAAATATCTAGTTCAACTGTATCATTTTTGGTCTTCAAATGTGTTGTTCTAAAATACCGTTATAAATGCATTTTCTTCACAAAAAAAGAAATTCAAGCCTGTATTCTAATTAATGAAATTGAATTTGTATGTTAAAGCATATATGCTTCAACAAACAAAAAATTCTTGGGTATTATCATTAGGCATTTCCTAAATTAAAAATAAACTATCACTCAAAAAATTGAGTTTAAAAATATCTCAAATCAAACAAAAGGACAATCTTCTGAAACAAAATAATTAGACTATATAATCTAGAAAACCATACAAACCATAGTAAAAAAGGTAGTAGTCAAAGTGTAGAAGAACTGGAGAGATGATTTTCTACATGAGCTCTAATTATTGATTCCAAAAATAGAATATTTTTTCTTACTAAATAATATAAAGGAACGAGTTTTCTCCCATATTAACATGGATCACTAATGTTACTTGGTAGTATTACTCCAAAAGATTTGATTTTTTTTCAAACGTCCTACTCCAAAGCATGCAGATGGAATGAAAATGACAATCCACTGTGTTTATCTACATTTTGGGTGGTGATAGAGGACAATGGTAGGGAATGTATGAGTGTCAATCAATAATGAAAGCATTACTTAAAATGTCTTCTCAAAGGATGAAATAACAACAATACAATAATTTATTGAAACACCTTCCCTAATCTACAACATATGGCACACATTAATTCTAGTTGATGGAGGCTATTGAGTTGGCTCAACTAAAAACATCAAATCATACACAAAACCATCTAAGAAGGTGTTTTATTTTGTAAATTTTTCTATTGTTTTCATTAATATTAAATTTTATGGAAGTCTTTCTTGAGACCCATTGCTAAGAAGTTTCTTAATATTCAATTTAGATATTTTTATTGACATGTCTATCTTCTAATTATGGTGCATAGATTAATCTTTATGCAACCAATGGACCTCTATCACCAAAATTTCCTTTCATATTTAGTTTTATATATATTTAGTTTTAATTGTTAAATTTTTCTGTTTTAGTGGTTTGAAACTTTCTTCTTCTTCTTCTTCTTGTAATGTCCTAAATTGTAAGCACTCAAATAGCGTACAATTTTAGGATTATTTAGCACCCACCTTATTTTATTTCCTATAATGTGGTCTCTCATATGACACTTAATGGACACCTAAATTTAAATATGGGTCAATTCTCCTTTCAATCTTGTTTTAAATCAATGTAAACCCTTTTTTAAAGTGTGCTCCATTTTTTCCCCAATACAATAATTTATTTGGTCACCTAGGTCCTATACTACCATTTATGGCCTTTGTGTTCTATCCTAACCTTGAAATTAGTTGTACTCCATTATCTGACACCTACCTTATCATCTTGGCACCTAGGTCAAATTTGGAGTTATTTTCCTAGGAACATAACATTTATAATTTTGTTCCCAGGAACATAATGTTTCTAACATTGTGTTCCAAGGAACATAAAATTTCTAACATTGTGTTCCCAGGAACATAAATTTTCTAACGTTATGTTCCTGCCTAAAATGGCTCAAATTTGGCTCGAAGCACTTTGCTAGTGTTTTGGTGGGAAATTAGGTCTCGTGATTGGCCTGGCTTATTTTGAATCTTGAAACATAGTGAGATGTATATAAGTGGTCTATCTCTCGTTATTTTATCACCAATAAATTGGATTTAAAGAGCTCTTGTACAATTTGTCATCTAAGCATTCTCAAGGTCTTCAAGCATCCAAGTATTCAATTCTTCAAAGCATTCTTCTTCTTCATCTTCTTCAAGCATTATGCCAAACTACAATATTCATGGTTCAAAGTCTTGTCTTGCATGACTTCCTTTGGGGTTTTTGTGTGGATTCAAAGGCTATTGCATTAAAATTTATGATTACTGTTGAATTAATAATGGAAAGTTAAGTACTGAGAGGGGAGGGGTGAATCAGTACTGTAAAAACTTTTATCAACCTTTACTAACTTGATTTGAGTTATTGTCATATACTTTGATTATTCACCGAATTGAAAACTTTGCATATATCACCATAAAACATAGAAATCAAAACATGAAAACATAACTCATAACACAATGATTTTTGGTCTCACAAAAACCCTTGGTCAGAGGGAAAAAATGTGGTGGGATGGTACCCACAATCCTTCACTACTACAACAAAAAAGTTGCTTGGTTAGAGCTACAATGTTTAGTTACTTCTGATAGCTTATCCTGTTAAGAGTACATACCCTATTAGGAGTACAAAAGACTTATATAGTCTACCTTGTTAAAGGATTTTACAATCTCTAATCTAAGAGATGTACCCTGTTAAAGACTTTACTAAATAAGACCTATTAGGGCCTACCCAGTAATGGGATTTTACAATTCTGAATACAATACAAATTAGTACTAAATGTCTGTAATAATGCATCAGAAAATGTTGTGCAAACTCACTGTAATCAATAACATCTTTACCTCATTCTGTACTTTAGTTCCTTTCACTCAAAATTTAGTTTATGTACTTGGTAGTTTCAAATATGATTCACCTTCTCAGTTCTACTCTAACTACTCTGTACTCGGTAGCTTATCTTAATTTCATCACCTTCACATCAATTTTGCATCCTTCACATTATTTTCCCTCTCTCTTCATCTCTCTCTGATCTCCACAAACTATTATTTATATACTTGATCTAGAAGCAGTGGAAATGCTCTAGATACTTCCACTTAAACGATGGTAGCTTTGGTTTTATTTCCAATATATATATTCCTTTCATTTTCCATTGGTGGATCTTACCTTGGAATCATGTGCAATCATATTTTTATATTCTCAATGTTTTAACAAATGATCTCCTTGAAATCAGTAAAACATTTTTTGTTTGGTGTCCATATTCAATGTATTTGCCATGAATTGTTATGTCAGCCTGTGTTAGTCGGTAACACATTTTTAGTCGGTAACACATTTTGTTCTTGTTTGATAACATGTGATCTTGGCTCGGTAATTATAATGCACTCAATGTCTTCCTTTCTCTACTCGGTGCCTATCACTTATTTGCCTTTACTGAAATTGACTTTCTTCCTTTATCGACTTCTCTATTTGCTTTACCAACTGAGTCCTATGACTCCTTCTTTCATTGAATGAGTTTAAATCTCCAATATGACTTTGAAAAAACTAATGACAACAAAATAACTCTTTAGGAGTATCAATTACATCCAAAGAAGTATTGTACTATCAAGGCATAAGGAGATTTACGATTCAGATCTAGCTTCTATTTCATATTAGCAATATTTTCTTTATGCAATCTCATTATATTTTCAAGGTTATTTCATAAAATAGGGGGTTGACCAAGGAAAACCCTTTTCCACAACCTTCTTCCCCATTTTTTCTATGTGTAGGAATAGGGGTGGATGCATCAAGGCTTAATTTGGGAAGTACAAGATTTGACATAAAGTTTGCATTTGGGTAAAATCACTAGGAACACAACATTTGAAACATTATGTTCCTAGGAAAATAACATTAGAGATGTTTTTTCCCTCCAAAATAAGTTTAAATTCAAATCACAGGTAGATACCAATTGGGAGATCTTAGATTAGTAAGTACTAGTTTTTGCGCGGTCCTGACTATCATAAATTCAAATATGTAGCAACATACTTCCCATTTCATTTCTAGGTGCACAAAAATCCTATTCTATCTCCATCTTTATCTAGTTTTTAGCTTCAACAAGTTCATAATTAGATGTTTTGTATTGTAAGTTTATCTCTCTTCCTTCATTCCAAGTAGCAAAAGGAACTCAAACCCCTACAACATAGATATTGTATTGCCATCTCTTCCATCAAGGTGTTGTCAATAATATTTTTCTTAAGGAGGTTTTGTATTCCTGATGCTCAATAGGAGATTGTATTGATTTCCCCTGATCACCATTCTTTATTGTACACTTCTTAACTTAATTTGGAGTTTTGGATTTAAAAAAAAAACTAAATTCATCCAAGCATTTTCATATCTCTATGTTTCCATATGATAATTACCTCCATCAAAACCTTGAACAAGGTTAGTGATTCTCACATTATAACATCTAGTATACACTTTTTAAAATTTTTTTTTGAGAGTAGTAACGTTTAAGACATTTTTCTCTTAATAAATGTTGTAGTTTTTATCAATTGTGCTATAGCGAAAAAAAAACAAATTGATGTATTGAAATTTTATCACAAAATGCAATGCACATGAAGATAAGATTTATTAGATACTTGGAGAGTTTGATGACCAAGAAGGGTATTACTAAATATTCATGTAATATCTAAACCAAAGTCCTTGTAAGCTTAACATGAATTTGTATTTCAAATTTAAATAAAGTTCAATTTTCACCTTGCCTTCAATAATGTTTGTCATTACAATACATCCTTTGCCTACTATCCCAAAAGGAATTAAGATGATCACGTTTGTCCAGCCTTGGTACATAAATAATAAAATTGTATGAGACCCCATAAGTTGAAGAAAAGAGATTGGTTGATTCCATTACTAGGGTCAATTTAGGAAAATATTTTACACCTACATTGCCTTATTTTTATTGTATAGCTTTGCATACTGAATCACCTAGGAGTTCCCATTTTAGTGAAATTACTTGATAATTTTGTTTATTAATGTGTTCAATTGGGAAAATCTTAAATCCTTGCATACTGGCTACTTAAAATCATTATTTTTCTATAATAATTCTACCTAAAACTATTCCCATCAACTAACTCTTAACACCTAATTTATTTTATTAAATTATTAACCTAAAACTATACTAATTAGTGTAAAATTCAAACATTCCTCCCTATTACATTAATTTGAACAATAGTGGAACATTGCAAAGGTTTTGAACCCAAGCATTTTGGAGACTTTGATGAGTGCCTTCACCAATCCACCTAACTTAGCTATAAAAAACCAAACTAACTGCATCAATGGATCTCCTGACTGCAGAACCTAAAACCATTTTTACAACATGAGATCTCATAAAAGGGTTCCCACCCTCCATGCACAATGAGATACATTTCCTTCAAAATTGCACATCTTCTTTGAGTGTGTCTAATACATCCTCTAGTGTAAAACATGAGATGCATTTCCTCTAAAATTCCATTTCTCCTCTAAGCGTGTCTTACACACCCTCAAGTGTTGTGGAAATAATTATCCTCTACTGTACAAATCACTAGTTGAATGTATGCACATGAGACACCCTTCCTCCAAAAGTACACATCTTCTCCAAGAGTGTCTAATGTATCCTCAAGTGCTCAAAAAATCACTAACCAAATGTGAACACACCAATCTGAACCCACAAGAAATATCTCCCCCATTTCTCCTTGAAGTTACAAACATGATTCCAAGTCCCCTGTTTTCTCTAGGGACATAAATAGGATGCTTCACATGCAAATTTTCATCCATGAAAAAGAAACTAGCTCACTGTGATTAAGAAACTCTGACCTCTATTACTTCTAAACTCAAACTAAAATGATCAATATAGTTTAATAATTGAATCAAATAAGAAATTTTTTATGATAGGTACCTTCTTCGGCACCTTGGCATTGTACATCCTATATTCTCCACTTCTTGGAACCACAAACTGATAGGAAACTTGCATACAACAATATGACATTTCCACATAACTTGTTATAGATCTCAAGTAAATAAACACTTAGAATCCATATGCAAGAGAATATACAACATACCCACAAAAATGTGACACAAGATATATCCTGGGAAACCCTCTGATGAAGGGTGCTCCCCTTAATACCACAAACACATAACAGAAATAGAGAAACAACAACAATATGCAAGAACAAAAAATTGGCTTCTTATTATCTCCACAAATGTGGAATTACAAACTTTCAGAATTACAATATGCAAAGCCACATGGGCATTCCCTTACAATATTCTGAAGGACAAAGCCTCGAATCAATACCCAGAACTATTCTGAACTGCCTAAGACAATAATACAGCCTTCCTTATATAGGCAATTTTCCACCGCCTGGGAAGGTTCCAGAATTTTAGCCAATAAGGCCGACCAAACTTAGAATTATTTTTTTATTTTACATTTCATTACATCATAGTCGGCTCAAAATAAATTTTGAAACCCGAACAGAAATTTTGAAGAAAAGTCATTTTCCGCCATTTCAGGTGACCCAACTTCCGAAGACCATAAGTCATCACCAGTTGACCCGATTGACTATTGTAACCCCATTTCGGAAAGGGCACGAGGAGCTCTACAACGTCTAAATGAAGCAAGCTTCATTCAGCCCAAAATTTGACCTCATCCGGGGCCTCTAAAGCTTTCAAAACTGAGTTCGAAGTTTCTGTACCCTGCTGCCAATACTGAAAATCTTCAATATCTTCCAATATACACTTGATCTGGCAATGAAACTTTACTGGCAGACTTATATGACCAAAATGAACCTCCAAGAAAGAAATCAGATCATTCTGAGGACATACAAAAATTATCAAAAATAGTAACTTTCCATAAATAGCAGCTCTGCACAAAATAGCCCTTATTGAATACAAAAATAGAAATATTTTTGGGTGATGCAAGATTGCTCTTACACCCAGGATGCTCCTGCATCAGACACCCGGGGTAATTTGAGAAGTGACCCTGTCACGACTCAGGTGTGCAGAGGAAAACCAAGACGGCTAATCTCCTCCTTTGTCAGCCATGATGAATCTTCAACAGGTCGTCCTTTCCACTTGACCAGATATTCTTCATATATCCTGTTCCTTGTGCTTCTGCCAATACGACTGTCCAGTATATCTTCGATCTCCTTAGTGTCTGAACTAGTTGCTGGAATACTCCACTGTGCTGCTGTGATCTCATCTTCAACACCTCCTTCATGATACTCTGTCAGGTCTGAAATGTTAAACACTGGTGAAATCTTTAGCTCAGTAGGCAATTCTACCTCATATGCGTTTCCTGAATCATGTTTCTTCAGTATCCTACATGGTCCAAACTTCTTCATTTTCAGCTTGTTATATGTACCAACTGGAAACTGCTCCTTCCGTAAATGAACCATGACTTCATCACCAACTTGAAATTTCTTATACCTCCTTTTCTCATCTGCCTTAGCCTTATACTGTGCGTTCATCTTGGTAATATGCTTCCTCACCTCCTCATGGATGTTCTTCAAGTGTTCTGCAAAATCCTCAGCTTTAGCACTACTTATTTCTCCTTTATCTATCTTCCTCAATTCAGATGCATTTCTTGGACTACTTCCATATACAATCTGGAATGGTGATTTACCAGTGCTCCTGTTGACAGAATTATTGTATGCAAATTCTGCCTGTGGTAAAATCAAATCCCATCCTGTTGGCTTATCTCCAACCAAACATCTCAGCAAATTTTCCAAACTCCTATTCACCACCTCTGTTTGTCCATCAGTCTGTGGATGATGTGATGAACTGAACTTCAAATCTGTCTTTAACTTCTTCCACAATGTACGCCAGAAATATCCAACAAACTTAGTGTCCCGATCTGAAACTATGGTCTTTGGCAAACCATGAAGTCTCACTACTTCTCTGAAAAACAATTCTCCTACATGAACAGCATCATTAGTCTTCTTGCAAGGAATGAAATGTGCCATCTTTGAAAATCTGTCAACTACCACAAAAATTGAATCGTGTCCCCGCTGTGTCCTCGGTAAACCAAGAACAAAGTCCATACTGATATCCTCCCAAGGCTTCTCTGGTATAGGTAATGGTTGATACAACCCTGTATTCTGCTTCACTCCTTTCGCCATCTGACATACTCTGCAACTCTGTAAAAACTTCTTCACATCTTGCTGCAATTGTGGCCAATAATAATTCTCACCAACCAAAGCAAGGCTTTTATCACGACCAAAGTGTCCAGCCAATCCTCCACTATGCTTCTCCTTGATGAGATTCTCCCTCATAGAACTTCGTGGAATGCACAACTGACTCCCTCTGAATAGCATATCATCCTGGATGATGAAATCCAACCATTTCGTCCTGTCTAGAGTAACAGGTTCTTTACAAGCTTTCCAAGCTTCACCAAAATCAGGATCCTCTGGATACAAATTCTTGAGCTCCTTGAACCCAACCACTTCAATCTGCATTTCTGTCAGCAGTAGTTGCCTTCTACTAAGAGCATCTGCAACCCTATTAGACTTTCCACTCCTGTGTTTCAAAACAAATGTATAACTCTGCAAAAATTCAACCCATTTCAAATGCCTTTGATTCAACTTTCCTTGAATATTCAAATATTGCAAAGCTTGATGATCAGTATACAAAACAAACTCCTTAGGAAGCAAATAGTGTCTCCACTTCTTTAATGCTTGAACTATAGCATAAATTCCTGATCATAAAAAAAATATTTTCTCTTAGCATCATTCAACTTCTCACTGAAATAAGCAATAGGTTTACCTTCTTGGCTCATAACAGCTCCTATTGCAGTACCACTAGCATCACAATCTACTTGAAACACCTTATTAAAATCTGAAAGTGCTAAAACAGGTTGTTCTGTAACTTTTTGTTTCAACAATTGAAAACTCTTTTCTGCCCCATTAGTCCACTTAAACTCTTTTCTATCCCCTCTCATTGTTTCAGTCAAGGGTCCACAAATACTGCTAAAATTTTTGATAAACTTTCTGTAAAAGCTAGCTAGACCATGAAAAGATCTTACCTCAGTAGCATTCCTTGGAGTAGGCCATTCAAGGATAGCCTGTACCTTCTCTGGGTCCATTTTTAGACCTTCTCCTGAAACTACAAACCCCAAATACACCAACTCTTTTTTCACAAAACTGCACTTCTTCAAATTAATCAACAATTTCTCTTCTCTCAGCTTCTCAAATACCATACGAATATGCATCATATGCTCCTCCAATGTCTTACTAAAGATCAGAATATCATCTAGGTAAACAATGACAAACTTACCTAGAAATTCTTTCAGAACCTCGTTCATGAGCCGCATGAAAGTGCTCGGTGCATTGGTTAGCCCAAAAGGCATGACTAACCACTCATACAGTCCTTCTTTTGTCTTGAAGGCAGTCTTCCGTTCATCTCCTTCTCTGATACGAATCTGATGATATCCACTTTTCAGATCTATCTTTGAAAAATACACAGCTCCACTCAAACAGTCCATAATATCATCCATTCATGGCAATGGAAACCTGTACTTGATTGTGATCTTGTTTATTGCCCTAGAATCTATACACATCCTCCACTCTCCATTCTTCTTTGGTTCTAATACTGCTGGTACAGCACAGGGACTCAGACTCTCACGGATCAATCCTTTCTGTAGCAGTTCATGTACTTGTCTGTTCAACTCCTCACTTTCTGCAGGTGTCATTCTGTGTGCTGCCTTATTCGGCAAACTCGCTCCTGGGATCAAATCCATTTGATGACTGATCTTCCTCACTGGTGGTAATCCATCAGGCACGTTATCGGATACAATATCCTGAAACTCATTCAACAAATCTGCAACTTCTACAGGAACATCTTCTACATCCTCTTTACCAGCTTTTGGAATTAAAGCAAAACATACATGCTCATGCCTCATACCATCTAGGAAATTTTTTCCATCAACAAAAGTTATCCTTGCATTACCACATACCTTTTCTTCAGTCTCCTTCAATGGTTTTAGCTTATGTCGCACTCCATCCTTTGTCAGGGAATAGGTATTCGCGCGGCCATCATGTACAGCACATCTTTCAAACTGCCATGGTCTACCCAACAACATATGACATGCATCCATAGACATGATATCACACAATACCTCATCTTGGTATCCGCCAATCTTGAACTTCACCAGGCATTGTTCATTGACCATGACCTTGTGGTCATCCTGTACCCAGCCAATCCGATATGGATGTGGGTGTTTCTGTCTCTTGAGCTTCAACTTTGTCACCATCTCTTCTGACACCAAATTGTCAGTGCTTCCACTATCGATAATCACATCACAACATTTACCTTCACACTTGCACCTGGTGCGAAACAACCTCCTCCTTTGCTTAGGTTAATTCTCACCACTGAACAGGACTCTTCTGTTAATCAACGTTTCTCATCTTTCAGCATCTTCAGAATTTGATGATCTGGCATCTTCATCTACATGTGCAATTCTGGCCTGGCCTTCATTTCTCCTGTCTGTTCTGCCTTGGCGCTGAGGACATTCAAATGCCCTATGACCTTCTTCTCCACAGTGAAAACATGTTCCACGGAAGCCACCTCTTCCAGATCCTTGTCCTCTTCCTCTTCCTCTTTGATCTCTATTATTCTGATTATGGAAGCAATTGGAATTATTTCCTCGCTGATTCTGACTGCTACTAGCCTCATCCTTCTTTTTCGGATCTTCATTTCGGCCACCATATGACCGTCCACCAGATCGTCCACCGTGACCTCTTCCGTTTTGTCTGCTCTCAAACTTCTTGTTCAGCTTTTCCTCTATTTTTAGGGCAAACTGGTATGCCTCCTCAATACTGTTCATTCGAACCAGATTCAGCTCCTCCTGAATGCTTGGCCTTAACCCATTAAGGTATCGGGCAACTTTCTCCTTATCAGCTTCTACATGGCCTGTTCTGATGAGAAGTCGATAGAACTCCTCTGTATACTCCTGAACAGATCTTCCTGCTTGCTTCAAACTTTGTATTTTCTTTAGTAGATCAAGCTCATAATCAACAGGAATGAACTGTCGCTTCAATTTATCCACCATCCGATCCCATCTTGTGATTTTATCTTTCCCTCTTCTATTTCGCTCCAATTGAATTTTTTGCCACCAGATCTTCGCATGACCTTTCAGTCCGGCCTTCGCAAATTTGACCCTATCAGGATCCTCAACATCTTCATACTCAAAATATTCCTCACATTCATTGATCCAGTCAATCAATTCCTCTGGGTTAAGATTTTCAGAAAATGTAGGAACCTCAATCTTAGGTCTTTTCCCAATCTTAGAAATCACCCGAAAAAGTCTTTCTTCCTCATGGTTCACAATTTCAACTTCTCCTTCTTGATATTCTTCTTCGGCTTCATCCTCGCTTTCGTCTTTAACATTAAGATTCATTCCTCTGCGAATCTCTTCTTGCAATGCTCGCAATTGTCTCTGCAGCTCTCTAACCTCAGGTGTTACAACACCAGCTTTTCCGCCACGTTCCCTTCGTGGAGGCATTTTGGCGATGCGCGCTGAAACACTAGCCACGGTCCTGGTGCAAACTGCCTCACAGTCGGCGATCTGTTTACACACTCAAGAACTCCTGCTCTGATACCACTTGATGAAGGGTGCTCCCCTTAATACCACAAACACATAACAGAAATAGAGAAACAACAACAATATGCAAGAACAGAAAATTGGCTTCTTATTATCTCCACAAATGTGGAATTACAAACTTTCAGAATTACAATATGCAAAGCCACATGGGCATTTCCTTACAATATTCTGTAGGACAAATCCTCGAATCAATACCCAAATCTACTACCCAGAACTATTCTGAACTGCATAAGACAATAATACAACCTTCCTTATATAGGCAATTTTCCACCGCCTGGGAAGGTTCCAAAATTTTAGCCAATAAGGCCGACCAAACTTAGAATTATTTTTTTATTTTACATTTCATTACATCATAGTCGGCTCAAAATAAATTTTGAAACCCGAACAGAAATTTTAAAGAAAAGTCATTTTCCTCCATTTCAGGTGACCCAACTTTCGAAGACCATAAGTCATCACCAGTTCACCCGATTGACTATTGTAACCCCATTTCGGAAAGGGCGCGAGGAGCTCTACAACACTTGAATGAAACAAGCTTCATTTAGCCCAAAATTCGACCTCATCCGGGGCCTCTAAAGCCTTCAAAATTGAGTTCGAAGTTTTTGTACCCTGCTGCCAATACCAAAAATCTTCAATATCTTCCAATATACACTTGATCTGGCAATGAAACTTTACTGGCAGACTTATATGACCAAAATGAACCTCCAAGAAAGAAATCAGATCATTCTGAGCACATACAAAAATTACTAAAAATAGTAACTTTCCATAAATAGCAGCTCTGCACAAAATAGCCCTTATTGAATACAAAAATAGAAATATTTTTGGGTGATGCAAGATTTCTCTTACACCCAGGATGCTCCTGCATCAGACACCCGGGGTAATTTGAGAAGTGACCCTATCACGACTCAGGTGTGCAGAGGAAAACCAAGACGGCTAATCTCCTCCTTTGTCAGCCATGATGAATCTTCAACAGGTCGTCCTTTCCACTTGACCAGATATTCTTCATATATCCTGTTCCTTGTGCTTCTGCCAATACGACTGTCCAGTATATCTTCGATCTCCTTAGTGTCTGAACTAGTTGCTGGAATACTCCACTGTGCTGCTGTGATCTCATCTTCAACACCTCCTTCATGATACTCTGTCAGGTCTGAAATGTTAAACACTGGTGAAATATTTAGCTCAGTAGGCAATTCTACCTCATATGCGTTTCCTGAATCATGTTTCTTCAGTATCCTACATGGTCCAAACTTCTTCATTTTCAGCTTGTTATATGTACCAACTGGAAACCGCTCCTTCCGCAAATGAACCATGACTTCATCACGCCCTTGAAATTCCTTATACCTCTTTTTCTCATCTGCCTTAGCCTTATACTGTGCGTTCATCTTGGTAATATGCTTCCTCACCTCCTCATGGATGTTTTTCAAGTGTTCTGCAAAATCCTCAGCTTCAGCACTACTTATTTCTCCTTTATCTATCTTCTTCAATTCAGATGCATTTCTTGGACTACTTCTATATACAATCTGGAATGGTGATTTACCAGTGCTCCTGTTGATAGAATTATTGTATGCAAATTCTGCCTGTGGTAAAATCAAATCCCATCCTGTTGGCTTATCTCCAACCAAACATCTCAGCAAATTTCCCAAACTCCTATTCACCACCTCTGTTTGTCCATCAGTCTGTGGATGATGTGATGAACTGAACTTCAAATCTGTCTTTAACTTCTTCCACAATGTACGCCAGAAATATCCAACAAACTTAGTGTCCCGATCTGAAACTATGGTCTTTGGCAAACCATGAAGTCTCACTACTTCTCTGAAAAATAATTCTGCTACATTAACAGCATCATTAGTCTTCTTGCAGGGAATGAAATGTGCCATATTTGAAAATCTGTCAACTACCACAAAAATTGAATCGTGTCCCCACTGTGTCCTCGGTAAACCAAGAACAAAGTCCATACTGATATGCTCCCAAGACTTCTCTGGTAAACGTAATGGCTGATACAACTCTGTATTCTGCTTCACTCCTTTCGCCATCTGACATACTCTGCAACTCTGTACAAACTTCTTCACATCTTGCTGCAATTGTGGCCAATAATAATTCTCACCAACCAAAGCAAGGGTTTTATCACGACCAAAGTGTCCAGCCAATCCTCCACTATGCTTCTCCTTGATGAGATTCTCCCTCATAGAACTTCGTGGAATGCACAACTGACTCCCTCTGAATAGCATATCATCCTGGATGATGAAATCCAACCATTTCGTCCTGTCTAGAGTAACAGGTTCTTTACAAGCTTTCCAAGCTTCACCAAAATCAGGATCCTCTGGATACAAATTCTTGAGCTCCTTGAACCCAACCACTTCAATCTGCATTTCTGTTAGCAGTAGTTGCCTTCTGCTAAGAGCATCTGCAACCCTATTAGACTTTCCACTCCTGTGTTTCAAAACAAATGTATAACTCTGCAAAAATTCAACCTATTTCAAATGCCTTTGATTCAACTTTCCTTGACTATTCAAATATTGCAAAGCTTGATGATCAGTATACAAAACAAACTCCTTAGGAAGCAAATAGTGTCTCCACTTCTTTAATGCTTGAACTATAGCATAAAATTCCTGATCATAAACAGAATATTTTCTCTTGGCATCATTCAACTTCTCACTGAAATAAGTAATAGGTTTACCTTCTTGGCTCATAACAGCTCTTATTGCAGTACCACTAGCATCACAATCTACTTGAAACACCTTATTACAATCTGGAAGTGCTAAAACAGGTTGTTCTGTAACTTTTTGTTTCAACAATTGAAAACTCTTTTCTGCCCCATTAGTCCACTTAAACTCTTTTCTATCCCCTCTCATTGTTTCAGTCAAGGGTCCACAAATACTGCTAAAATTTCTGATAAACTTTCTGTAAAAGCTAGCTAGACCATGAAATTTTTTTACCTCAGTAGCATTCTTTGAAGTAGGCCATTCAAAGATAGCCTGTACCTTCTCTGGGTCCATTTTTAGACCTTCTCCTGAAACTACAAACCCCAAATACACCAACTCTTTCTTTACAAAACTGCACTTCTTCAAATTAATCAACAATTTCTCTTCTCTCAGCTTCTCAAATACCATACGAATATGCATCATATGCTCTTCCAATGTCTTACTAAATATTTGAATATCATCTAGGTAAACAATGACAAACTTACCTAGAAATTCTTTCAGAACCTCGTTCATGAGTCGCATGAAAGTGCTCGGTGCATTGGTTAGCCCAAAAGGCATGACTAACCACTCATATAGTCCTTCCTTTGTCTTGAAGGCAGTCTTCCATTCATCTCCTTATCTGATCCGAATCTGATGATATCCACTTTTCAGATCTATCTTTGAAAAATACACAGCTCCACTCAAACAATCCATAATATCATCCATTCGTGGCAATGGAAACTTGTACTTGATTGTGATCTTGTTTATTGCCCTAGAATCTGTACACATCCTCCACTCTCCATTCTTCTTTGGTGCTAATACCGCTGGTACAGCACAGGGACTCAGACTCTCACGGATCAATCCTTTCTGTAGCAGTTCATGTACTTGTCTGTTCAACTCCTCACTTTCTGCAGGTGTCATTCTGTGTGCTGCCTTATTCGGAAAACTCGCTCTTTGGATCAAATTCATTTGATGACTGATCTTCCTCACTGGTGGTAATCCATCAGGCACGTTATCGGATACAATATCCTGAAACTCATTCAACAAATCTGCAACTTCTACATGAACATCTTCTACTTCCTCTTTACCAGCTTTTGGAATTAAAGCAAAACATACATGCTCATGCCTCATACCATCTAGAAAATTTCTTCCATCAACAAAAGTTATCCTTGCATTACCACATACCTTTTCTTCAGTCTCCTTCAATGGTTTTAGCTTATGTCGCACTCCATCCTTTGTCAGGGAATAGGTATTCACGCGGCCATCATGTACAGCACATCGGTCAAACTGCCATGGTCTACCCAACAACATATGACATGCATCCATAGACATGATATCACACAATACCTCATCTTGGTATCCGCCAATCTTCAACTTCACCAGGCATTGTTCATTGACCATGACCTTGTGCTCATGCTGTACCCAGCTAATCCGATATGGATGTGGGTGTTTCTGTCTCTTGAGCTTCAACTTTGTCACCATCTCTTCTGACACCAAATTGTCAGTGCTTCCACTATCGATAATCACATCACAACATTTACCTTCACACTTGCACCTGGTGTGAAACAAGCTCCTCCTTTGCTCAGGTTCATTCTCACCACTCAACAAGACTCTTCTGTTAATCAACGTTTCTCCTCTTTCAGCATCTTCAGAATTTGATGATCTGGCATCTTCATCTACATGTGCAATTCTGGCCTGGCCTTCATTTCGCCTGTCTGTTCTGCCTTGGCGCTGAGGACATTCAAATGCCCTATGACCTTCTTCTCCACAGTGAAAACATGTTCCACGGAAGCCACCTCTTGCAGATCCTTGTCCTCTTCCTCTTCCTCTTTGATCTCTATTATTCTGATCATGGAAGTGATTGGAATTATTTCCTCGCTGATTCTGACTGCTACTAGCCTCATCCTTCTTTTTCGGATCTTCATTTCGGCCACCATATGACCGTCCACCAGATCGTCCACCGCGACCTCTTCCATTTTGTCTGCTCTCAAACTTCTTGTTTAGCTTTTCCTCTTCTTTTAGGGCAAACTGGTATGCCTCCTCAATACTGTTCATTCGAACCAGATTCAGCTCCTCTTGAATGCTTGGCCTTAACCCATTAAGGTATCGGGCAACTTTCTCCTTATCAGCTTCTGCATGGCCTGTTCTGATGAGAAGTCGATAGAAATCATCTGTATACTTCTGAATAGATCTTCCTGCTTGCTACAAACTTTGCATTTTCTTTAGTAGATCAAGCTCATAATCAACAGGAATGAACTGTCGCTTCAATTTATCCACCATCCGATCCCATCTTGTGATTTTATCTTTCCCCCTTCTATTTCGCTCCAATTGAATTTCTTGCCACCAGATCTTCGCATGACCTTTCAGTCCGGCCTTCACAAATTTGACCCTATCAGGATCCTCAACATCTTCATACTCAAAATATTTCTCACATTCATTGATCCAGTCGATCAATTCCTCTGGGTTAAGATTTCTAGAAAATGTAGGAACCTCAATCTTAGGTCTTTTCCCAATCTTGGAAATCGCCCGAAAAAGTCTTTCTTCCTCATGGTTCACAATTTCAACTTCTCCTTCTTGATATTTTTCTTCGGCTTCATCCTCGCTTTCGTCTCTGACATTAAGATTCATTCCTCTGCGAATCTCTTCTTGCAATGCTCGCAGTTGTCTCTGCAGCTCTCTAACCTCAGGTGTTACAACACCAGCTCTTCCGCCACGTTCCCTTCGTGGAGGCATTTTCGTGATGCGCGCTGAAACCCTAGCCACGGTCCTAGTGCATCCTGCCTCACAGTCGGCGATCTGTTTACACACTCAAAAACTCCTGCTCTGATACCACTTGATGAAGGGTGCTCCCCTTAATACCACAAACACATAACAGAAATAGAGAAACAACAACAATATGCAAGAACAGAAAATTGGCTTCTTATTATCTCCACAAATGTGGAATTACAAACTTTCAGAATTACAATATGCAAAGCCACATGGGCATTCCCTTACAATATTCTGTAGGATAAAGCCTCGAATCAATACCCAGATCTACTACCCAGAACTATTCTGAACTGCCTAAGACAATAATACAGCCTTCTTTATATAGGTAATTTTCCACCGCCTGGGAAGGTTCCAGAATTTTAGCCAATAAGGCCGACCAAATTTAGAATTATTTTTTTATTTTACATTTCATTACATCATAGTCGGCTCAAAATAAATTTTGAAACCCGAACAAAATTTTTGAAGAAAAGTCATTTTCCCCCATTTCAGGTGACCCAACTTCCGAAGACCATAAGTCATCACAAGTTGACCCGATTGACTATTGTAACCCCATTTTGGAAAGGGCACGAGGAGCTCTACAATGCCTGAATCAAGCAAGCTTCATTCAGCCCAAAATTTGACCTCATTTGGGGCATCTAAAGCTTTCAAAACTAAGTTCCAAGTTTCTGTACCCTGCTGCCAATACCGAAAATCTTCAATATCTTCCAATATACACTTGATTTGGCAATGAAACTTTACTGGCAGACTTATATGACCAAAATGAACCTCCAAAAAAGAAATCAGATCATTCTGAGCACATACAAAAATTACCAAAAATAGTAACTTTCCATAAATAGCAGCTCTGCACAAAATAGCCCTTATTGAATACAAAAATAGAAATATTTTTGGGTGATGCAAGATTGCTCTTACACCCAGGATGCTCCTGCATCAGACACCCCGGGTAATTTGAGAAGTGACCCTGTCACGACTCAGGTGTGCAGAGGAAAACCAAGACGGCTAATCTCCTCCTTTGTCAGCCATGATGAATCTTTAACAGGTCGTCCTTTCCACTTGACCAGATATTCTTCATATATCCTGTTCTTTGTGCTTCTGCCAATACGACTGTCCAGTATATCTTTGATCTCCTTAGTGTCTGAACTAGTTGCTGAAATACTCCACTATGCTGCTGTGATCTCATCTTCAACACCTCCTTCATGATACTCTGTCAGGTCTGAAATGTTAAACACTGGTGAAATATTTAGCTCAGTAGGCAATTCTACCTCATATGCATTTATTGAATCATGTTTCTTCAGTATCCTACATGGTCCAAACTTCTTCATTTTCAGCTTGTTATATGTACCAACTGGAAACCGCTCCTTCCGCAAATGAACCATGACTTCATCACCAACTTGAAATTCCTTATACCTCCTTTTCTCATCTGCCTTAGCCTTATACTGTGCGTTCATCTTGGTAATATGCTTCCTCACCTCCTCATGGATGTTCTTCAAGTGTTCTACAAAATCCTCAGCTTCAGCACTACTTATTTCTCTTTTATCTATCTTCCTCAATTCAGATGCATTTCTTGAACTACTTCCATATACAATCTGGAATGGTGATTTACCAGTGCTCCTGTTGACAGAATTATTGTATGCAAATTCTGCCTGTGGTAAAATCAAATCCCATCCTGTTGGCTTATCTCCAACCAAACATCTCAGCAAATTTCCCAAACTCCTATTCACCACCTCTGTTTGTCCATCAGTCTGTGGATGATGTGATGAACTGAACTTCAAATCTGTCTTTAACTTCTTCCACAATGTACGCCAGAAATATCCAACAAACTTAGTGTCCCGATCTGAAACTATGGTCTTTGGCAAACCATGAAGTCTCACTACTTCTCTGAAAAACAATTCTGCTACATGAACAGCATCATTAGTCTTCTTGCAGGGAATGAAATGTGCCATCTTTGAAAATCTGTCAACTACCACAAAAATTGAATCGTGTCCCCGCTGTGTCCTCGGTAAACCAAGAACAAAGTCCATACTGATATCCTCCCAAGGATTCTCTGGTATAGGTAATGGCTGATACAACCCTGTATTCTGCTTCACTCCTTTCCCCATCTGACATACTCTGCAACTCTGTACAAACTTCTTCACATCTTGCTGCAATTGTGGCCAATAATAATTCTCACCAACCAAAGCAAGGGTTTTATCACGACCAAAGTGTCCAGCCAATCCTCCACTATGCTTCTCCTTGATGAGATTCTCCCTCATAGAACTTCATGGAATGCACAACTGACTCCCTCTGAATAGCATATCATCCTGGATGATGAAATCCAACCATTTCGTCCTGTCTAGAGTAACAGGTTCTTTACAAGCTTTCCAAGCTTCACCAAAATCAGGATCCTCTGGATACAAATTCTTGAGCTCCTTGAACCCAACCACTTCAATCTGCATTTCTGTCAGCAGTAGTTGCCTTCTGCTAAGAGCATCTGCAACCCTATTAGACTTTCCACTCCTGTGTTTCAAAACAAATGTATAACTCTGCAAAAATTCAACCCATTTCAAATGCCTTTGATTCAACTTTCCTTGACTATTCAAATATTGCAAAGCTTGATGATCAGTATACAAAAAAAACTCCTTAGGAAGCAAATAGTGTCTTCACTTCTTTAATGCTTGAACTATAGCATAAAATTCCTGATCATAAACAGAATATTTTCTCTTGGCATCATTCAACTTCTCACTGAAATAAGCAATAGGTTTACCTTCTTGGCTCATAACAGCTCCTATTGCAGTACCACTAGCATCACAATCTACTTGAAACACCTTATTAAAATTTGGAAGTGCTAAAACAGGTTTTTCTGTAACTTTTTGTTTCAACAATTGAAAACTTTTTTCTGCCCCATTAGTCCACTTAAACTCTTTTCTATCCCATCTCATTGTTTCAGTCAAGGGCCCACAAATACTGCTAAAATTTTTGATAAACTTTCTGTAAAAGCTAGCTAGACCATGAAAAGATCTTACCTCAGTAGCATTCATTGGAGTAGGCCATTCATGGATAGCTTGTACCTTCTCTGGGTCCATTTTTAGACCTTCTCCTGAAACTACAAACCCCAAATACACTAACTCTTTCTTCACAAAACTGCAATTCTTCAAATTAATCAACAATTTCTCTTCTCTCAGCTTCTCAAATACCATACGAATATGCATCATATGCTCCTCCAATGTCTTACTAAAGATCAGAATATCATCTAGGTAAACAATGACAAACTTACCTAGAAATTCTTTCAGAACCTCGTTCATGAGCCGCATGAAAGTGCTCGGTGCATTGGTTAGCCCAAAAGGCATGACTAACCACTCATACAGTCCTTCCTTTGTCTTGAAGGCAGTCTTCCATTCATCTCCTTCTCTGATCCGAATCTGATGATATCCACTTTTCAGATCTATCTTTGAAAAATACACAGCTCCACTCAAACAGTCCATAATATCATCCATTCGTGGCAATGGAAACCTGTACTTGATTGTGATCTTATTTATTGCCCTAGAATCTGTACACATCCTCCACTCTCCATTCTTCTTTGGTGCTAATACCGCTGGTACAGCACAAGGACTCAGACTCTCACGGATCAATCCTTTCTGTAACAGTTCATGTACTTGTCTGTTCAACTCCTCACTTTCTGCAGGTGTCATTCTGTGTGCTGCCTTATTCAGTAAACTCGCTCCTGGGATCAAATCTATTTGATGACTGATCTTCCTCACTGGTGGTAATCCATCAGGCACGTTATCGGATACAATATCCTGAAACTCATTCAACAAATCTGCAACTTCTACAGGAACATCTTCTACTTCCTCTTTAACAGCTTTTGGAATTAAAGAAAAATATACATGCTCATGCCTCATACCATCTAGGAAATTTCTTCCATCAACAAAAGTTATCCTTGCATTACCACATACCTTTTCTTCAGTCTCCTTCAATGGTTTTAGCTTATGTCGCACTCCATCCTTTGTCAGGGAATAGGTATTCGCGCGGCCATCATGTACAGCACATCTGTCAAACTGCCATGGTCTCCCCAACAACATATGACATGCATCCATAGACATGATATCACACAATACCTCATCTTGGTATCCGCCAATCTTGAACTTCACCAGGCATTGTTCATTGACCATGACCTTGTGGTCATCCTGTACCCAGCCAATCCGATATGGATGTCGGTGTTTCTCTCTCTTGAGCTTCAACTTTGTCACCATCTCTTCTGACACCAAATTGTCAGTGCTTCCACTATCGATAATCACATCACAACATTTACCTTCACACTTGCACCTGGTGCGAAACAAGCTCCTCCTTTGCTCAGGTTCATTCTCACCACTCAACAGAACTCTTCTGTTAATCAACATTTCTCTTCTTTCAGCATCTTCAGAATTTGATGATCTGGCATCTTCATCTACATGTGCAATTCTGGCCTGGCCTTCATTTCTCCTATCTGTTCTGCCTTGGCGCTGAGGACATTCAAATGTCCTATGACCTTCTTCTCCACAGTGAAAACATGTTTCACGGAAGCCACCTCTTCCAGATCCTTTTCCTCTTCCTCTTCCTCTTTGATCTCTATTATTCTGATCATGGAAGCGATTGGAATTATTTTCTCGCTGATTCTGACTGCTACTAGCCTCATCTTTCTTTTTCAGATCTTCATTTCAGCCACCATATGACCGTCCACCAGATCGTCCACCGCGACCTCTTCCGTTTTGTCTGCTCTCAAACTTCTTGTTCAGCTTTTCCTCTACTTTTAGGGCAAACTGGTATGCCTCCTCAATACTGTTCATTCGAACCAGATTCAGCTCCTCCTGAATGCTTGGCCTTAACCCATTAAGGTATCGGGCAACTTTTTCCTTATCAGCTTCTGCATGGCCTGTTCTGATGAGAAGTCGATAGAACTCCTCTGTATACTCCTGAACAGATCTTCCGGCTTGCTTCAAACTTTGCATTTTCTTTAGTAGATCAAGCTCATAATCAACAGGAATGAACTGTCGCTTCAATTTATCCACCATCCGATCGCATCTTGTGATTTTATCTTTCCCTCTTCTATTTCGCTCCAATTGAATTTTTTGCCACCAGATCTTCGCATGACCTTTCAGTCTGGCCTTCGCAAATTTGACCCTATCAGGATCCTCAACATCTTCATACTCAAAATATTTCTCACATTCATTGATCTAGTCGATCAATTCTTCTGGGTTAAGATTTCCAGAAAATGTAGGAACCTCAATCTTAGGTCTTTTCCCAATCTTGGAAATCGACCGAAAAAGTCTTTCTTCCTCATGGTTCACAATTTCAACTTCTCCTTCTTGATATTCTTCTTCGGCTTCATCCTCCCTTTCGTCTCTGACATTAAGATTCATTCCTCTGCGAATCTCTTCTTGCAATGCTCGCAGTTGTCTCTGCAGCTCTCTAACCTCAGGTGTTACAACACCAGCTCTTCCGCCACGTTCCCTTCGTGGAGGCATTTTCGCGATGCGCCCTGAAACCCTAGCCACGGTCCTGGTGCAAACTGCCTCACAGTCGGCGATCTGTTTACACACTCAAGAACTCCTGCTCTGATACCACTTGATGAAGGGTGCTCCCCTTAATACCACAAACACATAACAGAAATAGAGAAACAACAACAATATGCAAGAACATAAAATTGGCTTCTTATTATCTCCACAAATGTGGAATTACAAACTTTCAGAATTACAATATGCAAAGCCACATGGGCATTCCCTTACAATATTCTGTAGGACAAAGCCTCGAATCAATACCCAGATCTACTACCTAGAACTATTCTGAACTGCCTAAGACAATAATACAGCCTTCCTTATATAGGCAATTTTCCACCGCCTGGGAAGGTTCCAGAGTTTTAGCCAATAAGGCTGACCAAACTTAGAATTATTTTTTTATTTTACATTTCATTACATCATAGTCGGCTCAAAATAAATTTTGAAACCCGAACAGAAATTTTGAAGAAAAGTCATTTTCCGCCATTTCAGGTGACCCAACTTCTGAAGACCATAAGTCATCACCAGTTGACCCGATTGACTATTGTAACCCCATTTCGGAAAGGGCGCGAGGAGCTCTACAACACCTAAATCAAGCAAGCTTCATTCAACCCAAAATTCGACCTCATCCGGGGCCTCTAAAGCCTTCAAAACTGAGTTCGAAGTTATTGTACCCTGCTGCTAATACCGAAAATCTTCAATATCTTCCAATATACACTTGATCTGGTAATGAAACTTTACTGGCAGACTTATATGACCAAAATGAACCTCCAAGAAAGAAATCAGATCATTCTGAGCACATACAAAAATTACCAAAAATAGTAACTTTCCATAAATAGCAGCTCTGCACAAAATAGCCCTTATTGAATACAAAAATAGAAATATTTTTGGGTGATGCAAGATTGCTCTTACACCCAGGATGCTCCTGCATCAGACACCCGGGGTAATTTGAGAAGTGACCCTGTCACGACTCAGGTGTGCGGAGGAAAACCAAGACGGCTAATCTCTTCCTTTGTCAGCCATGATGAATCTTCAACAGGTCGTCCTTTCCACTTGACCAGATATTCTTCATATATCCTGTTCCTTGTGCTTCTGCCAATACGACTGTCCAGTATATCTTCGATCTCCTTAGTGGCTGAACTAGTTGCTGGAATACTCCACTGTGCTGCTGTGATCTCATCTTCAACACCTCCTTCATGATAATCTGTCAGGTGTGAAATGTTAAACACTGGTGAAATATTTAGCTCAGTAGGCAATTCTACCTCATATGCGTTTCCTGAATCATGTTTCTTCAGTATCCTACATGGTCCAAACTTTTTCATTTTCAGCTTGTTATATGTACCAACTGGAAACCGCTCCTTCCGCAAATGAACCATGACTTCATCACCAACTTAAAATTCCTTATAACTCCTTTTCTCATCTGCCTTAGCCTTATACTGTGCATTCATCTTGGTAATATGCTTCCTCACCTCCTCATGGATGTTTTTCAAGTGTTCTGCAAAATCCTCAGCTTCAGCACTACTTATTTCTCCTTTATCTATCTTCCTCAATTCAGATGCATTTCTTGGACTACTTCCATATACAATCTGGAATGGTGATTTACCAGTGCTCCTGTTGACAGAATTATTGTATGCAAATTCTGCCTGTGATAAAATCAAATCCCATCCTGTTGGCTTATCTCCAACCAAACATCTCAGCAAATTTCCCAAACTCCTATTCACCACCTCTGTTTGTCCATCAGTCTGTGGATGATGTGATGAACTGAACTTCAAATCTGTCTTTAACTTCTTCCACAATGTACGCCAGAAATATCCAACAAACTTAGTGTCCCGATTTGAAACTATGGTCTTTGGCAAACCATGAAGTCTCACTACTTCTCTGAAAAACAATTCTGCTACATGAACAACATCATTAGTCTTCTTGTAGGGAATGAAATGTGCCATCTTTGAAAATCTGTCAACTACCACAAAAATTGAATCGTGTCCCCGCTGTGTCTTCGTTAAACCAAGAACAAAGTCCATACTGATATCCTCCCAAGGCTTCTCTGGTATAGGTAATGGCTGATACAACCCTGTATTCTGCTTCACTCCTTTCGCCATCTGACATACTCTGCAACTCTGTACAAACTTCTTCACATCTTGCTGCAATTGTGGCCAATAATAATTCTCACCAACCAAAGCAAGGGTTTTATCACGACCAAAGTGTCCAGCCAATTCTCCACTATGCTTCTCCTTGATGAGATTCTCCCTCATAGAACTTCGTGGAATGCACAACTGACTTCCTCTGAATAGCATATCATTCTGGATGATGAAATCCAACCATTTCTTCCTGTCTAGAGTAACAGGTTCTTTACAAGCTTTCCAAGCTTCACCAAAATCAGGATCCTCTGGATACAAATTCTTGAGCTCTTTGAACCCAACCACTTCAATCTGCATTTCTGTCAGCAGTAGTTGCCTTCTGCTAAGAGCATCTGCAACCCTATTAGACTTTCCACTCCTGTGTTTCAAAACAAATGTATAACTCTGCAAAAATTCAACCCATTTCAAATGCCTTTGATTCAACTTTCCTTGACTATTCAAATATTGCAAAGCTTGATTATCAGTATACAAAACAAACTCCTTAGGAAGCAAATAGTGTCTCCACTTCTTTAATGCTTGAACTATAGCATAAAATTCCTGATCATAAACAGAATATTTTCTCTTGGCATCATTCAACTTCTCACTGAAATAAGCAATAGGTTTACCTTCTTGGCTCATAACAGCTCCTATTGCAGTACCACTAGCATCACAATTTACTTGAAACACCTTATTAACATCTGGAAGTGCTCAAACAGGTTGTTCTGTCACTTTTTGTTTCAACAATTGAAAACTCTTTTCTGCCCCATTAGTCCACTTAAACTCTTTTCTATCCCCTCTCATTGTTTCAGTCAAGGGTCCACAAATACTGCTAAAATTTCTGATAAACTTTCTGTAAAAGCTAGCTAGACCATGAAAAGATCTTACCTCAGTAGCATTCCTTGGAGTAGGCCATTCAAGGATAGCCTGTACCTTCTCTGGGTCCATTTTTAGACCTTCTCCTGAAACTACAAACCCCAAATACACCAACTCTTTCTTCACAAAACTGCACTTCTTCAAATTAATCAACAATTTCTCTTCTCTTAGCTTCTCAAATACCATACGAATATGCATCATATGCTCCTCCAATGTCTTACTAAAGATCAGAATATCATCTAGGTAAACAATGACAAACTTACCTAGAAATTCTTTTAGAACCTCGTTCATGAGCCGCATGAAAGTGCTCGGTGCATTGGTTAGCCCAAAAGGCATGACTAACCACTCATACAGTCCTTCCTTTGTCTTGAAGGCAGTCTTCCATTCATCTCCTTCTCTGATCCGAATCTGATGATATCCACTTTTCAGATCTATCTTTGAAAAATACACAGCTCCACTCAAACAGTCCATAATATCATCCATTCGTGGCAATGGAAACCTGTACTTGATTGTGATCTTGTTTATTGCCCTAGAATTTATACACATCCTCCACTCTCCATTCTTCTTTGGTGCTAATACCGCTGGTACAGCACAGGGACTCAGACTCTCACGGATCAATCATTTCTGTAACAGTTCATGTACTTGTCTGTTCAACTCCTCACTTTCTGCAGGTGTCATTCTGTGTGCTGCCTTATTCGGCAAACTCGCTCCTGGGATCAAATCCATTTGATGACTGATCTTCCTCACTGGTGGTAATCCATCAGGCACGTTATCGGATACAATATCCTGAAACTCATTCAACAAATCTGCAACTTCTACAGGAACATCTTCTACTTCCTCTTTACCAGCTTTTGGAATTAAAGCAAAACATACATGCTCATGCCTCATACTATCTAGGAAATTTCTTCCATCAACAAAAGTTATCCTTGCATTACCACATACCTTTTCTTCAGTCTCCTTCAATGGTTTTAGCTTATGTCGCATTCCATCCTTTGTCAGGGAATAGGTATTCGCGCGGCCATCATGTACAGCACATCTGTCAAACTGCCATGGTCTACCCAACAACATATGACATGCATCCATAGACATGATATCACACAATACCTCATCTTGGTATCCGCCAATCTTGAACTTCACTAGGCATTGTTCATTGACCATGACCTTGTGGTCATCCTGTACCCAAGCAATCCGATATGGATGTGGGTGTTTCTGTCTCTTGAGCTTCAACTTTGTCACCATCTCTTCTGACACCAAATTGTCAGTGCTTCCACTATCGATAATCACATCACAACATTTACCTTCACACTTGCACCTGGTGCGAAACAAGCTCCTCCTTTGCTCAGGTTCATTCTCACCACTCAACAGGACTCTTCTGTTAATCAACGTTTCTCCTCTTTCAACATCTTCAGAATTTGATGATCTGACATCTTCATCTACATGTGCAATTCTGGCCTGGCCTTCATTTCTCCTGTCTATTCTGCCTTGGCGCTGAGGACATTCAAATGCCCTATGACCTTCTTCTCCACAGTGAAAACATGTTCCATGGAAGCCACCTCTTCCAGATCCTTGTCCTCTTCTTCTTCCTCTTTGATCTCTATTATTCTGATCATGGAAGCAATTGGAATTATTTCCTCGCTGATTTTGACTGCTACTAGCCTCATCCTTCTTTTTCGGATCTTCATTTCAGCCACCATATGACCGTCCACCAGATCGTCCACCGCGACCTCTTCCGTTTTGTCTGCTCTCAAACTTCTTGTTTAGCTTTTCCTCTACTTTTAGGGCAAACTGGTATGCCTCCTCAATACTGTTCATTCGAACCAGATTCAGCTCCTCCTGAATGCTTGGCCTTAACCCATTAAGGTATCGGGCAACTTTCTCCTTATCAGCTTCTGCATGGCCTGTTCTGATGAGAAGTCGATAGAACTCATCTATATACTCCTGAATAGATCTTCCGGCTTGCTTCAAACTTTGCATTTTCTTTAGTAGATCAAGCTCATAATCAACAGGAATGAACTGTCACTTCAATTTATCCACCATCCGATCCCATCTTGTGATTTTATCTTTCCCTTTTCTATTTCGCTCCAATTGAATTTCTTGCCACTAGATCTTCGCATGACCTTTCAGTTCGGCCTTCACAAATTTGACCCTATCAAGATCCTCAACATCTTCATACTCAAAAGATTCCTCACATTCATTGATCCAGTCGATCAATTCCTTTGGGTTAAGATTTTCAGAAAATGTAGGAACCTCAATCTTAGGTCTTTTCCCAATCTTGGAAATTGCCCGAAAAAGTCTTTCTTCCTCATGGTTCACAATTTCAACTTCTCCTTCTTGATATTCTTCTTCGGCTTCATCCTCGCTTTCGTCTCTGACATTAAGATTCATTCCTCTGCGAATCTCTTCTTGCAATGCTCGCACTTGTCTCTGCAGCTCTCTAACCTCAGGTGTTACAACACCAGCTCTTCCGCCACGTTCCCTTCGTGGAGGCATTTTCGCGATGCACCCTGAAACCCTAGCCACGGTCCTGGTGCAAACTGTCTCACAGTCGGCGATCTGTTTACACACTCAAGAACTCCTGCTCTGATACCACTTGATGAAGGGTGCTCCCCTTAATACCACAAACACATAACAGAAATAGAGAAACAACAACAATATGCAAGAACAGAAAATTGACTTCTTATTATCTCCACAAATGTGGAATTACAAACTTTCAGAATTACAATATGCAAAGCCACATGGGCATTCCTTTACAATATTCTGTAGGACAAAGCCTCGAATCAATACCCAGAACTATTCTGAACTGCCTAAGACAATAATACAGCCTTCCTTATATAGGCAATTTTCCACCGCCTGGAAAGGTTCCAGAATTTTAGCCAATAAGGCCGACCAAACTTAGAATTATTTTTTTATTTTACATTTCATTACATCATAGTCGGCTCAAAATAAATTTTGAAACCCGAACAGAAATTTTGAAGAAAAGTCATTTTCCGCCATTTCAGGTGACCCAACTTCCGAAGACCATAAGTCATCACCAGTTGACCCGATTGACTATTGTAACCCCATTTCGGAAAGGGCACGAGGAGCTCTACAACACCTGAATGAAGCAAGCTTCATTCAGCCCAAAATTCAACCTCATCTGGGGCCTCTAAAGCCTTCAAAACTGAGTTCGAAGTTTCTGTACCCTGCTGCCAATACCGAAAATCTTCAATATCTTCCAATATACACTTGATCTGGCAATGAAACTTTACTGGCAGACTTATATGACCAAAATGAACCTCCAAGAAAGAAATCAGATCATTCTGAGCACATACAAAAATTACCAAAAATAGTAACTTTCCATAAATAGCAGCTCTGCACAAAATAGCCCTTATTGAATACAAAAATAGAAATATTTTTGGGTGATGCAAGATTTCTCTTACACCCAGGATGCTCCTGCATCACCTTCACAAGGGAAAAAATCTAGCCTTCAAAAGCAACTATCACCATGTATTATTCAACAAAACACCATTGAAATACAACTATGGAAGCCTTCAAATCCCTAGCCACAACCAAACAATCCATATGGACAAGCATGAATCCACATATCCCATGCCATGCTTCCAACCTTCACAAATGCTACCATTGGCTAACTTGTTTCCACCCGTCTTTCCTCAAAAACTACCCTTGTGGTTGCTTTTATAGAAACAAGCTTCCACAAAACCACCAAGTGGTATTATATAAACCATGTGCTACCAAACCCTATTGACCCAAATTTAATATTGGTTACTTTTATTTACTTTATTTCTCTAATATTAAATAATTACATCAAATAATATCACAACGTTACAATACAACTCACAAAGAATATTTCATGGGAATCCCTACATGTTGCATGTCCATCTAGGTGAAACATTTGCATAATAAAATGAAATCATATAATAATAAACATTATTATGCAAGGTGTACAACACCATTTTCTCAACAATCTCCCACTTGTTGTATACATTGCATATGGGTCCATACATAGACACATAAATGAACAAGGAAACAATCCCCCCTAGCACATACACCATCATGAACCAAAGTACACCATGTGCTCCATCTAGGTACCCACAAAAAAATCAAAGTATCGACCATCTCATACATGAATGATCTCACCTCCTATTATGCCAAAGCCACATGACATACATAGAAGCCATCCAAAGAGAAATCCACCCACCTGTCACATAAGAAACATAAATCTTATACCAACTGATATACCAAGCACAAGCACTCAGTCCAAAGGTAATAAAATGTATTCGTAGCTATCATAACGATAGCTGAAATATCACCCACAACAATTTCTAACCCATCCAACCATCCATACCTCTAAGGTATACAAAGTGAATCTCAAATCAACATATCCAACCTGTAACCCGCAACCACAAGCCTCTAGAGCAATACCTGCCACATACACACCATGAAGCTCCCACTGCAAAGGTAATGTCAAATCTGAAATCAATCCACTCACAACATCTGATAGAGGTTAATCCATGTAGTATGAAGGACATCCACAACAATGTGCAACATATAAACCAATATCCTACAAGAAAAACTCTCACAACAAGTCTTCAACACTCTCCCAAGTTCTCCAAAATCAACAAATCAAAGAGAGAAAGGAATAGCCATGTCATCTCTCACATGACACACATGAACCCAAACTAGTGATCACAAACTCCAACCAATCTCAAACCCAATGTAAGTGAAACCGAACATCCAGGAAGATAACTAATACCAAAGAGACCATGCAAATCATAACATGTACCATGTCCTTCTATGCAAACCTCTAGTTGACAATTATGCCAAGTATGATCTCCTCGATCAAACCCCAAACAAGAAGCCACAACAACACCTAAACCATACCATATAACCAATCATGGATGTAAGCCTCTCACAAGAAGATAAAACTCATAAACCATTCCTAAATCAAGGAATAGCCATTCCTAATGCAAGGAATATGCCAAATTTAAAAACCATCTCCCAAAACTCAACCATGATGATACCATAATAAAAATATATGCACAAGGAGATAACCAATGCCAAAACCATCTCTCAAATGAACCCTCTAGAACTAACTCACACCATAGCTCAAGATCCACATCTATGAAAGATAAGCATAAACATAATGCACTTGAGAAGAAACAAAAGGGCTATATCGAATCCAACATATTTATGGTATCAACAAACATAGCTCATAATATGGCGAGCGGGGGCGGAGTGGGAGTGGCTAGGGTTTCAGGTTTTCAAGATGAGGAGGGCGAATTTGAATCCGATGAGGGAGACCCACATGAGGGATTGCAGGTCATTTCAGTGGGGGGCTGTAGATCCCACATTGGAAGCTCGTTGGGGGGCTTTTGGAGCTCTCTCCTCTCTACTGTGGTGCTGGTTGTGTCTCGGGTTAGGGTGCTCTTTGCTGTTGTGGGACTGTGGCGGGTTCTTCTCTCTTCCTCAATTCCTGCTTAGTGTGCGGTGGGAAACACGTTTCCTTGCTTTAGGAGATGGACAAGTTTGTGATGCTTTATCGATCCTCCCTTTCTCAGCTGTGTAATACCCCAAAAATGGGCTATAGGTTCATTAACCTCCTACATCTTCAAATTGAACGAAATCGACATCGAAGTCCTAACCTAAGGCACATCTGCACATTATTGAATCCTAATTGATTTTATCCTAAATTTTGCATCAGGGAATATTCCTAGTAATATTCCTAATTTATCATAATTATTCTTAATTTAATTATTATTTGGCGATAAATCCTATTTATCCTAAAGTTTGATTAATTGAATATTTTGAATATTTAATTAATCAGATTTAATACTACCACTTAATTATTTAATTAAATTATTCCTAAATTGTATTATTTAATTTTGACAATAAATCAAAACTCTTATGACTAATTGATTAAATTCTTATTTAATTAATTAAAGTCAATTGTCAATTTTTAATAATATAGTTTTTGAATAAAGTTTGATTTAATAATTGATTAACCCATAAATCAATTATTTTAATTCAAAAATCAGTTGAGTTGAGGATAAATCACTTTATTTATTTAATTAATTCATAATTAATTGTGCACATTCAAAGAGCAATTAAACTCAAAATTAGGAAATCAATGCAAGTTGTTAACTTTTGGAAACTCAATATTCTATTTTGAGTTCAAAGCTGATCTAAACTTCTGATTTGAGTTAAAAAGCTGTTCTTGCATGCTTTTGCATGATTTTGTGAGTTAATTATTTCTGATTTCCTGATAACTAAAAAATCAACCTGAGTTTATCAAGAGTGATTTATGGCTTTTCTCTTGCATCCTTAATGCCCTGGATTTCTATAAAAATAAGGCTCAGCTCTTCATAATTAAAACACTCAAATTTGCACAATTACTTTGGTGAATTGGCGATTGAGGGACAGGCGATTTGTGAGATCTTTCATAGTTGATCATTTAGCTTTTGCATAGTTTCTTATTCATAGTTTCATACTTATTCATAGCATTTCTTAGATTAAATATACATTCCAATTTCATTCATTTCATATAGTTTTCCATATTATTGCATAGAAAATACAAAAATATAGCTTAATCTACATTCATAATCTTTCATATTCTGCATTCAAATCCTTCGTTTAGGTGTTGCATTGTCACTGGTCTCGGTCTAATATGAGAGTATCATACTCGCACCTACTAGAAGGCAGTAAATCACCTGGTTAGTTTAGTTTCTATTTCATTGCACAATTTTAGTTTTTGACTAACCTCTAATGTTTTACTAAAGTGTTTTGTTTAAAGTGTTATGTTTATAGCTAGGTACAAAATTCACACACACATTTCTAGCACCCACTGTGGGGCCCTGAAACAGGTTTCCATCATCTTTCTATCAATTTCTATCACTTGTCATTTTCTGGTTAAAAATGTGATTTTTATTTTTTGTCCATACATTTTTCGTATGACTTTTGTCAGAAAGTCATTTCGGGAGGTACCCACTATCGTACGACAGGTTCAAATTTCAAGGCTCGTATCGGTGAGTACACATTGTCATTTGGAAGCCCGATTGTTGTATGAGAAGACACCCACAGTCATATGAGTTTCCAGACTGTCATTTGGGAGGTAACCCACTGTCGTACGAGTTTTGACTCCAGAATTCGATTGTCATTTCAACATTTTTGGTAGTTTTTCAGATTTGATTTTTAGATTTGGACTGACAGCTAACCCTAACAATTGAAATCTTCTATTTTTGACTGATACTTGTTGAATTTGATTGGAAATGTTAGGATTAACAAGGCAGAAATAACAATTATGTGCAAATATAACTAATATCAGAAAATAATAAACCACACAGAATAGAACACAAGACACACAGATTTAACGTGGTTCACCCAATCCCTGGGCTACGTCCACCAACAGCGAGTCCAATATTATTATTATCCAGTGATTACAACCTGATTACAATCCGTAATCCCTTACAGCCCAATTCTGCCGCAAGTACTAAAATCATACATACTGAAAATCCCTAACCCTAAGCCATATTATACAATATTTTCCCGCTTTAGGGTTAGAATGAGTTATAAGTAGTCGGCCCAAAAAACCAAAAAAAGTAGTCGGCCTCAAAAAAAATTTATAGTACTTTCCTGGATAGTACTTTCCTGATTAGTCACCACAAGCTAACAATCTCCCACTTGGTGACTAATCAGTATCCACACTATACTAAAAAACCTCCCACTTGGAGACTGATCCTGTAGCAATACCGCTACCCACATGAGGCTCCCACTGGATTGAACCACCTTGGACTCAGTTGTTCCTTTATTTTGTTCAGTCTAGAAGACCAACTGAAGCTGAACATGAGTTCAACTTGTCCCTTGTTACTACCTTTGTAAACATATCTGCTGGATTATCATCAGTATGAATCTTTTCCAGCCTTAACTATACATCATCCAAAATCGATCGAATGAAATGGTACCGCAACTGTATGTGTTTTATCTTTGAGTGCAAAGCAGAATTCTTTGCAAGATGAATGGCACTTTGGCTATTTGTATGTAGAAAATTATCTTTTTGTGGATGTCCCAATTCTTCCATGAAGAATTGAAGCCATATCATCTCCTTGGCTGCCTCTGTAGCAGCAACATACTCTGCCTCTGTAGTGGATAAAGCAACCACCTTTTGTAGTCGAGAAATCCAACTCACTGTTGTCCCACCAACAGTAAATATATAACCTGTAGTACTCTGCCTGCTATCTATATCTCCTGCCAAATCTGAGTCAACATAGCCTTGTACAGTAGTAGTAGAACCCCCAAAGTGTAAACACTTACTGGATGTGCCTCTCAAATATCTGAGAATCCATTTGACTGCATTCCAATGCTCAATACTAGGGTTACTCATATAACGGCTAACGACTCCCACTGTGTGTGCAATATCTGGCCTAGTACATACCATAGCATACATTAAGCTCCCTACAGCTGAAGCATAAGGTACCTTAGACATTTTAGTCTCTTCTTCTGGTGTCTTGGGACACATATCCTTAGTCAATTTCAAATGACCAGGCAAAGGTGTGCTGACAGCTTTGGCATTTTCCATAGAGAAACGTTGCAACACCTTCTCAATATAATCAGCTTGAGATAGAGACAATTTCCTATTTTTCCTATCTCTACAAATTTTCATACCAAGGATTTGTTTTGCTGCCCCCAAATCTTTCATAGCAAAAGATTTTGCTAACTGTTGTTTCAACCCCTTAATGTGATCCATGTTAGACCCAGCTACAAGCATATCATCAACATATAAACATAAAATAATGTAGCTGTCATCATCCAACCTCTTAAAATAAACACAATGGTCAGAATGACACCGACTATATCCATGCCCATTCATAAAAGTGTCAAATTTAATATATCATTGCCGAGGTGCTTGCTTCAAGCCATATAAACTTTTCTGCAATCTGCACACTAAATTCTCCTTACCCTTGACCTCAAATCCTTGTGGCTGAACCATATATATTTCTTCATCCAAATCACCATGAAGAAAGGTTGTTTTAACATCAAGCTGTTCTAAATGCAAATCTTCAGTAGCCACAATACTTAAAACAGTACGAATAGAAGTCATTTTAACAACTGGAGAAAATATCTCATCAAAATCAATACCATGTTTCTGTGCAAATCCTTTTACGACTAATCTGGCTTTAAATCTTTTCGTACCTCCATCCTCTTCTTTGATCCTGTAAACCCATTTATTCTGTAAAGCCCTTTTACCTGCAGGTAACTTACATAAATCCCATGTCTGATTTTTCATCAAAGAGTCCATTTCATCTGTCATTGCAGACTCCCACTGAAGCTTTGTATCCACCTGCACAGCTTCATTATAACATTTAGGTTCACCAGCATCTGTTAACAGAATAGAATACAAAGATGGAGAAAATCTTTCTGGAGGTCTACTTAGCCTTGTTGACCGTCTAACACTCACTGGGGTGTGTGGTATTTGTTGTTGCTGTTGTTGCGGAGCATAAGGAACTACTGGAACATGAACTTGTGGAGTATCATCCAATACTACATAGTCATTTTCTTTCTTCTCATGCTGCAGCAACAGATCTTTGTACAATACTTTCTCATTGAATATGACATCCCTGCTTCTTAAAATTTTATGATTTTCAAAATCCCAAAGCCTATAACCAAATTCATCAATGCCATACCCAACAAATACATATTTCTTTGACTTAGCTTCCAGCTTGGTTCTATTTTCAGAATCTATAAGTGCAAAAGCTTCACAACCAAAGGTTTTGAGAAAAGAATAACTCACCTTCTTACCACTCCATGCTTCCTCTGGAATACCACAGTCCAAAAGAGCAGAGGGGCCTCTATTGATTAAATAAATAGTAGTGTTCACTGCCTCTGCCCACATATTTTTGGGCAGCCTAGCATGCAACCTCATACTCCTTGCATGCTCCATTATTGTCCTGTTCATGCGTTCAGCCACTCCATTTTCTTGTGGAGTCCTTGGTACAATTTTCTGCCTACGAATACCATTAGAGGAACAATATTCTTCAAATTCTGTGCTGCAATACTCACCACCATTATCAGATCTAAGACATTTTAACTTTTTACTAGTCTCATTCTCAACCAAGCATTTCCATTTCTTAAAAGTTTGAAATACATCAGATTTCTATCTAAGGAAATAAATCCATACTTTTCTTGTTGCATCATCTATAAATGTAACATAATACAGAGAGCCACCAAGGGAAGATACCTGAGCTGGTCCCCATACATCTGTATGCACAAGCTCTAATCTCTCATTTTTCTTTTCCTTCCCACTCTTCACAAAACTAACTCTCTTTTGTTTTCCATAAACACAACTTTCATAGAAATCCATATTGACACATTTCAGACCAGGTAAAACTTTCTTTGAATGAAGTAATTTCATACCTTTTTCACTCATGTGCCCGAGTCTGTTGTGCCACAGTGCTGTGTTAGAATCTACAGCAATAGTTTGATGTTCTTCCTGCTCAACTGCAGCCACTGTTCCTGAACATTCATTATCTTCTGAAATAATTAAAGTAGAAGGAACAGTATGACCTGTACAAAGATATAAGGTGCCTACTTTCACACCTTTTGCTATTACTAAGGAACCTTTTGAAACCTTCCAATTTTTATCATTAAAAGTAACTGTGCAACCCTCATCAACCAGTTGCCCTGCTGAAATTAAATTCCTACTCAGCCTTGGAACATGTCTTACCTCTTGTAGTAGCCAATGATTCCCATTCTGCAACTTAATCTTAATTTTTCCCTTTCCAACAATCTGACAGGGTTCATTATCTCCCAAATAAACTAGCCCAAAATCCCCTTGGACATAATCAACAAAATAACTTCTATGGGGTGTAGCATGAAATGAAGCCCCAAAATCTAAAACCCATGAATCATCAATACTTTCTAAGGACAAGAGCAAAGCATCCTCCTCAGATTTGTTACTTACCACATTTGCCTCCTTGTTTCCATCATTTTTGTCTCCTTGATCTTTCTTTCGAGACCAAAAATCTTTCTTCTTATGACCTGGTTTTTCACAGTACCAGCAATCATTTGGCCCTTTAGATTCAGACCTCTTTCCCTTTGATTTTCCTCTTGATTTCTCATGATTTCCAGAGTTGTTTCCTCTATCTCTTGTTCTGCCTCTGCTTTCTGTGTTCAATACACTACCCGATGTGGATGCCCCTGAGCTTTTCCTATGAATTTCCTCACTCAATATAACACCAATAACATCATCATACTTTAGGGTATTAGAACCAGAAACAGAATTACTAATAGCCATTACCAAGCCATTCCAGCTTTCTGGCAAAGAACACAAAATCAAGAGAGCCCTAACCTCTTCATCAAAAGTAATTTTAACTGAGGTTAATTGACTTGTAACTGTATTAAACTCATTCAAATGATCAGTAACTGATCCACCTTCTACCATTTTCATATTAAATAAACGCTTCATAAGAAATACCTTGTTTGAAGCTGAAGGCTTTTCATAAAACTTCGCTAGGGTTTCCATCAGATCTTTAGCTGTCTTTGCTTCAGTAATATTGAATGCCACCGATTGTGCCAGGCATAGATGAATACTCCCCAGTGCCTTCCTATCCAAAATATCCCAATCCTCCTGAGACATTGATTGCTCTTTCTTGGCTACTCCCTCTAATGGCCGCCATAGATCCTTCTGATAGAGATAATCCTCCATTTGCATCTTCCATAACTGGAAGTTTTGCCCATTAAACTTATCAACCTTCAGCCTACCCTCGTCTGCCATTTCTCCCACTTAACCAAGAGACTCTCCCACTAACTCGTGAGACCTACTTCAGAGAATAGATGAAAGAACGAATGAAATAACCTCACTCTGATACCACTTGTTAGGATTAACAAGGCAGAAATAACAATTATGTGCAAATATAACTAATATCAAAAAATAATAAACCACACAGAATAGAACACAAGACACACAGATTTAACGTGGTTCACCCAATCCCTGGGCTACGTCCACCAACAGCGAGTCCAATATTATTATTATCCAGTGATTACAACCTGATTACAATCCATAATTCCTTACAGCCCAATTCTGCCGCAAGTACTAAAATCATACATACTGAAAATCTCTAACCCTAAGCCATATTATACAATATTTTCCCGCTTTAGGGTTAGAATGAGTTATAAGTAGTCGGCCCAAAAAACTGAAAAAAGTAGTCGGCCTCAAAAAAAGTAGTCGGCGAGGTCGGGAGGAAAAGTGTACAGTACTTTCCTAGATAGTACTTTCCTGATTAGTCACCACAAGCTAACAGGAAAAAGGGCAACTAAATTGCTAAAATAGGTAAAAATCTACTAAGCACGTCGTGAGGAATTCAGGTATTCTTCTCAAGCTGATAACATTTTGATTTGGATTAAAATGAACTCTCACATGTCAAGCTTGTGTGATTTTCTTGCTTTCATATCACAGACTTCATTTTGGGCTATAAAATGAACATAGATTTACTTTCTGCATATCTATTACACATAGTAAATATGCCCTATGAACACTATTTGTGGATGATCTTGAGAGATTGAGCTTCTTTTGCTTGTTTATTCATGCGAAGCTCCTCTTGATGAAGGATCCCCTTGTAGGTAGGGAAGGTACTGAGAGAGTCTCACGTTCTACTAGATTCGTGTGTCTTCAACTTTTGATTGATACATTCTCTCTCTGGAGGGGTTGATAGATCATAAGCTATTTATGTCATAGATCTTTATGAGATAATCTTGGTCTTAGCATGTCGGATTAACCTGTCTACTTTGTTTTGGTTAAAAGTGAAAAGGCTAGAGGACTATGCTCTACTCCTTTTTTGGGTAGTATTAGAAAATTAGATCCTTGAATTTGAAACCAGTCTCCATGTGGTATCTTTTGTGAGTCACCTTTAGAGAGGGTTAACCGTAGTGGACATTCCCTTAATTAGGTCAACCACGTGGATGGAACCTCAAGCGGTAATAGCCATTTTCACTGTGGTAGTAGTAGCCGCTATATAAATGTCCTTGTGGAGGAAATCTTCACAAGTGTGGTCTCTTGTTGGGCTGTCAGATCTCCTTAGCAGTTCCTGATTGATTAATTTCTCGGACTGTGTCAAAACCCCAGTGCACTTGGATTGGAGTTTGCCCTCTTGAGATCATAAAAGTTGCATAGTCAGACCATTACTACAAACCCTAGTGAGGCCAAATTTTCATTTTTCTAGGAATATGTGCGTTATTAAAATTTTTTTTGGAACATACACAATTAGCACTCCTAGGGATTAGCACAGTTAGTCACTTGATTGTTCATGCACAGGGTTGCTTTGTCCCCTATTCATTGTTTTCAAACGTGTTTAGAATCACTTGCTTGTTGTTTTGCGTGCTTGTTTATTTATTTGGCTACCGAAAATGAATGATCTCAGAATAATCTTCAAACCTAGATAGAGAAATTTGTGAACAATCTGAATTTGAAAACCAAAAATTTGCAAAATATGAAGTAAAAATCCTTTCTGGAGTCAAAAGTCATCCCATCAGGTCAGAAAGGCATATGAGTTTTGGGAAGTGTCATTTCAGAAGCCCTGTATTGTCATATGATAGCTTGCATAGTGTTGTACGAGTTTTGCCACCAGTAAAAAATAAAAGTAAAAAATCTTCTATCAATTGTCATGTGAGTTTTGCAACTATCATACAAGTTTGTCAATTGTTTTTTCATGCTATACCCACTGTCGTACGATCCTGCAGAAAGTCGTTTGAGAAAAATTACTAGAAAGTGGTCAGAATTGTCAGAAACACAGTTTTTACAGCCTATTTCCAGAATCTATTAAACCAGTCACTATGTCAGGAACAAAATAGAAACTAGAACAAATTCATTCATTTCCCTCAAATGAGCCTTTGAGTCTGATCTTGCCTTCTGATTTATCGATTTGAGTCTTTTTCATCTTGTGTCAAAACCTTGTCAAAATTATCTTCAAATTCAATCTTTTTACTAAATGGCTAAGTGTTGTGAGCTCGTGCCCAACATCTATTGGGCGTCTAACCACACTACTATGGTAGAGTATCCTTCATTTACATCCAATCTAATCCTTAATCACTTCAATCTTGACAAGGTTGTGTCATTCGATCTTCTGGAATCAATTCATTCTTCAGTTGTCTTCATCTCATTCTTTTGCTTCACTTAAGGTTAATGGTGGAAACTAGAGTTTTGTCACACAAGAAATCTGGAGAAGCACTTGGCATTGCACCTTTGACTATTCACAAGGGTCCCACTCTTGAGAAACTCTACAATTCTGGTCTTTACAAAGATGACGGTCTTGGCAATTTTCGATTGAAAACTGGTTACGTACCCCCTCCATCAACTCACGGAGGTAATCAACAAACCCCTCCTCAATCTAATCCAGGGAGCCCTAAAACTCCTAACATGTCTCATGGAGGGACACAACATGGGTCTCAAGGACACCATTCTCAACATGTTGTGGATCAAGAACCTACACCTTCTGAAATTGTTCGATATCAAAATGATGATGACTTTAAAAGAATGATGAAACATTTCTTGAAGGAAGATAGAGAAGCATACTTTCTAGAGTTAGCTCATCAAGGAGCTAAACTTCCTCCAAACTTTAATGTGGAAGATATCATTACACATGAGGAAGAAACTCCTATCACGGCTATGATGAAATAGATGCATTCCATGTAAGTCAAACTTAACAAACTAGAAAAAGAGAAGGAACCCAAGGAGTTCTCCATGGAAGCTCTATGCCCTTTTCAATTTGATAAAGACTTGTACATGCTGCCATTCCCTAAAAGAGTGGAGATGCCTAAATATGATAAGTATAATGGAAAATTTGACCCTCAAGATCATGTCAGAGAATTCTGTACTCAATCTATGGAGTTTATGCATTAATCAACCTACTTAATGCATCTTTTCCCTCGATCTCTGGGAGGATCAACCATTCATTGGTTCTCTAGAATGCCTCCTACTATCAAAAATTTTGAGGAGTTAATCAAACTATTCTATAAAAAATACTCCTACAATATTCAACATCCAGTCACCATGATCGATATCTGTAATCTGAAACAATATCTAGGAGAACCATTCTTGACATTTCTCAAGAGGTGGAGGAAGAAATTTTCTCTATATGCTAGACCCATTCTCGAAACTGAGAAGTTGGAAATTTTCATCAACAATCTTGTTCCAGAAATCAACTATCCTTTACAAATGCAAAATCATACATCTTTTGACATGATGGTGGATAATGCGATCAAAATTGAGAAAGTACTTGTGAAAAAAGGAGATATCACACTTCAAAAAGACAAGTATGAATCTGGATCTAGTTCTAAGGACAAGAACAAAAACTGGAACAAGAATGAAGGAGTTGTCACAGATGGCATTGTTGATAATATCCATGCCCCATCTAAGGCACCTACTTTTAATCTCACTGTTGGTACCCAAGCCATCAAAGCTTTCGAAGCTAAAGCAATAGAGTCCAATAAAAAGTCATCTGATTAAAAACCATGGGCTACAGATCCTAATTGCAAATTTACTCCTCTTGGAGAATCCTTGGAATTTTCCATGAAAAATCTATTGGCGAACAAAATCATCTACTTTCCTGAGATGAAAGTCTTTGATCTGGAACCTAAACTGAAATGGTGGAGAGAGAATGATTTCTATGAATTCCATCACAATAAAGGTCATAAGACTAATAACTATGTTCGCTTGAAGCACATTATACAAGACAAAATTGATAATGGTGACATCACGATTGACAATCATAAGAGTAATAATGATCATACAACATTCACATAACCATTTCCTAAACATGGTAAAGAAGATTCTTCTTCTCAGCCTAATATGGGTGCTAAAGTCAATTATGCCTACTCTGGAAACAATGTTGTTATCAATATGGTTGAACCATGCCTAGCTGACCGTTGCAATGTCATCACAATTGTAAGAAGAGATATATATAATCAATCAGCTAATGTAGTTACTCGATCACAAGCTTAGGCACACCTACAAGGACAAATACCAGATTCATCAAGTGTCCCTAAGGTGCCTTTCAATATTTCATCTGCTTCTAAACAAAAGGCTACATCTAAATCTTCAAATCCTAAAGACACGAGGCCTACTTCAGACAGTATTGTCCAACAACTCCAGCACACAAATGCTAAAATCTCCATGTTTGAGTTGCTTTGGATATCTCCAGCTCATAGAGCCATTCTAGACAAAGCTCTCCTCAGATCCAATGTTCCTGACGACCTTGATTTAGATAGATTCCAGTCTATGGTTGGTCATCTTATGTCTTCGCATTATATTTCCTTTTTTAGAGGAAGATGATAATTCCTTGAGTCATTCGCATAACCAGCCCTTGCACATTGAAGTCTTGATCCAAAGATGTCGTGTCAAACGTGTGTTGATAGATGGGGGTGCTAGCCTAAACATTTGTTCTTTTAGCTTGATTACAAAATTGAGATTTTCAAAAATGGCCATTGATCCCAGGAAGAAGATAACTATCAAAGCATATGATGAGAAAGAAAGATCTTCTAAGGGAACTATTGTCTTACTTATCAGAGCAGGTCTTGTCATTAGAGATACTATATGTCAAGTTCTTGATCTACCTTTGGCTTACGATATCCTTCTAGGAAGACCCTAGATACATGAAATCAAAGCCATACCCTCTACATTCCATCAGTGTTTGAAGTTTCCTTATGAAGGGGTAGAGGTGATGATTCTTGCGGATCTATATACAACTTGCAATACCTTGAAAGATAGTGTTGATAAACTTGTTCCTAATAATAGAGAATCTTCCACTAAGCAACTAGATGTTGCTTCAACATCCAAGATGGAAGACATTTCTAAAGAGGTTAAGATCATAGAAAATGGTATGGGAGAATATACTATAGAGCCAGTCTTATCTTTGACATCTCTCCCTATCTCTCCTAAGTCTTATGGGAAAACTCCAAAACAGTCTAAAACAGAGTCTAAAGAACCTCTTGAGGCATATAAGGGAAATTTTGTTGCAGAAAAAATATCTAAATAGGAGTTTGAAGAGGATGAAGCTATGCTCGCATGGCTATACAAAGATGAACCTAAATCTCAAGTTGTTAAAAAATGTGATTCTAAAACACCGAATATCCCTTTTAAGTCATATGGCGCAGGGGACAAATTGATCACAAAAATGGGATATAAAGGAAAATGACCTCTAGGACTACAGGGTAAAGGTCTTCTATCGCCTCTTGATCACCATGGCCATGCAAACAAGAATACAATAGGTCTAGGATACATGAAGAAGCCCTTCTATCTTAGCAAGAACTCCTCGCATGTATTAGAACAGATTGAGCCCTCCGTAGCAAATCAACTAAAGGGAGAAACAACAAAACAATCTGATAGTGATGATTCAGACACCACTGAAGATCTCATTCCCTATGAGCATTTTCCTAAAGAAATCAAAGACCTCCTTGAAGCTGAAGATGATCCAATAAAAAGAATTAATGTACTAGAAACACAAGAACCTACTATAGAGCAAGAGATAGTAGCAACACAAGAACCAACTAATCTCAAAGGAAATCAAATAGACAAAGAGGAAGGTGGTAGTTATTCAGAGATAGATTCCCACGAGTATGAATTCAAGTCAGAATCTGAGGGAAACCCTTCTTGGGGTATTCATCCTGACTTTACTCATGTTCTCAGATTTCCTAGAGGTCTAGATGAAGAAACAGAAGATGAATCAAATGACTATGAATGGGGAGTAATTCCAGAACTAGATGAACTTATTACAGAAAAGCATGTTGATGTTATTCACCAATATGCACCTAAACACAATGTAAGTCTAGAGCGAAATGATGAACTTATCGAGTCTGATTCACCGATAGCTGAAGTGGATTTCCACAATGACATTGAGCCTATTCACAAATTGAATGTCTTAAGTTGTAATATCACCTTTGAACTGAAGCGTCGGGTTATGACCAATGATGATAGATCCATATTCATAAACGCCCTTTCCCAATCTTTCACCACTTTGACTATCCAATGCCCTAACCTTCTTGACATAATGTCCACCAACTTGAACCAAGGTATTTATATGTTTTCCAATGACTATGCCCTTGCTTGCTACTTAAATGCAGTTGAGCCTATGAGGACTTCCATTAGTGAACCGAGTGTTAGCATGACAGAGTCAGACATCAAGTATCTTAGTCAGAAAAATAAGAATAAGAATAAAAAGAAAAGGAGTTATGAGGGTGAAAACCACTTTGTGACAGTCTCAGAACCTACAAAAGTAAAAATAAAAGACGTATCCTAAGGTGAAAACCTCTCTGAAGTGCCTAAGGATGAGATATTTGATGTCCTTCCGAGTCATTTACATGAAAGATCTCCAGTTCTAATTGAGCCCACTCAATCTATCAATTTGGGAACAACAGAAGAACCACAGTTGATCCATGTAGCACAATCTCTATCAGAAGAAGAAAAGCAAAAATTTACAACATTCTTAACATAAAAGAAGACCAGCTTTGCATGGAAATACTCAGATATTCCAGGGTTGGATCCTGATCTTATAATGCACCATTTATCTATAGCTCCAAATGTTAAACCTGTTAAGCAAAAATTGAGAAAGATGCATCCACATGTTGCACTCTTGGTAAAAGCTAAATTAGAGAAGCTCCTAAAAGCCGGATTTATCTGAGTTATTGATTATGTAGAATAGATCTATAATATTGTACCTATTTCAAAATGAGACAAATCAATAAGAGTATGCACAAATTTTAGAGATGTAAACAAAGCATGCCCTAAGGATGATTTTCCATTACCTAACATTGATATGATAGTGGACATGACTGCGGGCTTTGAGATGTATTCTTTAATGGATGGTTTTTTTGGATATAATCAAATAAAAATTGCTCCAGAGGACCAAGAGAAAACTACTTTAACATGTGCATGGGGTACCTTCTGTTGGAATGTCATGCCATTTGGGCTTAAGAATGCTGGTGCTACATATCAGAGAGCTATGACTTCTATTTTTCATGACATTATGCATAGGACTATGGAGGATTATGTTGATGATACTTTAGCAAAATCTATGATTAGAGCTAAACATCTAAATGACTTAAGCAAGATACTCGACATAATGGAAAAATTTAGTCTCAGACTAAATCCTAAGAAGTGTGCTTTTGGTGTCACTTTTGGAAAGCTTTTAGGATACATTGTTTCAAAGAAAGGAATTAAAGTAGATCCAGCTAAAGTTAAAGCTATCATGGAGATGCAACCTCCCAAGAACATCAGCCAAATGAGAACATTACAAGGAAGAGTTTAGTTTATTAGACGCTTCATATCTCAGCTAGCGAACATATCACAACCTTTTACAAAGACATTGCATAAAGGTGTGACATTTTCATGGAGCGAGGAATGTGAAAAGAATTTTGATCATATCAAGAAGTATCTATCAAATCCTCCTATCTTGATGCCTCCTATTCAAAGGAAACCATTGATCTTATATGTCTCCACAATAGATACATCACTGGGGGCATTGCTTGCACAACGTGATGAGAATAAAAAGGAAAGAGGTATATACTATATCATTCGAACATTGGTGGCATACGAAAAGAACTATTCTATGATTGAAAAGGCTTGTCTAGCTGTGATTTTTGCTTCATAGAAACTGAGACATTATTGTTGGAAATATTCAAGACTAGCCAGGTTACTAAGAGGGGAGGGGTGAATCAGTAACTTCAAAACTTTATACAAATTGCAGATCTTTACATTTAGATCGATAAGCTAACTACATGCATGAGTAACAGAAAGAATAAAACATTCATAACACTTTGAACACAGAGATTTGGTGACCCAAAAACCTTCCAAATAGAAAGTAAAACTGGGGTGGGGATGATACCGATAAAACTTCAATACTGCAGTATAAAGTTGGCCGGTTAAGGCTTACAATGATCACTTTTGATGATATGCCCTGTTAGGAGCAATTAGGACTGCTAGGTCCACCTTGTTAGAGGATTTACAAACATACAATGAAGTATGCACTTGGTTAAGAGATTTTACAAAAGACTATTAAGTCTACCTTGTTAAAGGATTTCAAGCTGATTCACCTAGTAGGATGAAATAGTAGATCTCTTACTTGCAACTTTACTTGCTGATTGAGATTCTTTGATGTACTGATCACCTTCTGTGATAGATATGTCTCTACTGCTCCTTATACTACTATAGCCCTTGGTAATTCACTTATCTCTACCTTTTTCTCTTTTTCACACTTCTCGCTTATTCAGACCTTGGATATGATACAAAACATTGCTTATATATCAATCCAAAATAATTACAAAGTCAGCTGCTAAAATACAAGTCAACACAAGTATTACTGAGTTGGCCCAAATATAGTTACAAAGTTCCTACAAACTAACTTGGTGACTTTCTGATACTCGGCATCCACTGTAATACTCAGCATCATCATGCTCTCGGTAGGAGTGGAGACTCAGTCCATACTAACCACTCAGTTATAGTTTTGAACTCGGTATACACTGGAGACTCGGTAGATACAGTGTCACTCGGTAGAAATTGAATTCCCTGTTTACCATGCTAGCACTTGGTAAACATTGCTCATCTCATCACTTGGTAATGATAACTCGGTAAGCACTGTGAAGCTCAGTCTGCTCGGTAAGCACTGTTCTGCTCAGATTGTTAGGTAAACACTATTTTGCTCGGATTGCTTGATAAACACTGTTCTGCTAGATGAGATCGGTAAGCACACAGAGTTTGAATAAGTGTTGTCACTAATGACAAACATACTTAATGCCAACAATTATATGTTAGCTCATACCATACATTCAGTAGCTAAGATTGATCCACTAAAGTACCTACTAAGAAAAGTTGTCCTCATAGGTAGATTAGCCAAATGGGTCACGCTCTTAAGTGAATTTGACATTGAATATGTTGAAAGAAAAGCTATTAAAGGCCAAGTTATTGCTGATCAATTAGTAGATGCACCTTTGTTTGATGATGCACCAATGCAAATGGAGTTTCTAAATTCCTCTATCATGAATCTTTCTTCTAGAGAATGGAAATTGTTCTTTGATGGCTCCTATACACCGAATGGATTTGGAGCAGGTATCTTGTTTATCACTCCTCAAGGATACTCCATTCCTAAGGCGTTCAGAATTAAATTTCCTTGTACAAACAATATTGCTGAATATGAAGCCCTTTTGAATGGTATGAAAATAGCAATTGAGTGGAGAGTAACAAAATTACACATTCATGGAGACTCACAACTTGTAATACATCAAGTCAATGATGTGTACCAAACAAAGGATGAAAAGCTCATTCCATACAAGAGAATGGTAGATGATCTAAAGAAATATTTCATATCTATCACATTTGAGAAAATACCTAGAACAAAGAATAAGGCTGTCGATGCAATGGCAACGCTATCTACTTTATTACAACAACCTCAACATGAGCTACGCTATGAGTTCTTGGTGGAAGAACTATCTTATCCTGCATATGACTCCCCTGATACCTGTATGATTTGCACTATTGTGGTTCATGATTCATCCTGATATAAAAACTTGTTGTCCTATCTCAAAGACCAAATCATTCCCGATACCTTTAACCGCCATGAAAAGAGATACCTTATCTGAAATGCATGTTGATAAGTCATCATTGGTCATGATCTGTACAAACGAGGTCTAGATGGTACACTACTTAGATGTTTAGAATGAGAAGAGTTTCAATGTGCGTTAGAGGAAGTCCATAATGATATTTGTGGGTCATAATCGAACGGTTTGACACTAGCTCAAAAACTTATTAGGGATGGGTACTATTGGCCTGAAATGGAGAAAGTGTCTATCAAGTTTGCTAAGAACTGTCAAAAGTGCCAAGTGCATGGCAACTTAATTCATGCTCCAGGGAGAGATTTAATCCCCTTCACTACACAATGGCCTTTTCTTCAATGGGCATTTGATCTTATAGGAGCCATACATCCTCATTCTTCTACTGGACATACCCATATAATCACAACTATAGATTATTTTACAAAATGGGTAGAAGCAGCCCCTTTGATACAAGCAATTGGAAAACAAATATCTATGTTCATCTTGAACTACATCATATGCCGATATGGTATTCCACATTCTATAGTCATAGATAATGGTGGACAATTTAAGAACAAATACTTGGATGATCTCTATGCCAAATTCAAGATAACACAACATTGGTCATCTATCTACTATCCTTAAGGGAATGGACAAGTAGAGGCTTCTAACAAGAATCTATTAAAAATCTTGCACCGCACAGTTAATAAAATAGGAAGAGACTAGCATCTCATGATCAATCCAGCTCTCTTAGCCTACAGAAAAAGTATTAGAATGCCTACTGGGGCTACACCTTTCACTTTAGTTTATGGGTCTGAAGTGGTATTGCCTATTGAGGTTGAAATCCCATCACTAAGAATCAGAATGCATGGTCTAGTAACTGATGATGACTACATAGTGTCTAGGTTGCAAGAACTTGAACTACTAGATGAGCACAAAAAAGTAGCATATGATCATCTCAGAGTGTATTAGAAAAGAATGTCTAGAGGCTACAACAAGAAAGTCAGACACAGAGAATTTTAGGTTGGCGATCTAGTCTTGAGAGAGAATCCTAAAAATCAATCACATAGAGAGCGCAAGGAGAAGTTTGAACCTAACTGGCTGGGTCCCTTTGTTTGAACCTAACTGGCTGGGTCCCTTTGTAGTCACTGCTACTTTTGGCTCTGGTACCTATCAACTCTCAATGACTGAAGGAGAACAGCTCCGAGAGCCAATCAACATTCTCCATCTGATGAAATTCTATGCCTAAGGCATCCATTCTATGGTAAAAATGTCTTGAAAAAATTATAAAAATTGGAAAAAGTCCTGAAAAAATGAACATCTTGGTGAAAACCTAGCAATAGGCGCCTTGATGATTCACAAAAAAAAATATCAAAAAATATCAAAAGTACAAATTTTTTTTAAAAAAAATAAAAAAATAAAAAAAAATGAGAAAAAGAAAAAGTGCCTTGGTGGAAACCTGGAAACAGGCACCTTGGTAGCAAAAATAGAATCTCTACCAAGATGGTGAAAACTCGGAAAATGGGTGCCACATGTTTCAAAATGCTTCATCTATTAACACAATCTTGGTCTTTCCTAGCTTTCAGTCTTGCTTTAGTTTGTACATATCTCTTGGTTTGTTCCCACATTCCTATTTTCGATAAGTCAGTTTTGTACACCAATTAGCTCAAGCGTCTGTATCCTATCAATGCTTAACACTTGGGGGCAATCAAAGTCATATCCTATGTCCTCCAATATATCTTAGACATATCATATCCAGTCAGAGTCCTTTGAAGCTTCATTTGAGTCAGTCAGTCAGTCTCATCTCCAAAAAGGATTTTGCATCTACAACAACACAATCAAACATCAACACAAATTGAAAACAATCTATGCTTTTTTTACATGCTTTTATCTCCTTGTATGCTTACTGATTCACATTGAGATTTTTGCATATTGTATCCCTTCAAGCTCTTCGATGATGTCCTTTATAGGATTTAGAGAGTGATGACTGGGGGAATAATCTTTTCTTTGTTTTCTGCTTGTATATAAAATTCTAACAACTTTGGAAATTCTGGATTGAAATGGTGTTCATCTGTAAGAGCCTCTATCTCGAATTGGATGGCCATGAGTACCTGGAAAATTCAAGAAAGTTTGATCTAACTATTGTCTTTTTGAGTGAGTTCTTTCTCCTATTATGAAACACAATCTTGCCTAAGCATGTGAATGATAAAGGGTCACTACAGGTAATTCACACTGGATTTAGAATGATCTCTTGACTGCTTGATGTGTTTGTTTTAGCAAGGCGTATTCTGGTCATCATGACGTTTATGTTTTGATGCTTATACAAATTGCTATATCAAAATGGACATGATATTTGGGTCATCCTGGCATTTGTGCCTTGTTGCTTATATCTAATCTGACATTCTGAAAAAAAAATCAATATTCATATGTCCATTGTTGTCTCACTAGTGGGCATTGCATTGATTCTTGCACAGACAAATCAGTATTCATATGTTCATAGTTTCCTAACTAGTGAGCATTGTATTGATTTATCCGGTTACCTAAAAACTCAATGATGACAAATGACCGACACATGATCAGTGACTAGGTCCTAGGTCTTAGGTTGCATTTCATTTTGCATGTCATTTTTGCACTTTGCATGATTGCATGATCTCACAAATTGCTTGACAATCTTTAACAATCCTTCTAAAAACTATCCTTAAACTTAAAAATGAAGAGCTGAATCTCATACAAAGGTCTTCTCACAGAAACACAAGTCATCACAATCCTAGGTTAAACATCCTTTTTGACATAAGACTGAGTACTTGTCTCCATCAATACCTAAAAAACATATCATGTGTATCATTGCATTTTTATTACATATTCATAATCATTCATTCCATCTATTGCATTACATACATTTCCATACATACACTTTCCATAATCAAGTACATTTGCATAACATTCATACATATGAAAGAAAATCATTGCATTTAATGAATCCATACATACAGTCTACTCTACTCTAAGCATTTACATCACATGATATCATCATACATCAAAAACATGACAAGTACACATGAAGTCACAACCAAAAGTCTTGATCTCATATATATATCATAAAACTTGAAATAGTCAGGGGTGCACTACTGGCACAATGTACAAAATAATGAGCTCATGTGAGCTATCAAAATAGTATCAATATCAAAAGAGCAACAAAAATATCAGAATATCATGACAGATCAACTGTCAGCCTGATCCTCTCCATCTAGTGGAGGTGGTGGGGGTGCATCTGGTACTACCTCAGCTCTAGGTGCTCTCACTCCCTCTGATGCCATCATATACTAAGAGTACAAAGGGACTCTCTGAGAAAGTGGTACCACAATGTAGTATGCAAAAACATAGTAAGCAGATCTGGAGGTCTGATGAATAACCTCTGCCTGTAATCTCTGAACCTCACCATGGAGCTCAGTACGCTGTCTATCCACCTCTAGAAATATCTCCCCCCAGTGAGCATTGTGAACCTTCAGGTCCCAGACCTATAATCTAAGCCTCCTCATGATCTCTTGTGTAGTCAATGGAACACTGGGATCAACGTCTACTGCCAGCATGTCAGTATCCTCAATAGGTTGCTCTGTTGTCTCTGCTCTATGTGCCTTACGACGTCTAACCTCTGTACCTAGATCAAAACTAGTATCCTCTTGTAAGGGATCAGTATCACCACCTATGACCTACTCTACTGCAAGTACCTCCTTGGTAGTACCAACACTACCTAAAGTACCATCCTCTCCCGTAGTCCATCTCTGTGCGCGTGTAGATCTACTTGCTGTGGAACTAGTGGGATGAGGGGGCCTCATCTGTCCTGATGGTCTCTGTTGAGGAGCCATCGCTCTCAGTCTCAGAGGTGTGGGGTGTACAATTAGAACCTGTGTGAGTCTAGGACCCTATCTCATCGGAGCACTGGTGACATCCATCACCTCCTCCATGGAAGGTATCAACTCTGTAGGGTCAGAGAATCTATAAATAGGATGATCAGCAAGCCATGTAATAAAACCATATATCACTCCTGCATCAACAACCTATGGTTTGTACTCCCAGTCTCTACCAATAGTAGCACTGTACTCCTGTGAACACAAGGCATAAGAAAGCCTCGAGGTCCATCCAAGTCTGAGCTCACGGGCTATCCGAGCATAAGTGGCACAATCTTGCTGTGCATCCTGAACTCATCCATACTATTGCCACACCTTGGTAATAAGAAATCTCTCCAGTACAGAGGACGATCGCCCTATCAACACCCTACTCTGAAAGAAGAAACTAAACTGCTCTCGTGCAGTAGGCCAAGGCTCAATATCTACATAGGGCCTCCATCGTACAAATGTCATGTTATCAAGACACCATCTCAAGTACTCTATATGGCCCATGCGGCCCTGTATGACATATCCAGCATAAATATATATCACAGGCTCCTGCGGCTACCTCTGTGACTGACACACTGGTCTCAAAATTAGGATATGCTCCCACACCTAGATCTGTAAAACTAGAGCACCAAAAGCAAAAGTCTTGCTCTCTGAATAGTGGTAATTTGGAATCACCACTATTTGTATATGTGTGTGGGGAAAATGTAAGATTCACTCCTAAATCCAAATTCCCAAAGGAGAGATCCAATTTGATCAACCAAGAGGTTAATACACAAATGAATCAATCTATGAAGAATATGAAAGAAAGAATAAATCCTATACTTCCCTATAGTTGGATTAAGCTTGAAATCTGAAATAATTGAAGTGCAAATACTAACCTTGAATTAGGGAAAATCTAGAAAATGCTAAATTCTGGCTTCTGTATGAACTTTCTGAAGATTCCATCACCTATTTTGGACTGGAAATGCCGAGGCGGACAAAACCCAGAAATCTTTTCTCCAAATTCACACAGGTTGACTTTGACCTTTTAAAAGGACAAAGACCACATTATTTATTTGAAGTCCGATTCTGATTCTATTCACAGATCTTGAAAGATTGCTGAAAAGGGTATCCAAATTTGCTTTCAGATCTGAGATTTCACACCTGTGCCTACAAGAAAAATGGTTTTGTTGTTTGTTTGGGGGGGGGTTTGCCTTGGTCAAACCCCGGTTTGGAATCAACCTTAATATTGAAATTGAAATAGGAGAATGCTAGCAAGTAGTAGAAATGAATATAACAATGAAGCTATGCAATTCAATAGATATGCTAATGTATTTGGAATGTAATCAAATATGTAGATATGAAAGCTTGAACATAACATAATCAAACCTCCATGATTGTATGCTTGAAATCCACCTTGAGGAAACAATGATATGGATCTTGGAGATGAACAAAGGATCTTTGAAGGAAGATCACACCACCATGGTGGCTAGATCTAGGGTTTGAATGATAGATCTTGAATGCTTGAGCCAAATCCCTTCAATAGCTTGAATGCTTGAATCCTTGATCTTCAATGGAGAACTTGGATGAAGAAGAGGACTTGAATACTTGAATGAATGCTTGCTTGATTACCTTGAGAGCTTGAGATGTGAATTGTGAGATATCAACATGAGAGAGGAAGGCCTCCTTTTATATTGAACTAGGGCACACTCCTCTAGATGGGCCACCTTGGAGAATTAAATCCCAATTAGGTCCTCACCTTTAGAAAATATACCTTAATTAAATACCATTAAAAGATTTACCATTTTAGAGCTCGAAACAACTGACCCGAAAGCGGGAAATACCCTTCCCAAAAACCAAATGAGTGGGAATTGAAAATTTGAAATTTTGGCATGAAGAGGTCACAGTTGAGGTCAACCCTGACCTATTCAAGGTCGAGGTTGACCCTGACTTGGTCAAGGTCGAGGTCGTCCTTGACCTCAAACCCTAACTTTGTCAAGATTTGCAAAAAAGGTTCTCAGAGATGCTAGAAACTTGGAAATTGATGTCAGATCAGGACCCAATGTCAAGAACAGACAAAAAATCCTTTGTTTGATGTGATTATGGACTAGGAGGTCTCATTTCTGAACCCTACCTAGAAAATGGATCCATGGAAAGAGGAAAATTAGGAAAGTCCTTAAGACCTTAACCCTAATTTCACCCAGAATGTAGAAATCAAGTGCAGAGAAGAAGTGGAAGACAAGGGAGAATGCAAAGATACCAATCATGACCCTAAACCACTTACTCGGAGGGCTAAACACTCTTAACATGGAAGTGCTTCCATTTTAAGATGATACACTCTCCTGATACACTACCTCATGCATCTCAAAGAACATGTGGGCCAAGAGACACTGACCCCAGGATAACTCGGAAGGAGTCGTCATCAGACGTGGAACCATCGAGGCCCAGCCCATCAGAAGACCATTTTGCTGATGGTCAGACATGATGATATCGCTGATCATCCCAACAATAATACACTCTAGTCTATGAGACTCTCCATAACTCTGTACTAGGGTCTCCCATGGAATAGAACCAGTCAACTGAGTGTCATCTCCAAAGAGATGTTTGAATGCTAATAATCCAGAGTTCCCCGAACTCACATAAGCTGGACACTAACTACTATGGAATGAAATACGAGGAATCCTGTAAACATCCTCTGGAGTCACAATGAGCTCTCCAGTGGGTAGATGGAATGTCTATGTCTTTGAATGGAACCTCTCTATCATCACAGTCAAGAGTCCATGGTTTACCCTAATCTCGGGTAAATGGATCAGATACTCAAAACCGCATGAAGCAAGATGTACTCTCATCAGATGAGGCAAGGAAACACAGAGTCTTTGCGTGGCTGGATGTGAGATGCATACATGAACATTAGGATATATGACCTACACAACATATAAACATGGAACCCTATCAGTATTTTGGTTGAAAAATAGGCTACACATACAGGAATGGAATAGTTTTCTATTTCAGAAGGTACATCAAAGACTTAGTAATCAAGCTCAAAGTTTAGAAAATTCAAAATTTTGCCCTAGAAATGAGTTTTGGGCTCACTATTTTCCAAACGACAAAGCATACTCGTAGAAAAACTTGTATGAGTTTTCACTAGTTACCATACGACAAATCATGACTATACGACACTGTATATCTCCTCGTACGAGTTAGGAGGGACACGATGAAACATCGTACGACGCTTGGGTCCCTCTCATACGAGTCTTGGGGGTTAATGATATGACAATCTAACTAGAGTTGAAAAGTTTTACGAGCCCAAAAGGACAGTCATACAAGTTTCTGTGCATGCAAAAATTAAAAATTGAAAGCGTACGAAAAAATGCTAAAAATGCTATAAACAAAGAAAAATTGACTTTTCAGAGAAGCACAGAGGTCCACCTACCGAATGTCCATACTGTTGAGGTCTTTGATGCCTTCGTCTACGTTCAAAATAGTGAGAAGACATAGGTACCTTCATTTCTTCCATTTTATTGCTCAGAGGGCTCTACAAGGTTTTCAAAAGTCAACGGTGAAAATGAATTGAAAATGACCCTTCTGGCCTTTATATAGCTTTTGACCTAATTTTCAAAAGTGCTCCATTTTTCACGAAAATTGCACCCCTGGCTAATTTCAACATTTTGAACCAATTTTTGAGATCAAAATTGAAATCTGAGATCATTTACTATGTCAAAATCGTGATTTAAAATTTTGAGACCCGGGATGTCTGACTACTTGCATATTCAACCTTCAATCATCAAAGAAATCTAGAATTCAACTTAACTAATTATCTTACATCAAACTATTGAAATTTCAACTTGGTCAACCATGGTCAACTCATGGTCAAATCTAGTCAAACTTGGTCTCCAGGACCTCTAAACGATGCAGAATATTCTTGAACATGTATAACCACTTCTAAAATCAATTAACATGCTTCTAAACCCTTCAACCCTAAATTTTCTTGTCAAATTTCAATTTTAATCCCGAAGGGGATATGGTATTACACATCATTCAAAGTCTATCAATCTATTTGAAAATCAAATCTTTCCTCAGTAATCAAGACAACAACCACGTCTAGTTGCTGATTCATCAAAAGTCCTCATCGCTTTGGGAAAATCTATTATCTCTTGGGGCATATCAGATTCATCTTGATCCATATCAATCTGGTGTCCTAAATCTATCTTGTAAATTGTATCAGCTTTTGTAACTATTAGTTCATTAGCGTCATTTCCTTGGTTCTTCGTAACTGATGGGTTCAGTATGTGATACCAATATGATTCATACAAGGACATTGAGGTCTAGAATTGGTCACTCACTTCTTCACAATCATAAGGTTTAGAATCAGGCATTTTGACACTTCTTCATAATCACTAGTTCATTGTTGATATAGCTAGCATCACTCAATTCCTGGTCATTCTGGGCCTAGGTCGGTATCCTTTTTTCCAATCTTTCAATCAGTTTCTGTCTCAGAATTGGTTAATCTTTCAAATCTTTCGAATCAGTTTCATACATCTTTATCATACACAAACTATTCTTTGAACCACTACGCTTTGCACAGTGATTCAAAGAGGGGCAAAATGTAATACCCCATAAATGGGCTATAGGTTCATTAACCTCCTACATCTTCAAATCGAACTAAATGGAGATTGAAGTCCTAACCTAAGGCACATCTGCACATTATCGAATCCTAATTGATTTTATCCTAAATTCTGCATCAGGGAATATTCCTAGTAATATTCCTAATTTATCATAATTATTCTTAATTTAATTATTATTTGGCTATAAATCCTATTTATCCTAAAGTTTGATTAATTGAATATTCTGAATATTTAATTAATCAGATTTAATACTACCACTTAATTATTTAATTAAATTTAATTAAATTATTCCTAAATTGTATTATTTAATTTTGACAATAAATCAAAACTCTTATGACTAATTGATTAAATTCTTATTTAATTAATTAAAGTCAATTGTCAATTTTTAATAATATAGTTTTTGAATAAAGTTTGATTTAATAATTGATTAACCCATAAATCAATTATTTTAATTCAAAAATTAGTTGAGTTGAGGATAAATCACTTTATTTATTTAAAATTCATAATTAATTGTGCACATTCCAAGAGCAGTTAAACTCAAAATTAGGAAATCAATGCAAGTTGTTAGCTTTTGGAAACTCAACACTCTATTTTGAGTTCAAAGCTGATCTAAACTTCTGATTTGAGTTAAAAAGTTGTTCTTGCATGCTTTTGCATGATTTTGTGAGTTAATTATTTTTGATTTCCTGTTAACTAAAAAATCAACCTGAGTTTATCAAGAGTGATTTATGGCTTTTCTCTTGCATCCTCAAAGCCCTAGATTTCTATAAAAACAAGGCTTAGCTCTTCATAATTAGAACACTCAAATTTGCACAATTACTCTGGTGAATTGGCGATTGAGGGATTGAGCATTTACGACAGGCAATTTGTGAGATCTTTCATAGTTGATCATTTAGCTTTTGCATAGTTTCTTATTCATAGTTTCATACTCATTCATAGCATTTCTTAGATTAAATTTGCATTCCAATTTCATTCATTTCATACAGTTTTCCATATTATTGCATTATACAAAAATATAGCTTAATCTGCATTCATAATCTTTCATATTCTGCATTCAAATCCTTCGTTTAGGTGTTGCATTGTCACTAGTCTCGGTCTGATCTGAGAGTATCTTACTCATACCTACTAGAAGGCAGTAAATTGCCTGGTTAGTTTAGTTTCCATTTCATTTTGGTTTTTGACTAACCTCTAATGTTTTATTGAAGTGTTGTGTCTACAGCTAGGTAAAAAATTCACACATAGGCTGTTGTGGCTTTTGGTGTTTCCTCCCTATCCTTTATGTGGTGCAGACCCCTTTTGAGGTGGGGTTTCACTCTTGGGCTCTCCGGGAGCTATAGGCTTCTCTCCTTCTCTACTCCTCCTTCCCGCTTCCTATTGAGGTGGAAGCTCACTTCGAGGTGAAGGTTTCTTTCCCTCTTTGTACTTCTTTCCCGCTTCCTATAGAGGAGGAAGCTCCTTTCAAGGTGGAGTTTAAGCCTATAGAAGTGGCTTGTTGCTGGTTGAAAGAGGTGGGTTGGAGTATTGTTGGAGAGCTCTGCCTCTACTGGAGAGATTCTATTTTGCCAGCGAACTTTGGTGGTTTCTTGTTTTTCCTGGTAGGTTGTGGTTTGGTGGTATGGGGAGTCTTCATCATTCCCATCGCTTTGCTGAAGGTTGGGGGAGCCTTCAAAATCCTAAAGTCAAAATGTAGTTGATATTTTATTTGCCCATATGTTTAAGCTATTGTTTTTCCTATGCTTTGCTAAAGGTTGGGGGAGCCTTTCAAAACCCTGAAGTCAAGATGCAGCTGTTATTTTATTTGCTCATTTGTTTAAGTTGTTGTTTTTCCTATGCTTTGGCTCTGATAGGGTGGACTGTTCTATCTATTAGACAAGCTGGTTTATGTAAGGGGAATCCTCTCTACTCCCATTATGGTTTTGGGTCCCATGTTAAAACCTAGTTTGGTTATGGGATCCATCAAAACCCATACTTCCGGTTTAAGGAGCCTGAAAACCCTAACTATTTGTTGTTGTTGTAAAGTGAAGGCTTTACACATTTGGCTTGAGTAGCTTGAGCTTTAATGCATTTCTTTTCTTTGGCTATTGTTGTTCTGCTAGATTTGTGCTGCTGGTAGTTCTGCTAGCATTCTGTGCTGGGGGGGCTCTGTAAGGTTTATCTTCTTCCTCCAGCTATTTCACTTAGATCTGCGCTTATTTCCCAATTCTACTATGATCATGATTTGGGTTACAGTTCCTTGTAAAAAATGAATGTATATGGTTTCGGGGCCCATTCAAAACCTATTTTTACCTAATTCAAAAACAAAAGGGCTATACCTCTCAAGTAGTAGACTGCCGAGTAGACCAAGAGTGGGGAATGAGAATGCTCATCAAGATATCCATGTTTCCAACCAAGACTAATCTAAGAACACTCTCCTCTCAAATCCATATCAGGTGAATGCTCCTTGGTCTTCCTATTGAGACCATCAACTATGCCAAGACATCTCTAATCCCAAGAGACAAATAGCATCACCTCTATCTCTAAGCATCCATGAGAACCTGTAACCAATCAATCCATGCCAACTACAAATGCAACATAACAATATCATGAAGTATCCTACAAATTATCAATGTACTCAATACCAAGAAACTAAACCAAGATCAATGTCACAAATCCAATCTAGGAATCAAGATCATAAACATGATAACCACGATCTAAACCATCTCAACAAAAGAGATACCATACTCCATATGAACATACCATAACATACCACAAACTCTAAATAGGTATCAAGAGTATACCATGACATAATAATGAAACCATCCTAAAACCAAGGATAACATGAACCAAACCTCTACCAAGGACCCCATGAGTCCTCAAGATATAACCATTTCCACACACCCTGAAGAACCATCTCCCTAGACCATGAAGATAACAAGCACACCATGAAAATATCAAAGAAGCTTCTGTAGCAACAGGATCTAAGACATCCTCCAACATCTGCAAACACTCAATAAATATATTAATGCCAACAAATCCCACTCAACTGTAGTACCAGGTCACCCATGGCATCATAACATCCATCTCCTACATGAAGATCCTCTAGGTCTACCACACATAAACAAAGTGTTAGTACCAAGTAAAATCTAGATCTCCAAACCAAGAAGATACAAACTAAACCAGGAACCAATCCTGTGTATGAACTAAATATGGGCCTCTGATTTAGCTCCACACTTCAACATAGTCATTGTTCACCAGTTGTAGCCAAGAATGAATATCAGATTACTCATCTCGCCTGTCTAGATGATTCGACTTGTTGCCTTCTATCTAGGTGGGGTTTCAAATTGCTCTCAGAATCGAGAGTCTTGCAACCATAGTCTAACACTAGAATGAAGGATTTATGCAGTTTTCATCTAGAAATGAATATGCAATTAATCTAGAAATGAGATTAAACTAGTAACAATGAAAGTAAGCTAGATTAAGAAATGAAATGCATCGTTAAACTAAACATGATATATTAATCTAAGAATGAAGATTATGCTAAGAATTGAAAGCTTCAATGCAAAAGAAGTTCTAGTGACAATGCAACAACACTTTGTTGCTCAAAAAGTTGGGATCCTTTGAATGAGAAATGAGGGTTCTTTTATAGAATCCTAAGTTCAATCGACGGTCGAGATTGAATCAGATGGACGGTGGAGATTGAATGAGAGATCACCTCAGAATGGGAAGTTTCCTGCAAAGAGGCAATCAGCTGCTTGTTTTTGTCTATTTTAAAGCTGTTAACTATTTTATTCCTCTTTTTTATTTTCAATTAAATCAAAGTTTCCTTTTATGAACTGAAGAGAAGATTTGGAGAGAATATTTAATTCAAATAAATACAATATTGCCTCATAAGTGGATTTTTCTCAATTATTTGAATACTTAAATTCATTTTTTGAGATGAGGATATTTATTTAAAACTAAATATTTATTTAATTCCTTTTTCATGTGTTTTAGATAAAGAGGGTGAATTTAATTTAATTAAAGTGCTAGGACTTTGTAATTAAATTAATCGATCATAGGGTTTATTTAGCCAAGTATAGTTAATATTTAGGAATTAAATATGATATATGACTAATGCAAATTTAAGGTTTTCTACATTTGACACTAAGTCAAGTAGAGTCAATCAGAAGATAGAATTTCCTAGTACAATAGGACTTTGATGATTCAAAATTGAGAGAATGAGACTAAAATGCAACAAAATTGATTAGAATATCAAGATGCCAATTTTGGGGTATTACATTTAGCCCCTCTTTGAATTGATGTGCGAGTAGCACATTGATTCAAAGAATAATCTAAATATGACAGTTGATGAGATTTTCAGGATTATCTCCACAACGAAGCTTAACCCTAGGAAGTTGAGGTTAGATTGCCAAGACACCGATTAGATCAAGTTGTAGAATCATCTCCATAATGAAGTTTGATTCTTCAAAGTCTAAGTTAGATTGCGAACACCTCGGTCAAATTACCACTTTCGTAAGACTGTCCCCAGAATGAGGCTCAATCTTTGAGAGTTAGGGTTAGATTGCCCCAATACCCGTTGATTAAATGATAAATGATGCAGATTTTTAGGACTATCTCTAGAATGAAGCTTAGTCCTTCGAGACCTGGGTTAGATTGCCCAAATATCAGTTAAAGAGCTTTCGAGAGCCATCTCTAGAATGAAGCTTGACTTTCAGGAATTAGGGTTAGATTACCCCAATACCTAATAGGGATTTCGAGAATCATCTCTAGAATGAAGCTTCATTCCTAGGGATCTAAGTTGGATTGCTCAGATACCTAAAGATATTTTGAGAACCATCTTCAAAATGAAGCTTGATTCTCAGGGATCTGAGTTAGATTGCTCAGATACCTAGCAGTAAGATGACAAGATGCAAGGCACAAAGATACCCCTAGTGATTCAAGATAGTGGAATATCCAATTTTAATCATGAGGTATGAAAAACTGAACATGCCCCTAGCGATGAGGAATTTTGATTTAGATTAGATTTATTTGAGATACAATGATGCAATCATCCTGCCCCCTCGAGAGTGAAATGGAAAGATGACACATCATGATAGGTAATTGACATCAAAAGGTTGCAGATAGAGATACAATTTGAGATCTAGAAGAACTCATAACAAATCACAAAAGAATTGAGAATATGCAGAAGCAATCTAGAGTGATTTGGAGGTCTAGTTGACCAAGTTTGACCATGGTTGACCAAGATTGAGTAGAGTTGACTTTTTATGAAAATATGAAGAAGTCAAGAAAATGATGATGAGATGTGATTTTGGTGAGAATACGACATCAGAAGGTCAATTGCACAAGTGTCCGATCATGTCGGTCCCAAAAATTTTAGAACGTGATTTTGAGCTATTTAGAGGTGTCATATTTCAATTTTGATCCCAAAAATGGATTTAGAGCACTCCATTTAGCCAAGGGTGAAGTTTTCATGCAAAACAAAGCACTTTTGAAAATTAGGTCAAAACCTATGTAAGGCCGAGAAGGGTCATTTTCAATTCATTTGCAACCTTTAACTTTTGGTGATTTAGAGAGCTTAGAGAGAAATGGAGAGTGTACTAGTGAGATTGCATAGATTCGAGTACTCCCAATGTCACAGCCGGCTGACGGAGTATGACCCACCTGTGAGTAGTCGATAACCTACCTTGCTTTTCAAATTTTTAACATTTTTTGGTAGATTTAGGTAGTTTTTAGGGCAATTTAGGAACATTCTCACCAAACTTCATGTGAGGAAAGACCCAAAAAGGGCTTCCTCATGTGGGGTACCTCCACAAGCTCATGCGAGGTGGTCGACGAAGTTGTGTGAGAAATCCTCCTTAGGGGAGATCTCTCGTGCGAGCTAAGACAAAATCTCACGCGATAGCCAAAACTCGTCCAAGGATCATACTTCTCACGCGGGAAACTACTATAGAGAATGAAAACTTATGCCTAATTTTTCATAGGATTATCCAAGTAGAGCATCAGAGAGTCAATCTTAGGATAGGTTGATAGCTTCAATTTCTATTTTGCTTTGAAAAACATCATGATTGAGGATATTGATCATGTGTTGTCACTTGCATTGTAGGTTGACTTCCTAGACATTGTGTTATGATCCCATCAACCTGTGATCGGGGCAATAGTACGACAACTAGATGATGCAGAGTTAGCACACATTGATGGACTAGGATTGTCGTATCTACGTGATGTACCCGATAACTAGGTAAATCATGGATTGCTAGGTGCACTGGTCAAGCGTTTCCACTTGGAGATGAACACATTCCATTTGCCACAGGGGGAGATGACAGTGACTCCAGAGTATATATAGGATCTTGAGAGTACCGTTCCATGACCCACATGTGGAGTATGACACACAGCCTAGAGCGGGCATAGTAGTGCTTAGAGAGATTTTCTAGGATGATTTGGTTATGGGCCAAGTGATCCCATGGGATTATCTAATCTAGGACTATGGTGCAGGGCACAGGTTAGTGGTTATGTTAGCAGCGAACCTGGGCTGCTACTTGATGCTACCAGGGGACAACATGGACTAGAGTGTGGCTGGGGTCAGATGCTACATAGGATGCTTGAGCGGCCAACTGTATGATTCAGATGGGGCTAGTGTATATTAGCACAGATGTATCATGAGATACAGGAGATCGTGTATCAAGGTGCATGGAGCATGGCAGTAGGGGTTGTGATACTACATATATGGGCTTGGGAGCATCTTCCCATTTGCAAGCCAGTGTTCCATGATACTAGACAACTGTTAGAGCCATACATATATAGGTACGGTGGCCCTATGACTCAACCAGTGCTGGGTAATACTAAGCAGTGGAGAGATCAGCTAGAGTACATGGTGGTAGTGGTATGGTGACCATCATAGGGACAAAGGTCTGGGATGATGCTAGACATGAGCTTCCACACATGTTTTGTTCACGTCCTTTGATCAGTTGCATGATTAGTATCATTGAGTGGTTTCCACTATCACGAGTCCTGAGGTAGTTCAAGAGGCTAGATGATATATCCCAGGATTACTGTGCATATGCTCACTTCGCCGATGAGGTGAAGAAGGGATGGATGTGGAGGCTAGATCAAGGTCGATGCATGATAGAGGCATGGGTAGCGCTAGCTCGATGGGATTGCATGGCAGTTGTAGCTGATGAGGGGATGGTACCAACATACTGAGATCATTTATTAGCACATCCATTCCCCAGGTTCATAGATCCAGTTGGTATGGGTCAACAGGTGGCACAACAGTAGGTGGCACAACAATAGGTGGCACAATAATAGATACCATGACAGAGGACTTGATAGAATCCCATTCCTCCTAGACCGGTGGGGATAGATCCTAGTGTAGGTAGCAGTGGAGGTCAAGATAGATTGACGAGGTAGAAGACTGCGGAGACATCACAGCAGCTGCCAACCACAAATGTATAGGATGAGACTATGTAGGATTAGGCCACACAGGGCCCCACTCCCAGAGATCAGGTCACTCATCTGTAGGATGCACTAAGGAGGAATCAAGACAGAGTGTGGTAGGTACAGAGGGAGCTGAGTGATCTCCACATACAGGTGGCCATCCGAGATACCCAGATAGCGGAGAGGGATAGGGAGATCAGAGAGCTGTGGGAGGAGTTGGTGAGGGTGTGGGTGGAGACCTGATATGAGATAGCATAGTCAGCCTACTATTATGCAACATATATTTGTGGTTGTGCTAGAGTTAGCGGACCAGGTTCCATAGTTTTTAGTTTATGCTAGGGCACCAGTGGTACCATAGGGACCTCCTCCAGAGGTGCCACCACAGGAAGACATGCCACGTCCTCCACCTCCTCCAGAAGGTGATGGCTAGGGCTAGATTAGGATTGATATAGCATGATGTATTGTAGCCCCACTTTTGATAAATTGTGCTTGAGTAGCACCATTTTTTGTACTGACACTCTTGATATATATATGAGCTCATCTTTTGGTATCATTGTACTTGTGTATATTGCTTTGGATGTGTATGCTTTGTGAGATGTATCCTAAATGAGTAGATTGGGTAGATATGAGATGTATGGCACGTATGAATAGGAGTATGCACATGTTTTTATGGTTATGTATGTATGCAATGTGAAATGCAATGATGGATAAATGCAATGTATGGTTTCATTTATGAATGCACATGTATATGAATATGTAGATGTAAATGTATGTATATGGATTATGAGAATGCACTTTGATAGATGTAATGCAATGTATGTTGATACTAATCATCTCATGCAGGATATTGCAATACACGATAGGTACTAACCAAAAGAATGTTCTTGAAGATCGAGAGTGAGGATCAGATACTTGTGTAGTCAAGGTGAACCTAGGATGTAAGATGAGAACCCTCAGATAAATCTAGAAGAATACAACAAAGAGAACCGCAAGTACTGTCGCAATGCAAGCCTAGAATGAAAATGCAAGCCTAAACTAGACTCAATCCCTTGGACTTGGTTGCTAGACCCATTAGATAATTATCATCATAGAGCATTTAGTATTGGATGATTGCAAGGTGTCATACAACTCTCATTGATATGAAAGTTATGAGAATATGAATATGAAATCAGTCTTTAGATTTGTCGGAATGAGGTGTAAGCATTAAGGCATTAGAAGCCAGAATGACCTAAACACCTATTCCTTTTGATTTGGCAAGTTAACATAAGCATCAAAGTACAATTGCTAGGATGACTTGAATGTTTCTTGCATACAAACACACCAGACATGTGAGAGTTCCTTCTTTTGCCAAGTATAATAAGAACGCTCGCAGTGACCCTTATGTTCACTTCACAGGATGAGCATTTGAAAGTTCACTTGTAGCAAAAAGAAGTCTCTCAAATAGACAAGGAGAAGAACCCATGTCACCAAAGTTTCCATATAAAAGGAGTCGAGGTACACATGGCCATCTAACTCAAGATAGAGGCTCTTACAGTGGACACCCATTTTATGTGGATTCCTTGGATTATTGGAACTAAACTAACAAACAAAAAGAAAAGAAAAGATCATATCCCCAGTCCTTGCAGCTCTTAGTCAGGATAGACGTCTTTGAGTTGCTTGAGGAGGAATGATAAGGTAAAAAGGACAAGCACACACACACACAAAAAAGAAAAGCTCAGCATGGCTCAGAGAGTTCACAAATTTAGTTTTCAGTTTCAACGGATTGATGTCAAATTGGAAGTATATAGCATGTTCAGGAGAAGTCTCATTAGGACAATGATAGTAGACAAACACAATGAGAACCACTGGTGACTGACGCAAGAGATAGTCTCAAGGAGAGATCGTAGTGCTAACGAAGTATCAGTAGGAAAACATAGTGAGAATCACTGGTGATTGATACAAGGAATATCCTATACGTAAGCATCAGTAGGTAGACGTAGTGAGAACCACTGGTGATTGATGCGAGGAAGATCCTAAAGCTAAGCATCAGTAGGTAGACGTAGTGAGAACCACTAGTGACTGATGCGAGGAAGATCCTAAAATAAGCATCAGGAGGTAGACACAGTGAGAACCACTAGTGACTGATGTGAGGAAGATCCTATAGCTAGGTATCAGTAGGAAGATGCAATGAGAACCACTGGTGACTAATGCAAGGAAGATCCTCTAAAAAGATAGGACAATGCCCCCTAGACCAAGAAGGGTGCCCCCAAGTGTGGCCGGTTTCAATCCACGTAAAGTCGAGCCTAATCTCAAAGATAACTGAGAGAAAGTGCATGAGATGTAAAACTAAAGTAGGAAAACAAGAAAGCAACTGTATAGGGCCAAGCGGTGTTGTGATAGGTATAGCATTGTAGATCAAGAGGTGCCTATTTACCAGGTTTTCACCATCTTGGAAAGATTTTATTTCTTTTACTACCATGACGCCTGTTTACTAGGTTTTCATCAATGACACATTTTTTGTTTTTCAATTTTTTTGTATTTTTGTATTTTTGAATTTTTTTGGTTGATGCATCAAAGCATCTGTTTACCAGGTTTTCACTAAGATGATCATTTTTTCAAGACTTTTTGCAATTTTTAGGATTTTTTCAGAATAGTATGTACATGGAGCATTCAGAAGATGTCTCAACTATAGAATTGCTTCAGATGCATAGTGATGATCGGCTCTTTGAGTTGTTCTCCTTCAAAAGTATAGAGTTGATAGGCACCAGACCCAAAAACTATAGTAAAAATATATAGACCAAGCCAATTTGGTTCAAACTTTCCCTTTTGAATCCGTTATTGTTGATTCTTAGGGTTCTCTCTTAGAACGAGATCACCCACTTGGAAGTCCCTTGGTTTAAATTTCTTATTATAGCTCTTGGACATCCGTTTCTAATATGCTCGGAGATGATCAAATGCCACTTGATGACGTTCATCTAGTATTTCTAGCTCTTGTAGCTGAGATATTCTAATGTATTCATCAATGATGAGGCCATTTAGAGAGACTCGCAAAGTAGGAATCTTGACCTCGATAGGTAGCACAACATTTGCACCGTAAACTAAAGCAAAGGCCGTGGCCCCTGTTGGTGTTTGAATACTTGTTCGATAGGCCCATAAAGTTAGATTAATCTAGAGGTGCCAATCTCTACCAGATTTGTGAACTGTGTGGTGTAGGATCTTAAGGATCAGCTTGTTTGATGCTTCCGCTTGTCCATTACCCTAGGGATAATAGATGGAAGACCAATGGTAAGTAATCTTAAACTTAGAGCATAGCTCTTTCATATCCTTATTCTTGAATTGCCCCCCATTGTTAGTGATTATTGAGGAGGGTACACCATATCTACAAATGATGTAAATTAGGATAAACATGGATACATACTTGCCATTTGCTATAGTCAGAGGTAATGCCTCAACCCATTTGGTGAAATAGTCTGTAGCAGTGATAATGAACTTGTGCCCATTTGATGAAGAGGGATGAATCTGACCGACCAAATCAAAGGCCCACTACTGAAATGGCCAAAAGGTAATGAATGGGATTAGCTCCTTGGCGGGAGCATGAATCAAATTCCCATGAAGTTGATACTATTTACAAGCCCTAGCATATTGTATAGCTTCTTTCTACATATCAGGTCAATAGTAACCAGCTCTAATAAGTTTACGAGCTAGTGTCAAATCACTTGAATGGGATCCATAGATGCCTTCATGGATCTCTACTAACGCATGTTTGGACTCGTCGGGTTCTAAACACCTAAGGAGGGTACCATCTAGACCTTGCCTATACAAATCGTTAGCTATGATAACATATGGTGAAACACTGTGGATTAGGTGATGTTTCTCATTCCGGGTGTAAGTATATGTAACAATCTGGTCACAAAAGTAGGAATAGATATGATGGTAGCGGGATGAGTCATGTCCAATGACTGAATAGATCATCCTAGATTTAGTGGAGTCATGGGTTGGGTATCATAACGTCTCCACCAGGAATTCATGTCAGAAGTCATTTTCTAGCATTTGTAACATGGAAGCAAGAGTAGCCATGGCATCAACTGCTTTGTTGTCTACTCATGGAATCTACTGGAAAGTGACATGTGCAAAGTATTTTCTTAGATCATCAACCATCCTTTTGTAAGGTACTAATTTTTCATCTTTTGTTTGATAAATGTCATTGACCTGGTTGATGACAAGATGTGAATCTCCAAAGATCTTTAGTTCATCTTCTCACCATTCAGTGGCTATCTTCATGCCATTGATTAGGGCTTCATACTCAGCAATGTTATTTGTAAAAGGAAACAACATTTTGTATGCCTTTGGTAACGAGTACCTCTATGGGGTAATGAACAATAGTCTTGCACCTGACCCCTATTGGGTAAATGATCCATCAAAGAACATAATCCATGTCTGATGTGTGAGAAGAATTATGGACTCATCTGGAAACTCAATGTTCAATGTTTAATAATCCATGAAAGGTGCTTCAGCCAATTTCTATGCAATTGTTTGTCCTTTAATGGCTTTTCTCTCTACATACTCAATGTCAAACTCATTGAGTATCATGACCCATTTTGCTAATCTACCTATAAGGGAAGATTTGTTGAGCAAGTACTTTAATGGATCAATTTTAGCAATAAGACGTGTAGTGTGGGAAAGCATGTAGTGCCACAATTTCTGTGAAGAAAATACCACTACTAAGCAAGCTTTCTCAATAACTAAATAGTTCATTTCATAAGAGACCAGAGTTCTACTGATGTAATAAATAGCTCTTTCTTTGTTGTTCTGATCTTCTTGGGCTAGTAAGACACTTAGGGATGTGTCTGTAGTAGAGATATAGAGAATGAGTGGTTTCCCATAAATAGGAGGCATTGATATCGGTGGATTTGCAAGATATTGTTTGATCTGTTGGAGCCCTTTCTCACAATCTTCGTTCCACTCATAGGTCACACCTTTATGTAGGGTCTTGGTGAATGGTTGTGACTTATCTACCAGTTGTGTAATGAAGCATTGGATAGATTATAACTGACCTTGGAGACCTCTCATTTGACTGATGTTGCATGGTGGAGGAATCTCCATAATAGCTTGAACCTTTTCTAGATCTACTTGTATGCCCTTAGCAGATATGATGTAACCCAACAGTTTACCAGAGGTGACTCCAAAGGCACACTTCTTTGGGTTGAGCCTTAAACTGAATTGTTCCATTCAATCTAATATAGGACCTAGATTTGCAAGATGTACTTTCTATTCCATGCTCTTAGCTAATGTATCATCCACATAATCTTCCATTGTCTTATGAATCATGTCATGAAAGATAGAGGTGGCAAATCTTTGATATGTGGCTCCAGCATTTTTAAGCCTGAAGGGTATGACATTCCAACAAAAAGTTCCCCAAGCACAAGTGAAGGCTGTCTTTTCTTAGTCTTCTGGCACAATTTTTATTTGGTTGTAGCCAGAGAAACCATCCATCAGTGAATATATTTGATAACCCGCAGTCATGTCTATAATCATGTCAATGTTGGGTAATGGGAAGTCATCCTTGGGACAAACTTTGTTCAAATCCCAGAAATCTATGCAGACTCTGATAGATTTGTCATGTTTGGTCACTGGAACAATATCAGAAATCCACTCTACATAGTCAATTGCTCTAATGAAACCAACTTTGAGAATTTTTTCTAATTCAACTTTGACTAAAAGTGCCACATGTGGGTGCATCTTACGAAGCTTCTGTTTGATAGGTTTGATGCTTGGTGCAATAGATAAGTGATGCATAATCAGATTAGGATCTAATCTAGGCATATTATTATAAGTCCAAGCAAATTTGATTTTCTTTCTTAGAAAGAATTTGGTGAATTCCTCTTTCTCTTCTGCGGATAAGGACTATGCCAAATGAATAATTTGAGGTGCTAATTCTGTGCCCAAATTTATTGGTTGAGTGGGCTCTATCAATATTGAAGATCTTTCCTGAAAATGACTTGGAAGTGTATCAAGTATCCCATCCTCGGGCGCCTCAAAAAGGTTTTCACCCTCGGATACGTCTTTTTTTTAACTTTTTTTGGCTCTGACACTGCCACAATGTGGTTTTCACCATCAGAGTGCCTATTTCTTTTTCTCTTAATTTTATGATTGAGATAATTGATATTAGCTTCAGTCATGTTGACACTGTGTTTACTGGTGGAGGACGTTATAGGTTTTACAATGTTAAGGTAGCAAGTAAGAGCGTAGTCATTCCACAATGTAAGGACTTCATTGGATGGAGAGGAGAGGTTCTAGTTTATTAGATCAAGATGGTGGAGTAAAAGAGAAGTGACTGGTTCAAGTGTGTTCACGGTATAGTCATCAAAAGTGTAGACAAGAAAGTCAAGACCTAAAGTGATCTCATCCAGAGGTGCGTTCGAGTCCCTTCGAGACCTCACAGTGGAAGTAGAGGAAATGTGAACATTAGTGGAATCACACTTAGTCATCCTAACACTAGACCCTTCACCTACTTTGAGGAGGTTTTCAAATGTGTGTACTGTGTCTACATCTTTGTCAGAAGTTGCGTCAGACAGAGAATTAAACTCATACTCATGTGAGTCCATAATACTGGATATGGGAACTCCATCAACACTTGCTGTACTATCTGACTCATTATCATCTCTTGTAACATTTATAATCTATTGATTTTGTTCTTGTTGAAAATGTGCTTGAAAAGATGACGACATGTAGAGTTCCAGTTGATAGTTAGGGTGAGCTGTTTTCATTTTTCTCAACTGTTCATATGTCAAAGGAGTAACTGAGGTGGTGTCATCAGAATCACTATCAGTTTCAAGGTGTCTGATACGCTTCTCTGGACCATCCATTTCTATGAAGAGCATGGAAAGATATGGAGGAATAGGATAAGGAAAGGTATCCTCATCTGAACTAACCTCTAAGTGTTCAACTAAAACAATGTCACTAGATACGAGTGAACATTTTGGTTCTGGTACAAATTTATTGATCCCTAAATGAAATGGGATTTTCTTGAAGCCTAGACCTATGGTGTCGTTTATCCTTTACCTTGTGGCTTCAATTAGTTCTAGAAATCCATTATCATTCACCCCTATAGGGCCACTCCCTTTATAGCCAAAACATTTCATGAGCTTGAAACCTTCACTATTTGGTTCATGTTCTATATCACGAGCAGGAGTGATTTGTTCAGATGTATCTTTCCCTTTATAAATCCAAGCTATAATGGCTCTATTTTCATCCTTGTATTCTAACGGTGTTGTGGCTTGTATAAAAGCACCATCATAGACTACTTGGGGTGAGGCAACAAAAGGTTTCTTGTTCTCAGAAGCTCTCCCATAGGAATGCAGAGATAGAGGTAAAGCTACCAATGACAAAATAGGTTCCATCTAATATTCCTCCATGCCTGAATCCATAAATTTTAGAGTCTTTTCCATTTCTTTCAGTTTGGCATCAAAGAATTCAGTAGACTCTCTATTTGTTGGGACAAAACTATTAGTAGACTGAGGGTATTGCAAGAATAGCTTTTGTTGGCAGGTACAGTTACTTCAGCTCCATGGAATGGGAACTTTATGCATTGATGGTATGTTGAAGGAACCACTTGCATCTCATGGATCCACAGTCTTCCCAATAGTATGTTGTAGCCGAGAGGAATATCTAATACCTGATAGACAAAATTTCTCTCAATAGGACCAACCCTAATGGGTAACACAATCAGGCCCTTAGACTTGTGCTCTTCTTCGTCATATGCTTTGATGGTAATATTTTTACTTGCATCTATAGAATATTCACCATAACCTAGATGGGTGAGAAAATTAGCAGAGCAGATATTTAGGCCATCACCATTATCAATCAGGACATGATAGACACGCTTTTGGCCAATCACTACTTCAATATGCAGTGGAGTATTATGCGGGTGGCTTAGCTAATGATCATCTTCTTCAGAGAAAGACAAGTAATGAGGTGAGTTCAAGTGACCTACCATGGATTGAAACTGATCGAGATCAAGATCTTTTGGGACATATGCCTCAGTGAGGGCTTTATCCAGAATCTTCCTATGAGCAAGTGAGATTTTCAACAACTCAAAAATAGTGATCTTAGCATTGTTATGTTGTAATTGGTCTACGATGTTGTAGCTGGCATTAGTAGGCATGTGGACCAATTTGGAGTTCTTGTTGGCAGGGGAAACAATGGCTTTGTCTGTAGGTTGTTTTGGTGTAGATGTAGAAGGCTTGGGGCCTTTGAGAGTGATCTTTGCATTAGATCGAGTGACAACATTCACACAAACTTGAGACTATTTGGATTCATAAGATGGAGACACAGGGCCTCGCAAAATGAATGGAGCTTTGGGTTTAAGAGCATCCTCGCTCCCCTTGATAGTGATCACATCACAGTATCAACATCGACAGGTTCAACCATATTAATAACATTGTCATTGGTATTGTACGTATAGTTGACCTTGTTATTGGTATTCTTAGGCTTGGAAGATTCACCCTTCTCATGAGGAGGAAAGGGGTCTTTGAATGCTTGGTGATCTAAGTTTTTGTTATGACCACTCAGAACAACATCATCATTGTCGATAAGATCCTAGATTTTATGTTGAAGTTGAATACAAGTAGAAGTCTTATGACCCTTGTTTTGATGGTAATCACAATATGCAAACTCATTCCACTAGGCAGGTTGTGGTTGTGGATCATAAGGATGCAAATTATCTGGAGGCGTGAGTATTTGGTTCTGCAAAAGAGTCTTGTAGACTACATCAAGAGGTTGTCATAGGGGAGTGAACTCACATTTAGGTCGAGGTGCCCAAGGTTTGTTTTTGGAAAATTTTGAAGGTAGTTGAGTTTTTTCCATAGCCTTCTCAGTGGCTTTGGCTGCTTGCATATTGGAGGTGAGATTGAAAATAGTCTTTGGAGGCTTTGGGGTCATATTGTCAACAACACCATCATTCAAAATATCCTGGTTTTTGTTAACAATTTTAGCCTTATCTTTGCTTGAGGAGGACACTTTCTTGTTATCTTTATGTAAGGTGAGCTCTCCTTACTTGACCATAAATGCTTCTATTCTCACAGCCTACTTAATCATGTCATCAAAGGTCAGAGGACCTTGCAGCTATACTTGGTATCCAAAATTAGGAAGTAGATTGTTGAGAAAGATATCAAGTTTCTTAGATTCTAGTATTTTGTAAGAATATTTAGTATAGAGTTGTCTCCATTGCTGGAGAAATGTCAGGAAAGGTTCTCCAGATCATTGTTTCAGATTGCAAATATCGTAGATGTTTACCAGATGCTGAATGTTATGCGAATAATGATGGAGGAACAGATTAGAAATCTCATCAAAAGATTTGATACTAGTAGGAAATCAGGAGAACCACTCCATAGAAGATCCACCCAGACTACATGGAAAGATATGCATGAGATAAGTCTGATCATGTATGAATTCAATGGATAGAGCGCCAAACTCTCTCAAGTGATCCTGAGGATCAAAGGTACCCAGATATTTATCGTACTTGGGGAGTTCCACACCTTTGGGAAAAGGTGGCATGGTAAGACTTGTCAAATAGGAATGGATAGATGCTCTCCAGTGTGAATTGTGTTTCTGGTGTGTCTTTGGCTTTCATGAGTTGTTGGATCTAGGTTTACATGTCTTGGACTAGTTTTTTCATTTTAGCCGCCTTTGTTTCCTCTTCTTTGACTACAAGAGTCTCAACTTTATAGTCTAGGGGTAACTTGGCCCCTTGTTTGGCTAGCTCGAGAAAGTATCTCTCTTTCTCTTCTTTCATCAGAATTTCCATCATTTTGTGAAGACTTTTGTTGGACCGGGCAGCCTCAACGTCTTGCTGGGTTATTTCATCATCTTCATTACCAAGGATTTCAAAGATGCTAGGGGAACAAAATTATTTTGGTTATCTTGAGCTTGATCCTGATCATGATCATGAGCTCTTCTATACTCACCCTCTTGATGTTTGTGTGACATCTTTCTAGTGTGAAAGTGTGCAGTGTGAGTAGACTGAGTACGATGAGGTTCACTATGAAGAGAGATCGCTGCTAAGGAAACTTTAGGTTCCGAAAAAGGATTAATCTCTGGAAAGGAAACCCTAGAGATCGCAAAAGGATTAAGTTATGGAAAGGAAACATATTTTTCCTCAAAAGGATCAATCTTTGGCAAGGAAACATAGGATACCTCAAAGGGATCAATTTTTGACAATGATTCTTTAGAGTCTTGGTGTTCTCGAAACATGGGATTCCTAGCTTGATTGAAGTTCACAGTATGAGTACATTGGATACAAGGTCAAATGATAGGAGAAGGAGAGTGAAAGGACTCCTCTATAGAGGTTTTAGAGGAAGAATGTGAAGATCCTCTACAAAACTCAGATTTTATGGCAAGCTTGAAACAAATTCTTCCTCAGTTGCGAGGTTTATCTCTATCCCGTCTAGTGAAACGTGGAGGGAACATGTTGCCATTTCGAGTCATCATAGGCATAGAAAAGGATTAAGTAATGAGAGAGGACTAGGATTATGCTTAGAACTCTATCTCTAGAATAACAAAGAGTGAAATGAGTGAAATGCACCCAGTACGAATCATCAAGAGTAAGGCTAGAACAACCAAGATGTGACTATCGCATCGCAAGGTACAAGAGCACAATAGGAAAGGATAGATAATAGAGAGACAACATGAGTTTAAGCAGTAATCACTTGGTTCTCAGCCTGAGATATCCAGTTTCAGGTAGTGGAAAATAGGAGAATAGGCAGGCAGACCCCAGACAAAAATCAGATCAGACAGAAAAGTGACCAATTGACAGGAATAAGCTCACTATTTTAAAAACCAGGGGACAGTCTCATGCGAGGATGTGTATTCCCACATGAGGAAATGCCAAACTGCACATGAGGAAATGTTGTCTCGCGCAAGGAAATGCATAGAAAGTTGAAATTTCGCATGAGAAAAGAACAAAGTTTTACATTTTTGACATAGTTTTTGAGGCAGGACTAGATTTTGAGACACAACACTAGCTGTTCTCTGACAGAATATCTAGATTTCAGATAGATTAAATCAACAACTCAACTTCTACATGCATCAAGAGATTTCTATCATGATCAGGCACATAAGACAACAATTAGAGATTTCAAGCAAACAATGTATTCAAACAATGAGCAAGGGACAAAGAAACCTTTCACATGAACAAGAATATGTGACATAGTATTCTATTCCCTAAGAGTGCTACTTGGGTATGTTCTCAAAGTGTTTTTCAATCACGCACATAGTCCTAGAAAAATAAAAAGTTGGTTGCACTATGGTTTATAGTAATGGTTTGACTCTGCAACTTTTTTAATCTCAGGAGGGTGAACTCCAATCCAGGTGCACCGGGTTTTTGACACATTCTAATAATTTAATCAATTGGAGATGCTGAGGAGATCTGACAGCCCAACAAGAAACTACACCCATGGAGATTTCTTCCACAAGGACATTTATATAGCGGCTTCTACTACCATGGTGAAAATTACTATTATCGCTTGAGGTTCCGTCGACGTGGTTGACCCAATAAAGAGAATGTCCACTATGGTTAACCCTCTATAATAACGAGACTCACAAAATGGACAAATGGGGACTTAGTTCAGATTCAAGGATCTGAGTTTTTGATACTACCCAAAAAGGGAGTAGAGCATAATCCTCTAGCCTCTTCACCTCACCCAGACATAGCAGATAGATTCATTGACATGCTAAATTGAAACCACCTCACCAAGGTTTATATGTCAACAACAATGGATACCAAGCTCTCTAAATGGGACCAAGAGAGAATGTACCACCAAAGATTGAAGACAAAAACCAACTAAGACTATGAGGTAATATCAACTCCTTCCCTACCTACAAGGGGTTCTGTTGTCAAGAAGAGCTTTGCATGCAAAACAAGTGAATGAAGCCCACTCTCTCAAGAACTCCACAAATAGTGTTCATAGGGCCTATTTACTATGTGAAATAGATATGCTGGAAATGAATCTAGATTCTTTTTAGAGCCCAAAAGTGAAGTGTGATTTATCAAAGCAGGAAACACTCAAGCCCAACACGTAAGAGATTCATTTTAATGTCCAAAATCGAAGTGTTATAGAGATTGTAGAAAATCACCTCAAGTCCAACGCTCTGCAATCCAGTATTATGCTGCCTCCAGAAAGAGCATAATAAAAAAAAAATCATAGCAAACAACAAATGTCAGGAAATAACAAACTGAAAGTACAAATCTACAAATTTTTAGTTCTTTGATGCAAAATTTCACGCAAGATTATACACAATCCTACATGAGAAAACAAATTTTTCGCACGAGAGAATGCCAAGATGAGCAAAACTTCGCGTGATACAGTGAGAATCTTTGCACGAGATTTCGTATAGGGATGTATAGAAGTATGAACAAAATGCAAAATTTTTTCAGAAACTTAAAATATGATGAAATATGAATGAGGCCAAAAATTGATTTTCTACCCCACGGTGGGCGCCAGAAATGTATGAACTAAATATGGGCCTCTGATTTAGCTCCACACTTCAATATAGTCATTGTTCACTAGTTGTAGCCAAGAATGAATATCAAATTACTCATCTTGCTTTTCTAGATGATTTGACCTGTTGCCTTCTATCTAGGTGTTTGAAATTGCTCTCAGAATCAAGAGTATTGCAACCATAGACTAACACTAGAATGAAGGATTTATGTAGTTTTAATCTAGAAATGAATATACAATTAATCTAGAAATGAATATGCAATTAATCTAGAAATGAGATCAAACTAGTAACAATGAAAGTAAGCTAGATTAAGAAATGAAATGCATCCTTAAACTGAACATGATATATTAATCTAAGATTGAAGATTATGCTAAGAATTGAAAGCTTCAATGCGAAAGAAGTTCTGGTGACAATGTGATAGCACTTCATTGCTCAAAAAGTTGGGATCCTTTGAATGAGAAATGCGGGTTCTTTTATAGAATCCTAAGTTGAATCGATGATCAAGATTGAATCAGACGAACGATGGAGATTGAATGAGAGATCAGCTCAGAATGGGAAGTTTCCTGCAGAGAGGCAATCAGCTTCCTATTTTTGTCTATTTTAAAGCTGTTAACTATTTTATTCCTCTTTTTTATTTTCAATTAAATCAAAGTTTCCTTTTATGAACTGAAGAGAAGATTTGGAGAGAATATTTAATTCAAATAAATACAATATTACCTCATAAGTGGATTTTTCTCAATTATTTGAATAATTAAATTCATTTTTTGAGATGAGGATATTTATTTAAAACTAAATATTTATTTAATTCCTTTTTCATGTGTTTTAGATAAAGAGGCTGAATTTAATTTAATTAAAGTGCTAGGACTTTGTAATTAAATTAATCGATCATAGGGTTTATTTAGCCAAATATAGTTGATAATTTAGGAATTAAATATGATATACGAGTAATGCAAATTTAAGGTTTTCTACATTTGACACTAAGTCAAGTAAGTCAATTAGAAGATAGAATTGCCTAGTACAATAGGACTTTGATGATTCAGAATTGAGAGGATGAGACTAAAATGCAACAAAATTGATTAGGATATCAAGATGCTAATTTTGGGGTATTACATCCTGCGCTACCACCTCATCACTATTACAAGCTCCCACTAAACCGTGTATCCAAGCTATCCATGACATCATGATGAAAACACCATCCTCTAACCATGTGAATCAACCAAGACATCATACCACCATAACTAAATCAGGAATCCAAGCGAATGAGCAAAAAATAATTACCTGTATATCCAATCATGTCATGCCAAAATCCATGGCACCATGATCACATCCATGAACCAAGTATCTAACTCTCAAAATGTCCAACCAGTCAACATAAAATAGTCAACCACAATCCTCCACCATGATTGTACTTGGTAACAACATCTCAACCCTTCTACATGAAGACGAATAAAAAAATCATGTGACTAAGGGCATAGATAACCCAAATCCTAGCCACAAATATGAATATGCATCAATAATGAAAGATCCATTAGAAAAGACAACCCATATCCAAGCTATAAATGCAACCTGTAAGTATAGACTGCTTACAACATTACACAACTTGTAGATCTAGCAAGTGATCATACATATCCAAATTAAACACTGATAACCATGTATCATCATGAGACCAATCTAAAATATAAGCTGAGTACACAATGACATCAAATCCAAATCTACAAAATAAACCATGTCACCATAGTCAAAATAACCCGTAAACCTGTTCAGATCAATATATCAGTAAATAAACCATGCCAAACCTGAACCCAATCTAAACAAATGTGTAGAGCTCTCCAAGAGCTTTTTGTTGACTATTTGAAGTCTAAAATTGACTTAGTATGCGTAAGTTATGCCCAAATTTGTGCTCAAAATAAATAACATCTAACTTTTGGGCTCTTAAATCTTGATAAATTTAAAAATCATAGAATCAAACCTACACCAAGTTGTAGTGCTCTGAATTATCTTTCCAACAACTGTAAGAAGTCCAAAATTTGATATCTTGAGAGAAAGTTATGGCTATTTTACCAAGATAGACTTTTTACCATTTTCATTGCAATTTTTTTTTTGGTGACGAAAATTCCAACGGGATTAAATTTGACAGCCGTCACGGGTTGAAACTAAAAAACCTTTTGCATTTTCTATCAACATGGCCAAACTAGAGCATATTTTATATCAAAATTCATGGCAAGGCTAACCCAGATCCAATGTTGAGGTCCATTTCTACCTAGGAGGTCATCTTTGCAAACTCCTCTCCAAAACCCTCATTTAAAATAAATAATCCAAAACCCTTTTCACCAATAATTTTTTATGCCCAAAATATGCCAATAACCCATCATAATAGAAAACCCAAAAATCCTCAAATCTACAATAAACAACCTATAAAACCCATATATCTTTCCATTTCTAACATTCTTTCATCAATTTCCATGGATTCAACCTAGGGTTACAACACCAAAACCATAGCTCTGATACCACTTGATAGGAAACTTGCATACAACAATATGACATTTCCACATAACCCATTATAGATCTGAAGTAAATAAACACTTAGAATCCACATGCAAGAGAATATAAAACATACCCACAAAAATGTGACACAAGATATATCTTGGGAAACCCTCATGAGGGAAAAAAACCTAGCCTCCAAAAGAATCCATCGCCATGTATTATTTAGCAAAACAACATTACAATACAACCTTGGAAGCCTTCAAAGCCCTAGCCACAACCAAGCAATCCATGTGAACAAGCATGAATCCACACATCTCATGCCATGCTTCCAACCTTCACAAATGGTACCTTTCGCTAAACTGCTTCCACCTGTCTTTCCTCAACAACTACCCTTGTGGTTTCTTTTATAGAAACAAGCTCCCACAAAACCACCAAGTGGTATTACATAAACCATGTGTTACCAAACCCTATTGACCCACATTTAATATTAGGTACTTTTATTTACTTTATTTCTCCAATATTAAATAAGTACATCAAATAATATCACAATGTTACAATACAGCTCACAAAGAATATTTCATGAGAATCCCTACATGTTACACGTCCATCTAGGTGCAACATTTACTTAATAAAATTAAATACAATAATAAACATTATTATGCAAGGTGTACATCACCATTTTCTCAACACAAACTAATTTTAATGCTTCAATTTTTGTAATATTTACTAAATGTTCATTTAATTTTCATCTTTGATAAGGATTTCCAATTTATAAATCTAAATGTATAAAACTAAATAATTGGAATGAAATCCCACATTCAAATCTTACACAATTTGCCACGCACCATATTTTCATAAAAATAAAATAGTTGTGGGGAAGATCTTCCTTACGTCTCTTTTGTAGGGGTTTCAATTGCTTTATATCATGCATAAGAATTTATGACTACTAAAATATTAGCATGTTCCCACCTACATATGTCATAGTGCAATAAAGCTATTCTCAATAGAACTTGATTCCTTTCTTTCTATATATACGATTTTTCTAATCCTCGCCAATTGATTTGCTTCATTGATTATATTAGTCAGTTACAAGGAACATAGGGGATAGAAGGATTGACAAATCCACTTAAAATTTTCCCTCTTACACCAATAGTAATAGAAAAATAAAATCCAATCTCAATGGGTGGGAAAACATCCTCTGAATCAACTCATTATGACATCATCCAACATTCTATTATAAATTAGACTTGGTATTTATTGTTGCATTGCATACAACTTATATCCTTCATAGTACACACTCGACAATATTGGAAAATTTTGTAGGATAAATTACTTATATGATCAGGAGATGACGCAAGGGAGGATAGGAAGAGGGGCCAAAGGAACACCCTAACTAGATCCACCTTGCAGAGATCACACACAGAAGAAAAAAACACATAAGTGAGAGAGAGAATGCAGCTATCTTTCATATATTAAGTTCAATTGATTCATACATGTCAGGCTATAAGGCCTTCTCAATTTAGGCCAGATATTAAAATAAAGTATAGAAGTCCTGCAATATACGAGGATCTGAAACAATCTTCTCTCTCCTAGCTTCTATCTCTGATGTCCTCCAATTCCTCTAATTCCTCCCTAAAACTACAAACAAGCATTACATTATATACAAGAGGCTACCGAACAAGTCAGCCTTCAGATCAACCATCAACGAAAGGAACAACCAGATCTAGGTCCACACGCTTCCCAATGATAGATACCATCATTAAATCTACAACCAAAATTAATTGCAAGAGTCAGCCTAAAAAAGAAACTAAAACAAACAACTCAGTAAGCAAGGATAACTGAGCGCCTGACAAAAATCACTAAGCACTAGGGAAATTCACCGATCGCCAGAGAGATAACCGACCAACACTCATAAACAAAGTAAATTGAGCAACACCAAACCAACTCGGTCAAAGAAGGAACCACGCCACATAGGAAAACACAAACATGTTTTTGGTGACATAGGATTTCCAAGGACCCGAGATGCTCTTGCATCAGACACCTGGGGTTATTTGAAAATGATTCTCTGAATCATGAAATAGGTATGATATGAGCTAAATCCAACTCAGATTGTAAAATCCATGAACTATCTTCAATCGGTCTATTCTTCCACTTTACCAGATATTCCATATACTATTTTCCTCTTGTACTTCTATTAATTCTTTGCTCCAAAATCTTCTCAACTTCTCTATCTGTTTCTTAGGATAATCATTCGATACTATCATTTCTTCATTCGACTCATGATACTCATACAAATCAGCAATGTTGAAAATAGGTGATATATCCATGTCATCAGGTAACTCAATCTCATAAGCATTTCCACTATCAAATCTCTTCAAAATCTTGCAAGGTCCAAACTTCTTCATTTTCAGCTTCCCATAAGTTCCAATAGGAAATCGACCTTTCTTCAAATGAACCATTACTTCATCACCGATTGCAAAAATCTTATGTCTTCTTGATCTATCGGCTCTGTCTTTGTATTTATGATTACTTTTCTCCAGCTTATATTTCACATCTTCATGCAATGTCTTCATGTACTCAGCAAACTTTACTCCTTCAGCACTTCTCTTTCTTTCATCAGTAATATCCCTCAAATCTGATATACCTCTCATTTGTATGCCATTTACAATCTCAAAAGGTATTTTTCTAGTACTCCTATTCACTGAATTATTATATGCAAACTTTTCTTGTGCCAACATAGAATCCGAATTACTTGGCGTGTCTCCAACTAAACATCTCAAAAGATTTCCCAAACTTCTATTCACAACTTATGTTTGTCCATCGGTTTGTGGGTGTGATGGAGCCCTAATTTGTTGTAGAAATCATGGCCTCCATTTGTAACATATGTGGAAGATTTGATGATATTATTAAAATAGTAATAGATTACATTGGTCATTAGTTGAAATATAAAAACTTTTTTTTGTTTAAAAGAGACGTGACTTTTGATATTTAAAAGACACGTCACTTTATAAAACCAAGTATAAATAAGGATTTTATAATCCGATAGAAGGAGACATTTGAAGATAGAAACATTTTTATATATTTGTATGGAGGGATAAGGAGCATAACATGATTTTGTAAATTTAAATTTATTTTATTTTAATAATAAAATAAAACATCTTTTGTTATTTATTAAAGGCAAAGAGAATTAAACTATTGATGAACCGTCCTTTATAATTATTAATTTTTTTGAATATTATGTGCAATTTAAATATCGAATAAGTGGATACAGTCAAATAGCATCCTAAACTTACGCTGAAATAATTTAGGATTGCATAAATATTTGATTTGTCGTGTCTTGATTATTGAATTGATTAGCAATATAAATGCTTTGAACATTATAAAGTTGTACGTAAACCTTCATTGAAGTTGACTCTATTGCCCGAATAAGCAGAGGCACTAGTCTTATTATTATTGAAATATTGGGTTTATATATGAAGTCAGAAAATTTATCAAATCCTTCCTACAAACCTTATTAATCATTACACAGCATTTTAATTCAAACATTCAGCATTCAACTTTATTTTGATCGAGTTCAAGGGTTTTTTGCCAACCGAGGAACTCACTAGCTTAAATTCGCTATAGAAGAGCTTCGAACTAGGTGATCAAGTTTGAAGTAAAGGTTTACCCGCCTAGGTGTAGCGAAGCCTAAAGTGCAGGGGAGTTTGAAGTATTCATGTTCGTTGGCCAAAATTGATTTGGAATTCTATTGGAGAGTTGGTAGGCTCTAGGATTTCCAATCTATGGTTTTGGAAACCAACAGATTGGCGACTCTACTGGGGAGTTGTTGTAAAATATATTATTCAGAATTTCTGGTGATCAGAGAGTTAGACTCTGTTGGGGACAGAACTCAGAATCAGTTGTATGACTTTTTCCTTCTTATGAAGAAGGTGGCGACTCTATTTAATAAAGATTTCAGTTGGTAACTGTACTGAGGGAGAAGACTCGGAAGGAGATGGTGGATAGGTTTTTCAAATGTATCGATCATTTAAAAGAAAGCCTTTTATTCCAGATGGTATCAGGCCATTAGATTTCAACAAGTTTGATTATGAACCTAGCAAGTTATCCCCAAAACTTTCACAACTTGTGCCAAAGTTTCATGGAGAATGGGATAAATCCGCACTTCAACATTTGGATGTGTTTTATACATTCATAGAAGACTATGGGGTTGATACATAAGATCAGGTGATGAAGTTGTTTGTCAGAACATTGAAGGACAATGTGAGACAGGCTTATGAATCACTACCTACACAATGTATCTCATCTTGGAAAGAGTTTGAAAAATGGTTCCTATATGAGTTTCATGATGCAAGCGAGGAAGATGACATGTGTTATGAACGGTGTGAAGATCAAAGTTGCAACATGGAAGAGGATCCTAACATGTCTCCACTTGATGACTTTTTCAGTTTGGAGAGATTTGAAGGGGAGTCTTCTGCGCACTTATTCTTGAGGATGGAAAATATGTATCAGAGGATACCTGTAACAATTATGCCTTCACAAAAAGAAATAATGAGAAAGGTCAAAAACTTGGGAATCTCATTAGGTGACCCTGATCTAAAGCTTCTTTTTAAGATATTAGAAGAAGATGATGAAGACAAAGAAGAGGAGGCTTATGATCAGATTGAAAAAGGCCTTGTGCTTGACGGCAATCGTAGTGATGATGAAGAAGATCCAAATTACATATCCCCTTTGGACACATTTTTGGACTTAGAGAAACAAGAAGAAGAATCTGCAGTACAATTTTTCCTGAGGATGTTTAATATCCATCAAGAAGTACCTTTAGAATGCAGACCTTCAGCCTTTGACCTTTTCAACAAAATGCGAGAATTAGGTCTTTTATATGATCATTAGTTCCTTACCTTTCTCAAACTTATGAATAATGAACTAGATGCAGAGGAGAATGAATGCAAGACTGAAGTAGCATGTGAGTCAAGTGAAGTTTTAGATGTGAATGGAGGAGACTCTTTTGGACAGTTTGAGGAAAGATCTTTCCGTGATGATACTTGTATGATATCAAACACCGGTGAATGTAAAAATGAGGAAGAGGATTCTCTTGGTGTGGAAGAGATTTCAGCCTTGTTAGACATGGAATACCAAAGACTTATTGAGAAGAATGGTCCAAATTTTTTCTCAATCCACCATGGTAAGGAAGTTGACAGATCAACACATGTTGAAGAGATACTAGATGAAGGAGATGATAATTTTCAGGAATCAAATTATGGAGGTGTAATAGAACTGCATAGACATGAGGAAGTTTTAGAAGATAGTATCCATGAAGATATCAGTCTTGATGAGGAAACACTTGATGATCCAAATGAAAGCTCTCATGAAAGCATGTGTGGATTCTCTGTGTTCCTAAATCCATTGTTTGAAGAGGAAGAAAATGAAGATATGTCAGAGTTCTCTATATTCTCGAATCTGTTGTTTGAAGAGGATCTTTTATGCAATGGAATCCATCAGCATCATAATGAAGATAGCAGTCCTAATTTTAAAGTTGATAAAACTCATGAAGTGCATTCAGATGTTGAGATATCTTTCAGCTCACCCTATGAGAATGAAATACATCAAACATATGAAGATGAGATGAAATCAGCCAGACATGATGAAGAGATTGTGTTGAAGTATGGTTCTGAAAATTTTTGAAATGTCCTAGCTGATCAAACTCTCGGTGAGAGTGAGTTTGTACCTCTTGGAGATAAGTTATTCTCAACACCTTTTTGTGAGAAGGAAAAACACCCGGAATACAGAGATGGGACAGATAGTGAACAAGAAGGTATCCAAACAAAGAAAACTAATCTAAAGGTTTGTATGATTCACCAAAATCTTCTATTCAACAAGGATGGCAGTAGACCTGATGACTTCTCAAGGGCTGAACACATATTGGATACCGAAGATTGTGTTGATGAAGCAGAGAGAATTGTCTATAAGGAAGATGCATCCAATACAACAAAGTTAAAAATGTTGCATGAACAAAATTGGGTTTTTGATAGAGGGAAGAAGTGATTTTCACTTTGGGGGGCCTAGGGCCACCAATTTTTACCTTGCATCATGTGAAGCATGGATGCTTGGTCTGCTTCTCCAGAGATAGCTGGAGTCTCATTATGCCCACAAGGGACATATGTCCCCAATAAGAGCCACTGATGGAGCCCTAATTTGTTGTAGAAATCAAGGCCTCCATTTGTAACATATGTGGAAGATTTGATGATATTATTAAAATAGTAATAGATTACGTTGGTCATTAGTTGAAATATAAAAACTTTTTTTTGTTTAAAAGAGACGTGACTTTTGATATTTAAAAGACACGTCACTTTATAAAACCAAGTATAAATAAGGATTTTATAATCCGATAGAAGGAGACATTTGAAGATAGAAACATTTTTATATATTTGTATGGAGGGATAAGGAGCATAACATGATTTTGTAAATTTAAATTTATTTTATTTTAATAATAAAATAAAACATCTTTTGTTATTTATTAAAGGCAAAGAGAATTAAACTATTGATGAACCGTCCTTTATAATTATTAATTTTTTTGAATATTATGTGCAATTTAAATATCGGATAAGTGGATACAGTCAAATAGCATCCTAAACTTACGCTGAAATAATTTAGGATTGCATAAATATTTGATTTGTCGCGTCTTGATTATTGAATTGATTAGCAATATAAATGCTTTGAACATTATAAAGTTGTACGTAAACCTTCATTGAAGTTGACTCTATTGCCCGAATAAGCAGAGGCACTGGTCTTATTATTATTATTGAAATATTGGGTTTATATATGAAGTCAGAAAATTTATCAAATCCTTCCTACAAACCTTATTAATCATTACACAACATTTTAATTCAAACATTTAGCATTCAACTTTATTTTGATTGAGTTCAAGGGTTTTTTGCCAACCGAGGAACTCACCAGATTAAATTCTCTATAGAAGAGCTTCGAACTAGGTGATCAAGTTTGAAGTAAAGGTTTACCCGCCTAGGTGTAGCGAAGCCTAAAGTGCAGGGGAGTTTGAAGTATTCCCGTTCGTTGGCCAAAATTGATTTGGAATTCTATTGGAGAGTTGGCAGGCTCTAGGATTTCCAATCTGCGGTTTTGGGAACCAACAGGGTGAAATGTAGAACTATATTTCAACTTAGTGCCAAAATTTCTCCAAAGGGTCTTCCAAAAATATCCAACAAATTTATTGTCTCGGTCAGAGATAATACTCCTCGGTAATCCATGCAATCTGAAAATTTTCTTAAAGAAAAGATCTGCTATATGTATTACATCTGATGTCTTTCTACAAGGTATAAAATGTGCCATTTTAAAAAATCTATCCACAACAACAAATTTAGAATCATTACCTCTTACTATCTTCGGTAAGACAAGAACAAAATCCATACTAATATCAATCCAAGGTTTCTTAGAAACAGAAATCGCTGTATACAATCCAGTATTCTAACTTACTCCTTTTGCAACTTGACAAATTCCATAACTTTTCACAAATTTCTAAACATCTTTATACAATTGTGGCCAAAAGTATTTCTCCTTAAGAAAATTCAATGTCTTATCAACACCAAAGTGTCCAACCAAACCACTACTATGTTTCTCCTTTATCAAATTTGTTTTCATTGGTCCTCTTGGTATACATAACTGAATACCTTTAAAAAACACACCTTCTTGAATAAAATATTCTTCCCATTTAGTACTTGGTTGATCTTGAATAAGTGCTCTACACCTTTTCCATGACTCAAAAAAATTAGGATCAAATTCATAAGAATCTCTGATGTCATCAAATCCAAGAACTTCAATTTTCATCTCGGTCATCAAAGATCTCCTTCTACTCAATGCATCAACAACTTGGTTAGTGACTCCACTCTTATGCTTTATCAAAAATGTATAACTCTGCAAATACTCAACCCATTTCACATGTCTCTGATTCAACTTATTCTAAGTACCCAAATATTGTAAAGATTTATGATCGCTATACAACACAAATTCACTCGGTATCAAAGAATGTCTCCATTTCTTCAATGCTTGAACAATAGCATAGAGTTCTTGATGATACACAGAGTATTTCCTTTTTGTATCATTCAACTTTTCACTAAAGAAAGCAATAGGTTTACCTTGTTGACTCAACACAGCTCCTATTGTACTTCCACTTGCATCACATTCCACTTGAAATACCTTATTGAAATCAGGCAATGCCAAAATAGGCAATTAAACAACCTTCTACTTCAGAGTCTCAAAACTTTTATCAACTCCATGTGTTCACTTGAATTCTCTTTTATCTCCTCTCATAGTCTCAGTCATAGCATTACAAATTGAACTGAAATTCCTAATGAACTTTCAGTAAAAACTTGCCAAATCATGAAATGATTTTACCTCACTAACATTCTCAGCTATAGGACAATTCAAAATAGCTTCAACCTTTTTAAGATCCATCTTCAAACCATCAGCTGAAATCACAAATCCCAAATAAACAATCTCCTTTTTCATGAATGAGCACTTTTTTCAGATTTATCAGCAACTTTTCTTCTTTCAACCTTTGCAATACTTGTTTAACATGCAACAAATGTTCTTTTATGGTCTTATTGAATATCAGAATATCATCTAGGTATACAATCACAAATTTACCCAAGACTTTATTCAAAACTTCATTCATCAATCTCATAAAAGTACTCGGTGCATTAGTTAAACCAAAAGACATAACCAACCACTCATACAAACCTTCTTTTATCTTGAAATCAATATTCCATTCATCACCTTCTTTGATTCTGATATGATGATACCCACTTTTCAAATCAATTTTGGTAAAATACTTTGCTCCAGTCAAACTGTCCATTATATCATCCATTCTTAGTATAGGAAACCTATATTTCACTATTATCTTTTTGATTTCTCTGAAATCCATACACATTCTCTCTTCTCCATTATTCTTAGGTGCTAATAAAGTAGGTACTGCGTAAGGACTCAAACTTTCCCAGATCAAAGCTTTCTGCAACAATTCTTGAATCTGTCGGTTCAATTCCTGATTCTCGGTAGGTGTCAACTGATGTGGTGCCTTATTCAGTAAACTTGCTCCAGGGATTAGATCCATCCAATGATCAATGCTTCTCTTCAGTGGAAAACCATTAGGTACATTATCAGAAATGATTTCACTGTACTCGGTGAGTAACTTATCAATCTCCTCAGGGACACTATTGTTAATATGATTTAGAACAACAGAGAGGAGGGGTGAATCAGTTGTTCTCAGGTCTGTAATACCCCAAAAAAGGGCTATAGGTTCATTAACCTCCTACATCGACATATCGAATGAAATTGACATCGAAGTCCTAACCTAAGACACATCTAAACATCATCGAATCCTAATTGATTATCCTAAATTTTGCATCGGGTAATATTCCTAGTAATATTCCTAATTACCCTAATTATCTTTGATTTAATGATTATTTGGTGATAAATCCAATTTATCCTAAAGTTTGATTAATTGAATATTCTCAATATTTAATTAATTAGATTTAATACTACCACTTAATTATTTAATTAAATTTAATTATATTTATTCCTAATTATTATTATTTAAATTTGACAATAAATCAAAATTCCTATCATTAATTGATTAAATTCTTATTTAATTAATTAAAGCAAGTTGTCAATTTTTAATAATATTGTTTTTGGAATAAAAGTTTGAAAAAAAATTGATTAACCCATAAATCAATTGTTTTATTTTCAAAATCAGTTAAGTTGGAAATAAATCACTTTATTATTTAATTAATTCATAAATAAAACATGCATAATCAAAAAAGAAGACAACTATCAATTATCAATTAAATCTAAACTCTATTTTGAGTTAAACTCTGCTTTTGCATTTTTTTGTGAGTTAATTATCCTTTATTTAAAAATAACTCAAAAATCAACCTGAGTTAATCAAGAGTGATTTGTGGCTTTTCTCATGCACCTCCAAAGCCCTGGATTTCTATAAAATCAAGGCTCAGCTCTTCACAAATCATCCATAGAATCCACAGAATTTGCATACTTACTTTTGCGAATTGACATCAGAGGAATCATCAAGCTTCTTGCGAATCAATGTTTTGTGAGATCAATCTTGTTTTCAATTCATTCTAGTTTCATATTTCATATCATTGTTAGCTTAATTTGCATATCATAGATCAATTTCATCTAGCTTAGAACTCATATCAGTTTTTTCATCATAATTGCATAGAAAATACAAAAATATAGATTAATTTGTATTCATTTCATATCTAGATTTTGCATTCAAATCCTTCGTTTAGGTGTCCTCAAGGTCACTGATCTCGGTATAATCTGACAATACATACTCGCATCTACTAGAAGGTAGTAAATCACCTGGTTAGTTTAGTTTTTCATTTATTGCACGATTTTTATTTCAACTAACCTCTAATGTTTTACTGAAGTGTACTTGTGTCTATAGAATAGGTACAAAATTCACACACACAAGGTCCAGATGTATAAAACAAACTTTAAAAATCTTCAACAAATCAGACCCAATAACCAATAACTACTTGGTCATTACTGATTGCATAACAGAAACATATAACAGTGTAGTGCACTTATCCAATAGTATCTAACTTATAAAACACAGAAATGTTCAAACCAAAACATTCACACAAGTATCAACACCAGGATTTGTAGTGGAAACCCAATTAGGGAAAAACCACTTTGTAACATGTTACTATTATGTTCACTCTTCTAAAGTGATCTCAGTGAAAATCCAACCCTGTCAAAGGTTACAACCACACTGTCAGGTGTGACCTGGTTAAAGGATTTAAACCACTCTATTAAAAGTGTGCCTTGTTATAGGACTTAGATACACTCCATTAGAATGCAACCTTATTCAAAGGATTTATACAAATGACTGTTAGGTCAACCTTTGTTAAAAGGATTTTGACTGATATAGTGGTTAGAAAGTAGTAGTAGTATTGATCTGAAAAATATACAACTTAATTTGCAAATATCAGATCCAATTCCGTATGCATATGCTGGCTTATTGACTGTGAACCTTTACCATCACCATCACTAATATGCTCAAAAATCTCTTCAAGCAATCACAACACTTCTCCTTCAGCCTTCTCTTCTTGTATAGTCAATAACATCAACAACACTTCTAGCATCCTCTCTTTTGTTAAACTCAAGCTTAGGGTCCCTTAATACTTCCTCAATTAGGTCAATACATCTTTTGTCACTTAATCTCCTTTGTAGATCTTAGGGTTAGGTCAGATTCATCAAATCCTTCCTACTTTATGTTCTTCGACTATCCTTCTAGAAATATCTCAAATCTCTTAATATATTTACAATAAAATGTTTTACAGAGCATTAAATGCTTTTGTACAATTAATAAATAAAGTCAATATGTTTTACATAATCCAAGAATTCAACAACGTCGGCTGGAAATCTGCATTCTTCCTCAAATGTAAATTATTGACACTTAGTCAATACAGTGTTCAACTCCTCGGTCTTCATTAGAAATCTCTATCACCTCAAAAACTGTTTCCTCAGCTAATACTGTCTTCCTCGGCAATTAACTGATGTTCCATCAACTCTGAATTTACTCGGCATATACTAGCTCAGTTGACACTAACATCACTCGGCTTAAACTAGATTTCTTCATTTTTGCTCAGTTAAGCCTACCAGTTTAGTCTTCATTCATACTTAGATAAACAATACATTATCTTATCATTGTGCCACATAATTAAGTACTAATTGAAATATCCAGATAACTCAACCTTTCCTTAGGTGCTATTGTTACCAACCTTGCCTTTCCCCTTCACAACAATCAAATAGATATAGTACTTTCTTAAATAGCAATAGTCTTACCAGTTAATCTTTGACATCAATGACAATACAACAATTGCTTCAGTTGCAATTTCCAACAATCTCCCTCTTTGGCATTGATGGCAACACCATATGAATATCACATGAATTACCAACCAATCCAAAACTTATATGTCCATCATAAATATTTATAATATCCTTAGCTTCATTCTGATACAGAATCAATTAGCCATGCTTGTATGACCATCCACTGAATCTTTCCCTCTTACTTGATCTTCCATGAAAATTTCATTCTGGTATTCATCTGTGATCATCTCCCTCTTTGACAACAATGCCAAAGCAGCAACTAAAACATACATCTTGCAGATGTAGAAATTATCTTATCAGTTTAGTAATAGTATTTCTCCCTCTGCCATATTTTCTTATGACTGATTCTTGGCTTTGCTATACTTTTCAAAACTCTAGGCTGCTCCTAAAGTGTGACCTATCTCTGCATCAACTTGCTAGATACTCTTTGCAGCACATTTGATGCAGTGCTCCTAGCTTGACTAGGTAGCCTCAATTAGGGGAAGGACCCTTAATTGACCTCTCAGATATTCATGAGCTTCTTTAGGTAAAGCTTTAGTGAATATGTTTGCTAGTTGTTCCTTTGTATTCACATATTCCATTCGGATTTTTTTTTTAATTTTTTTTTTTTTCCATTTTGGCCGGCGATGGCCATTTAGCCGTCAAATTTAAGCTAGTGCATGCAGTTTTAGCCCCTAGTCATATGGTGACCAGGGGCCCAAAATTTTAGCCCCAGGGGGCTTGCATGTAGTGATGGCCATTTGGCCATCAATTTTAAGCCTGTGAAGTGCTGACATCATCACATTTAGACACCATTTGGGCCCTCCAGCGCAGTAGTTGGTATTTTTCTCATAACTTGAGCATACGGTGTCGAAATCGGGAAAATGAGATATTGTTGGAAAGCTAGTTCCAAGCTCTATCCATATCTAGAGGTTTGAATTTTCAATTTTTTTTTTTGATGGTGTGTTTTAATGTCAAAGATAGATGTTCAGTTTTGCACTCTGGAAGCTCTATATTGCGCATCCGGACTCCATTTTGGGAAAGAGAGATATCGTTGGAAAGCTTGTTCTGAGAGCTTTCTAGTTCTATGAGTCATTTTTCTAGATTCTACTCTAGGTATATTTTATTCAATTTTTTGCACTTCTACACTCTGTGGATATCTTGGATGTTACAGGTCTTGGGATCTCTTCCCTTTAGGGGATGACTCTTTTTAGGTTGTTCTTTTGTTTCAGAAGCCTTTGCTCTTATTTGAGTAGTGTATACTTCACTTTTGTAGCATTATTTTATGCACATGCACTGAGATAAAGTGCCATTTTCTTGCATGCTTGGAATGTTGAACATGTTTGTGCTATTTGTACTCGCACTCCATTATAAAGTGCCATGGGGGGGTTTGATGTTTGCATTTGTTTTCCATCTACCTTTGTCAAGTGAGTGTTCCTTCCATGACATTCACCTCAGGGTATCTTTATTTGTGCTTGTGCTTTCTATGCACCTTCGGTGTTCCTGATTCTTCATGATGCAGTTCTTATTGGCACTCTTTTCAGTGTACCTATCACCTCTCTCTTGTTAGCATTATGGGGGGGTTCTATTGATCATTCTTCTACTTCCTTGGTTTGATAGTGTGAGCTATGTATTCAATATTTGTTCCTATGTACTAGGCGGATGTAGTGGCTGGGTACCTATGCATTTCAATGAGATGGATCATTTACCATATAGACACTCTTTCTTTCCTATTTTTAGAGGCACTCTTCCATCTTTGATTGATCAGCTCTTCAAGCTTTGGTGTTTTATAAAATTTGTATCTTCAAGTTCAGTTTTTTTCCTTTGTTTGCCTCCTGATTCAAGTAGTGTCATTTGAGGGAACTCATACAGATTACAATCTTCTCTACCTGCTCATGCTCTATTTCAGTGGAGGATCTTTAGATCATCAGTTACTTCTTGACAGAGTTTGCATCTTCTTGCTTTAGTGATGTTCTACATGTTCATTTCTGTTCCTATTTTTTGGAACATTCCTAGTTTTGGAGGCTTCTAAAACAAAAGAACAACCTAAAAAGAGTCATCCCCTAAAGGGAAGAGATCCCTGGACTTGTAACATCCAAGATTCAATTGTTTCTTCGAGTTTAGTTGTTTTCCTTTATTTGCCTCCTGATTCGAATGCATGTGCATAAAATAATGCTACAAAAGTGAAGTATACACTACTCAAATAAGAGCCAAGGCTACTGAAACAATAGAACAACCTAAAAAGAGTCATCCCCTAAAGGGAAGAGATCCCAGGACCTGTAACATCCAAGATATCCACCAGAGTACAGAAGTGGAAAAAAATGAATAAAATATACCTGGAGCAGAATCTGGAAAAATGACTCATAAAAATAGAAAGCTCTCAGAACAAGCTTTCCAATGATATCTCTCTTTCCCAATATAGAGTCCAGATGCGCAATATAGAGCTTTTAGAGTGCAAAACTGAACATCTAGCTTTGACAGTAAAAAAACACCATTAAAAAAGCAAAATCAGAAATTCAAACCTCTAGATCTGGATAGAGCTTGGAACCCGCTTTCCGACGATATCTCATTTGCCTGATTTCGACATCGTATGCTTAAGTTATGAGCAAAATACCAACTACTGCACTGGAGGGCCCAAATGGTGTCTAAATGTGATGATGTCAGCACTTCACGGGCTTAAAATTGATGGCCAAATGGCCGTCACAGCATGCAAGCCCCATGGGGCTAAAATTCTGGGCCCCTGGTCACCATATTCATGTAGGATTCATCCTTTTGAGATACATTCAAAGGTAAGTTGTCCTGAGTTCTTGTTAGCTTGGGAGATCACCTTAGAAGGTAAGTACAACTTTGAACATGTCTCTTTGAGGCATGAGCTAGAAAATAATTTGAATGCTGATTCTAACAATTCTTGCCATTTTGAATACATTCTTATGAGTGAAATTCTTAGTCCTAATGAGGTCAAATGTGATTATTTATTATTTATGACTAATGATAATTATAATAGGGATCATAATCTGGATGATTTGCCTTTTGAACCTTGTTGTAATGAGAGGTACAAGTATGTGTTATTCTCATATACTCTACTTTTGTGATAGACAATATATCTACAATTTTTCATTTTTTAATTTAACTCATTGATCCTATAATAAAAGAAAACATAACCACATGTGGACATCCTACATTCTAGAAACCATATTGCTAATATCAATAGATTCATGGTAACAAATGCAATGTTTAGATTCTCCTACGAAAATTTGAGAATCCTTTTTTACATTATTTGAATGTTCCTTGCCAAGTTTTTCCATAAACTTATTAAGAATAAGTCACACTTATTTGACAATATCAAGTATTGTATAGACTAAAAAATATATAAGGCTTCCTACACACTAGCATATAGATTATATACCTCTTTATCTTGTACCAGTTCTCTCAAGTAATGATACTTGATTGCAATGTGTTTGGTCTTTGTGTGCATCATTGGATTCTTAGAGATGTTGATAGCACTTGTGTTGTCACAAAAAATGACAACTGGTTCAGTGATTTATTCTTTCATGCCTACCAATAATTGTTTTATCCATACCAAGTTTGAACAGTTCACAACTACAACCACATATTCGGCTTCAGTAGTAGATTGGGAAATGCAATTTTATTTCTTACTTGTCCAGGAAACTAATCTCTATCCAAGAAAGAAAGCTCCACCACTAGTACTCTTTCTATCATCCACATTTCCTGCCCAATCAACATCAGTAAACACTCTCAGTTCAAACTTTTCATGCTTCTTGTAGTACAATCCATAATCAACAATCCCTTTCAAATATCTCATTACTCTTTTGACAACCATCATGTGAGTTTCCTTAGGATTGGCAGAGAATCTTGCCACTATCCCAACAACTAAAGCAATATCTAGTTTGCTATGTACAACATATTGTAGCTTTCCAATCATAGATCTATACAAAGTCTGATTTACTTCTGCAATATCATCATTTTTAGAAAAATTGTCCAGTGGCCATGGGAGTACTTATTGGCCTCGAATCTTCCATACCAAAGGTTTTTAGTATCTCATGAACATATATAGACTGGGTGATGAAAATTCCTTTCTCCATCTGATATGCTTGCAAACCAACAAAAAATTTCATCTCCCCAAACATACTCATTTCAAATTCAGTTTGCATTTCATTTGAAAATTTGTTACACACGGCATCTTGTCCACCAAATATAATATCATCTACAAAGATCTTAGCTAACAAGATTCATTTACCTTCTTCATCTTTCATGTATAAATTTCTTGTGTCATTTGTCCTTGAGAATCCAATCTATATTAGGTAGTTGTGCAGTCTCTCATACCATGCTCTGGGAGCTTGCTTTAGTCCATACAGTGATTTATTCGATTTGCAAACCATGTGTCTTTTGTTTGGATCAAAAAATCCTTCTGGCTGTTCAATATACACTTCTTCTTCTAATATACCATTTAAAAATGTAGACTTAAAATCCATTTGGTATACCTTGAAATCTTTATAGGCAACATATGCAAGCAGGGTTCTTACTCCTTCCAATCTAGCTATAGGGGAAAATGTCTCCCCATAATATGTTCCTTCTTCTTGTCTGTAGCCTTTGCATACCAGCCTAGCTTTGTTTCTTGTGATTTGACCATGCTCATTCAGCTTATTTTGGAATAAACACTTTGTTCCAATGGCATTTTTATTTTTTGGTCTCACCACCAGAGTCCATGTATCATTCTTCTCTATCTGGTCTATCTCTTCATTCATTTCTTGTATCTAGTCTTCATTTTCTAATGCCTCCTTTGTTGTCTTAGGCTCGAATTCACATAGTAAACATGTTGGATCTCTTATCTTGCTTCTGTTCAAAACTCCAGTATCTTTGTCTCAAATAATCTATCCAGGCTTGTGATGTCTCCTTACATATTGTGCTAGAACAGGTTCTTCTTTTCTTTCATTTTGCTCTTTAGGTTCAGCAACAAGATTGTCAGATTCAACTTCTAAATGCTCGACAACCTCTCCCTGATACTCGACAACTTCTTCCTGTCGCTCAACACATTCTTCTTCTCTCTCAACATTATTTTTCTGATGCTCGATGTTTCTTACCTAAGACTTAGCCTCAGGTGCAAGTCTGTCACTTGTCTCTCCTTCCTTTATATACATAAAAGATCTATAATCTTCTGGTTCTCTTTTACTGTCAACTTCATTTTTCTTTGCATACTCATCAACTTTGACATTCAAACTTTCCACAATTTTGTTAGTGTTAGAGTTCAAACACTTATAAGATTTACTTTTTGTGGAATAGCCTAGGAATATACCCTCATCACTTTTAGCATCAAAATTTCCATTCTTATTGTCCTTTAGTATGTAGCATTTGCTTCCAAAAATTCTAAAGTACTTTACATTAGGTGCATACCCATGCCATAACTCATAAGGTGTCAGATTTGTACCTTTTTTGATCTGTACTCAGTTAAGAGTATAAACAACTGTACTTACAGCTTCTTTCTAGTATTTGTGTGCAACATTCTTTTCAATCATTAATGTCCTTGCACAATCCAAGATAGATCTATTCCTTCTCTTTCCTATACCATTCTGTGGAGGATTTCTAGGTGCAGACATCTATCTTTTGATCCCTCTATCATTGCAAAATAGATTAAATTCATTGGATATAAATTCTCCACCTCGGTTAGATCTCAAACACTGTAGATTCCTACCTATCTCCTTTTCAACCTTAGACAAATACCACTTAAAAAATTGAAAAGCATCAGATGTTTCCTTTAAGAACATTACATGCATCATTCTAGTATAATCATCAATAAACAAGATAAAATATCTAGCACCACAATAGCTTTGTACACCCATCAGTCCACAAAGGTCAGTATGAACCAAATCTAAGGTATTCTCAGAAGTAAAAGTTTTGCTCTTGAAACTAGACTTTGTCATCTTACCCAATTGACATTCTTTGCACTTTACATTCTCAGGTTTCTTCAATCTAGGTAGACGTCTCACTTTCTTTTTCTTACTAATTTCTACCAGAATATCAAAGTTAACATGACATAGCCGCTTATGCCATAACCAAATATCATCAAGTTGTGCAATCATACATGTTTTTTCAGATAGGTCTAGATAGAACAAATTACCTCTTGTCTGTTCTCCACTTCCAATCAGTTCACCAGTGGCATCAAATATTTTGGCCTGCCTGTGATGAAATTCCACTCGGTAGCTAGTGCTATTAAGCTATGCAACACTCAACATATTATAGTTAAGACTCTCAACCCAATAAGCATTTTCATAAGTGATCTTATTAGTCAGCTTAATCAATCCTTTTCCTCTAACAGGACATGGTGCATCATTACCAAATTTCACACTCCTACCTTTATAATGATCTAAGGTATCAAAATTACTCTTGTCACCAGTCATATGATGTGAACAACCACTGTCAATAATCCATTTATCATTTTTGTTCACATAAGATATCAATGCAGTTTTCTCATCCTCATCAGATTCATCTTTCATTGCAACATAGACAACCTCAATTTCAAAATCATCACTATTAGTGTCAGTCTCTTCTTCGGCAATATAGCAGGATTTCTTACCTTTTCCTTTGTAGTCCTTGTATCTTCTGTAATCTCTATCTTCTCTTTTGTCTTTATGCTTGTTGTCTCTTTCTTCATCCTTATCATCCCTATCAGGACATCTAGCAGCTATATGACAAACTTTATTACATGAAAAACATATAATAGGGAGCTTACCTTTGTACTTTCTTTTTCCCCTTTTCAGTCTTCTAGCCATAAGAGCTTCTAGATCCTCAAGTTCTTCATTAGATGTGTCACTGTCACTTTCACTTTCACCGATGCATTTTTATTTTTCCTTCTTTGACTTACTCAGAACCATTTGTGACTTAAAAGAAGATTCAACATTACCAACAGTGAAGTTATCATAGTTAGAAAGTTCAAAAGCAGTAAGCTTACCAACCAAACTTTCAAAAGTAAGAGCATTGTTAGGGTTACATCTAGATTCCTGAATTGCTAAAATTTTGATGGCATAGATAGGACATAGAGTTCTCAATACTTTTGCAATTACAGTTTCATTATCAATAGTTCCATTTTCTCCTCTAATAGCATTTACAACTTCTTTTATTCTACCACAATATTGTGCAATATTCTCACCTTCTTGCATTCTCATTTCATCAAATTTACCTCTTAGGCTCTTGGCTTTTTCTCTTAATACATTTGTGTCACCACCATAGATGTTTCCAAGGGTGTCCCACATTTGTCTTGCATTACTGCAGTCTTTGATGTCTTCAAATTTTGGATAACTTAGGGTAGACGCAATCTCCAACATTGCTTGGTTGTGCTCTTGTTTAGCTTTCATTTCCTTGTTAGTAAGAGGTGCAATAGGTGTGACATAATCATGCTCAATGTAATATTTTGCAGAATCACCAATATCAGCTAGATGCAGCTTCATCAAGCTTTTCCATGCAGGGAAGTTCTCCTTATTTAGCTTCAGTACCTCCTTCTTATACATCATGATCATTTGCTTCAAGTACCTTCAAACTTGTTCTCTGTAAGCACCAACAACTTTGATACCAATTTTTAATATGATTTAGAAAAACAAAGAGGGAGGGGGGGGTGAATCAGTTGTTCTCGGGTTCAAATGTATAAAAAAAAATTTAAAACTCTTCAACAAATCAGATCCAATAACCAATAATTACTCGATCATTACTGATTGCATAACAGAAACATATAACAGTGTAGTCCACTTATCCAATAGTATCTAACTTGTAAAACACATAAATTTTCAAACCAAAACATTCACACAAGTATCAACACCAGGATTTATAGTGGAAACCCAATTAGGGAAAAACCACTTTGTAACATGTTACTATTATGTTCACTCTTCTGAAGTGAGCTCGGTGAAAAGCCAACCCTGTCAAAGGTTACAAACACACTATCAGGTGTGACCTAGTTAAAGGATTTAAACCACTTTGTTAAAAGTGCACCTTGTTATAAGACTTACATACACTCCATTAAAATGCAACCTTGTTCAAAGGATTTATACAAATGACTGTTAGGTCAACCTCTGTTAAAAGGATTTTGACTGATGCAATAGTTAGAAAGTAACAGTAGTATTGATCTAAAAAACATACAACTCAGTTTGCAAATATCAGATCTAATTCCATACACATATGATGGCTTATTGACTATGAACCATTATCATCACCATCACTGATCTTCTCAGAACTCTCTTCATGCAATCACAACACTTCTCCTTCAGCCTTCTCTTCTTGTACATTCAATAACATCAACAACACTTCCAACATCCTCTCTTCTGTTAACCTCAAGCTTAGGTTCCCTTAATACTTCCTCAATTAGGTCAATACATCTTTTGCTGCTTAATCTCTTTCGTAGATCTTAGGGTTAGGTCAGATTCATCGAATCCTTCCTACTTTATGTTCTTCGACTATCCTTCTAGAAATATCTCAAATCTCTTAATAGATTTACAATAAAATGTTTTATAGTGCATTAAATGCTTTTGTACAATCAATAAATAAAGTCAACACATTTTACATAATCCAATAATTCAATGATGTCGGCTGGAAATCTAAATTCTTCCTCAAATGTAAATTACTGATGCTCGGTCAATACAGTGTTCAACTCCTCGATCTTCATTAGAAAGCTCGGTCACCTCAAAAACTGTTTCCTCAACTAATACTATCTTCCTTGGCAATTAACTGATGTTAGGTCAACACTAAATTTACTCAGCATATACTAGCTCGGTCGACACTAACATCACTCAGCTTAAACTAGATTTCTTCATTTTTTCTCGGTTAAGCCTACCAATTTAGTCTTCATTCATACTTAGATAAACAATACATTATCTTATCATTGTGCCACATAATTAAGTACTCATTGAAATATCCAGATAACTCAACCTTTCCTTAGGTGCTATTGTTACCAACCTTGCCTTTCCCCTTCACAACAATCAAATAGATATAGTACTTTCTTAAATAGCAACAGTCTTACCAGTTAAGGTTTGACATCAATGACAATACAAAAATTGCTTCAATTGCAGTTTCCAACAACTATCCTCTATTTTCTTACTCGATTTGTAAGGAATCACAACAAAACATACATCATTCTTCTTCAAATCCTTAACAAACTTTCTTCCTTCCATCAAGAAAACTTTCATAGATGTGCAAACATTACTAACAGGTTCTTCAATTAAAGGTAACAAGATTTGTCTTCTTCCATTAGCCCAAATAGTATATTTATGCAATCTCGCATCATATATAGCATGTCTATCATATTACCAAGGTCTACCCAACAAAATATGACAACAATCCATAGGCATGATATCACATAGCACCTTATCATAGTACTTTCCAATTTTCAAATTCACATAACATTGTTCACTTACCAAGAGTGTATGTTCATCTTTGATCCATGAAATCTGATAGGGCTTCGAATGTTCCAACCTTTTCAACTGTAACTTTGTAACCATTTCCTCAGATGCCAGATTCTATGAGCTACCACTATCAATTATTACCTTCCAAACTTCATTAGAAACTCTACATCTGGTCTTGAAAAAACTTTTCCTTACCATATCTTCCGTATTACTTTCACTCCAAAGTGCTCTCCTTACCATCAAGTTATTTTCCTTCTCAAGTTCATTCAGTGACTCTTCTTGTACCAAAGCATTTCTACTGTTACCGACCTTCTTACTTGCATGTGTACATTCAAATGATCTATGTCCTTCTTCTCCATAATTTTAACAAGTTCCTCAGAAACCACCTCTGTTATAACCACCTCGGTAGTTACTACCTCTGCCTCTAGATGAACTTTAACCTTTCCACTCGGTCTTGCCTTTATCCAGATTTTTCTTTTCAAGTTCAGATCTATTATTTTCACCATAAGATCTACCCCTTGCTCTAGGGAATCTACCACCTCTACCTCTTTTTATTTGCTCATGTCTCTTGTTTAATTTATCCTTAGCTTTTAATGCAAATTGATAAGCCTCTTCAATGTTCTCCAATTTGACCAAACTAATTTCTTCTTGGATGGAAACTTTCAAACCATTCAGGTACCTAGCAATTTTTTCCACATCATCTTCATCATGTCCAGATCTAATATCTAATCTATAGAATCCCTCAGTGTATTATTTTACCAAGCTATCTTTCTGTCTCAAACATTGCATTTGCTTAACTAGGTTAATTTGATAATCACAAGGTAAAAAATTTCATTTCAATTCATTCAACATTTTATTCCATACCTTAATTTTGTCTTTGCCTTTCCTCTTTCTGTCCAACTGTAGATGTTCCCACCACAAGGATGCATGACTTTTCAACTTTGTGCTTGCAATTTTCACCTTCTTTTCCTCAGGTACATTTTCATATTCAAAATACTTTTCCATCTCGGTGATCCATACCACCAATTCATCAGAATCCAATTTTACACTATACTCAGGAGGATTAAAGTGTGGTGTAGACTTCAGATTTGTCAAAGCCTTCAACAATCTTTCCTCACCTTGATCCATCACTGATGTAGGTTCTACATCACCTTGTTCTTCCTCAATTTCATCATCACTAACATCTTCAAGATGTCTTCCTCTTCTCTGGGTTTTTTCAACAACTTCTAACCTAGCAACAAGTTGTCTCAACATGTTTGCCAATCTTGGATCTGCATCTTGTCTCCCACGAACCATCTTGAAACCCTCTACAATTGTAGGCTAGATCACAATCTTCTAACTCACAACCAATCAACTAGGGTTTGACAAGAAGGAACCCTCAAACCTAGATTTTTAAACCTAGATCTAGATCTCTCCTCATTTTGATACCACCTCACACAAGGGAGGATAGGGAGAGGGGCCAAAGGAACACCCTAACCAGATCCACCTTGCAGAGATCACATGCGAAAGCAAAAAACACAAAAGTGAGAGAGAGAATATAGATATCTTTCATATATTAACTTTAATTTATTCATACATGTCAGGCTATAAGGCCTTCTCGGTTTAGGCTAAATATTACAATCAAGTACAAAATTCCTGAGTATGCAAGGATCTAAAACAATCTTCTATCTCCTAGCTTCTATCTCTGATGTCCTCCAATTCCTCTAATTCCTCCCTAAAACTACAAACAAGGATTGCATTATATACAAGAGGCTACCAAACAAGTCGGCCTTTAGATCCACCATCAATAGAAGGAATGACCAGATCTAGGTCCACACGCTTCCCAATGATAGATACCATCATTAAATCAATGACCAAAATTAATTGCAAGAGACGGCCTCAATAGGAAACTAAAACAAACAACTCGATAAGTAAGGATAACTGAGTGCCAGACAAGCATCACCGAGTGCGAGGGAAATTCATCGAGCACCAAAGAGATAACCAAACAACACTGGTAAACAAAGGAAATTGAGCAACACCAAACCAACTCGATCAAAGAAGGAACCGAGCCACACAGGAAAACACAAACATGTTTTTAGTGACACAGGATTGCCAAGGACCCGAGATGCTCTTGCATCAGGAGATCAAGACTTATCCATATCAAATAGATGGTGTTATGCACCTTTATTTATATTTGCATTGTTTTAGAGATCTCTGCTCTCATCTTCATGCCAAATATGAGAGAAAAAAACCAGTGTCAAACACCAATCATTATATCTATCACTCATAGGCAAATTATCTAATCCTATATAAAAATGATCAATAGAAAACTTTTTTATTAACTGGTTCAATGAAGTAGATCTTAAATTGTTGCATACTACTTATTTATAGCCATTATTTTCCCATAACTAACTTATGAGAAACTATTCCCATCAACTAACTTTTAAAAGTAATTTATTTTATTAAACTATTAACCTAACACTATACTAACTAATGTAAAACACAAATACATGGTGTTAAATATTTTTTATTAAATTATTTTGCTCCTCAGATTCTTTAGAGTTGACAAGAGGATAATTCAACATGTCTCAAGCAAAAAATAAATATGTAGACTAAACACAACAAAAGCTAGCTAAAATATTTTGAGATTGTAGCTCAATAATCATCAATAACTAGAAGAATCAGAAGTATTATTCCATAATCTTCGAGAATGAGTCAAATAATTTCATTTAGAGAATTTTTGTATAAGTTTTTTGAAATAAAGCATTCTAAAATTTATCGACAATAACTTCAAATAGGAGGTAGATCTAAACACCCACCATTTTACTCAAAATAATAAATGAACATGAAAGGGTAACCACATATTTCTTACAAATTGATCTTTAGTTGGTGGGAGTCAAGCTAAGTAGAACCATTGAAAAATAAATATGAATATGAGGTCTCTTCAAGGAAAAGGGAAAAATCAAGCACTGAAGAAGAGAAAAGTTGACTAAAAACTAAAATAGCTATCTATTTTTCAGACAGAGACAATCTTTTGAGTCATCACAGCTACACGAGCTTTCTCACAAGGAAAATCCTATAACCTAACAACTTCTTATTTTTTCATAACACAAGTAGACTAGACAGAGTTCATAAAGCAAAAACAGATAAAACATAATCTCAATTTTTCACATCTTAGTTTTATATCATTTTAATAAGTATTGTAGGGCATAGTCTAGTCTTTGGTGTAGGTCATATAGTGTATTCTATTCACCATCTTTCAAAATTCAACTTTGACATTTAGAGCCATTTTTTTGGATTTAGTGACTGTCCCATGATTTCATGTGTACAAAGAGTCTTGAAATGAGTGACTAAGGGTATGCATTTATAGACATGCCTAGGTCACTAAAAATCCTTAAAAGTAACATCTATCGATAGTGAGAATCACTCTTGAAACAATAATCTAATTTACTAATACTTGAAATCTTTCTCTACATCACACACTAATTTTATCAAGCATCTTGCATTATTTTACATGACATGTTTTTGATCTTGTGCATCAACCTTCTAAGGGATTGAGTTATGACTACGACAAGCTAATGTGCTCACCTTTTCCCTCAAAGCAAGGCCCACAATATCTTTCTAGCTATAGGATGAAAAATACAAATACAATAATATTAAACATTCAACTTGTTCAAATCCTTTCCACAATAGAGAGACACATCCTTGTAACAAAATATAACCTTTAAAAAGATGTGTGGTGAAAATTTTCCAACAATAAATTGTCATACTAATTAAGATTTGCAAGAGGTTTTTAATCTCTAATCCATGATTAATTTAAATTTACCTTTCAAAACACATGCATAAGTTCACATGTAAGAATTCAAAATCAACAATTTCATTCAAAATGACTTTTTAACCTTCATTCTTTAACTCATTTGATTGAGATCTTACTATTTTTTATTGCTTAACTAGATATATATTGTTGTGCAGGAGATAATGCATCTTATTCCCTAGTACATATTTTTGTTTACCAATAAAATTGGAGGAAACTGGCATTTATACCTAATATATAGCTTTTCTCAAGACTATTTTTCTTTTCCATGTTAATATTTCACATCATCCATATGTTCTTTCATTACTACATCTAGTGATCTTCCAATTCTACAATCCATAAGCCAAATTGATTGATTATATATCCATGTATATAGATTGCTCACAATAACTTTACATGAATAATGTACATGTCAAGACATGATCCATGATGATGACACTTTCTCTTGCATGTTTTATGATAGTTACTCAAATACAAGTCCATTATATCTATGTGAAAATGTATCCAATGGCGTGATTGTATTGTACTATAGTGATGATAATTTCCCTTGTTACTCTTTTCTCATGAATGATTATGTGAGTTCTCTTCATGATGAAAATATTATTTAAAAAATTAACATGACATTCATTATGTCAATACATATAATCCTTCATTTCATCTTATTGAAATATACACAAGTCTATTTTTACTATATATGGGCTAGTGCATAGAGATGGGGAGCTAAAAGCGAGCCTTAAATGACCACTCTTTTTTAAAATTAAGAAATACCGATCTTTGATGAGAATCTAAAGATAATTTTACACTTAAAATTTGAAGAAATTACAAGAACAAGAGTTGTAGTTCTCTAACTCTACTTTCTAAACTAATATTTATTTAAATTGTAGAGATTAAGTGTTTCAAATAAGGGGGATCACACAAAGTGCTCATATTTTGTATTAAAAAATACAACATAGTGTCTAGTGTGCTCCCCTATAATGTTAACTTTCATTTAGTATTTCAAAAATTACTTTAGTAAAGAAATAACTAATATCATATAGTTTATGACCAGCTTTTTTACTATTGTTTTAATGAATATATGGTTTTTAATAATTTGCAAAATGGAAACATTAAAAAAAATAAAATTGAGCATATGCTCCTTGATTTTTTTGGAAATCAATAAAAAATAATAAAAAGTCAACCATAAAATAGAGTGTAGTCTTTAAAATAATAATTTGTTTCAAATATTGATGAACAAGTAAAAAAAGAAGCCAAAAAACCACACATAGCCATTTTACAAAAAGAGAGACACCGACAAAAGAAATCAAAGATTACATGACCTTTAGATAGTTGTAACATAGAAAAAAATAAATGGTTACAAAGTCACAAGAGAGCTTAATTTTACCATGTTATTTCTTAATATGACATTGAGAAATGAGCATACCTAATGAAGAGCATGCTTGACATTATATTATTTTTGTAGAACTTCCAAAAAAATATTTGTGGGTCATTTGGGTTGGATTCCTAGAGTGCATCCAACCCTATTTGTTGGAAATACACAAAGAAGATAGTAACATGTGCATGTTACAATGCTCTCACATTTTAAAGCACTGGGTTATAACAATGTGAGCATATTATATTGTTCTTGCAAACTCTGAACTTCGACAAGAAATTGAAGATGGTTAGACTAAAAATTTCAAGATGTAATAAGAACAAGAGTTCTATTACTTTGAATCTAGTTTCTAAACTATTAATTTATTAAATGGTGGAGATTAAGGTCCTCAAAAAGGGGAAGCATAAAAAGTGGTCCTATTTTTTGTGAAAAAATATAACATAGTGTAGGTTAGGAAAATGAGGAAAATGTGCACACAAGAGGAACCATCAAACTATAAAGCATGCACAATCAATCTATCCAAACACAAGATAAATTGAGATAAAGAAATGTAAATTCTAAACAAAAATCCCTCAATTTGACAATTGTGCTCTTTATTGCTCCTCTAAAAGAGTGGATGTAGCTCCCATCTTGACACAATGAAAGCAAGATATTGATTAATACATGCCTATAAATATGATGAGAAGATTCAAAAGAATATTCTTTGTTGGAATTGAGAAATTTGATCTCAATTTATAGGAATTGGAGACCAAAATACATATTTGAAAATGAGAGTCCAAATTGGAAGATTGTCATAATTATGAAAAATGCCACTTTCTTTCTGAAATCAGCAAATTGTGAACTTTGACAAGAAATTGAATATGGTTAGACTAAAAATTTAAAGATGCAATAAGAACAAGAGTTGTATTACTCTGAATCTAGTTTCTAAACTACTAATTTATTAAATGGTGGAGATTAAGGCCCTCAAAAAGGGGAAGCATAAAAAGTGGTCCTATTTTTTGTGAAAAAACATAACATAGTGTAGGATAGGAAAATGAGGAAAATGTGGACACAATAGGAACCATCAAACTATAAAGTATGCACAATCAATCTATCCAAACACAAAAGAAATTGAGATAAAGAAATGTCAATTCTAAACAAAACTCCCTCAATTTAACAATTGTGCTCTTTCTTGCTCCTCTAAAAGAGTGGATGTAGCTCCCATGTCGACACAATGAAAGTAAGATGTTGATTAATATGAATATAAATATGATGAGAAGATTCAAAAGAATATGGTTTGTTGGAATTGAGAAATCTGATCTCAATTTATAGGAATTGGAGACCAAAATGCATATTTGGAAATGAGAATGCAAATTGGAAGATTGTCTTAGTTATGAAAAATTGAATGCACAATTTGGAATGCATAAATCAAGGAAAAAGTGGAAGGGCAAAGAATAAGGCTAATTAGCAGGCAATTTGGAGGCCCAATTAGTGGAAAAAAGGATAGGGAAAGTGGAAGAAATGTGAAGGCTAATTAATAGGAGCTCAAGAAGCATAATTTAAGGGAATATGTAAGAGTTATATTTTTAATAATTTAAAAATCATTATTCCCTCAAAAGGCTAATTAGGAATTTAGAAATTATAAAATCCCATAATTCAAAAAGGGAACAATTAATTAATATGAAATTAATTAATTGTGGGAGACTTAGGATAGGGAAATTAATCTTAAAAATAGATTAATACAAAAGGGATAAACTATGGGTTATGTATGATTGAAAGTAGATTGGTCCTGAATGATATTGATTAGGGTTTTAACCGATCTTGATGATTAAAAACCAATTAGGGAACAATGCAACATCGATGATCTTTGACAATGTGCGAGATTGAAGATGACATTATAAGATAGTGTCGATGAACTTTGACAATGATATTGGGATGGAATGATGATGATGAAATAGAATCGATGATCTTGGACAATACTATTTGAATTGGCTTGGATTAGGATGAGGACAACGAGGCATCGATGAACTTTGACAATGCACTCAGAAATGGATTGATGATTCAAGAGACTTGGTTAGGCATTGATGAACTTGGAAAATGCCTTAGATTGATTTAGGATTAAATTGATAAATATTGGAATTGACGAGGATAATATTGACAAAATATTTGACAAGGTTGGATTGATTTGAAACTAGTTTGATCGGACATTGATGATCTTGGACAATGTCCTAAAATTGATTTGATAATGATCAAATGCATTTGAAATGGTTTTGAACTGATTAGGATTGATTCAAATTGGTTTGACATGGTTTAGGATCGATTAGGATAAGTTTAGGAATGTTTAGGATCAGTTTAGGAATGATTAGGAATAAGATGCAGATTTAATTGATTCAGCCAAAGAGATCAAGGTTATGATGCAAGAAATGAGGGAAATGTTAGTAATTGATCAAATGAGGAATGGCACAAGATAAAAAACATGTTAAAAGGAGGCACATAGGTGTGAACCATTTTTAGGTGTCTACACAAGGCATCTGGTGTGCTCCCCCTAAAATGTTAACTTTTTTTTGAATATTTATAATCACTCTAATGAGAAGTTAGATAACACCACGTAGTTTATCCCATATTTTTATGTTAATTTTTTTATGAATGTATGATTTTTTACAAATTTCTGAGGTAGAAACATCCTGAAAATATGAAATTTGTGTGTGCTCCCCTATAAATCATTGAGAACTAATCAATTTTTTTTTAAGGTGTGTAAAATGGAGTCTAGTTTCTAACAAAGTAAATTGTTCCAAGATTCGATGAACGAGCCAAAATCTAAGCCTAAAATCCTACACATTGCTTTTTGACAAAAATCAGACATACTTAAAAAAGAAATTAGAGATGAAACAATTAACATAATCAAATTAAAAATAAACTATATGGTTAGATAGCTAACTAAGAGATCTAAAATACCATGTCGCCTGATTTTGTCATTGTTGAAACATGTGTAAACCTGACAGGGAGCACACACCAAAAAAATGTGATTTTTTGGAATGTTTGTTGGAAATCAAATCTCAAACCTATTTGAATCCTCTAAGCCTTTGGGTTTGATCCCCAAGAAAAATCCAACCCTTAGGCTTGGTGGATCCCAATTTAGTTAATAGGGCGTACTCCGTATAGGGTATTTTCCCTATCTAAAAGATTGCATTTGAAATGTACATATAATGTGGATTGGCAACTTAAAGTACATAAGGCATATGCCCTACAGGGAGAACACCCTATTGTAAGACTAAGAAAAGGAGAGAGGGGGGGAGAGAGAGAGAGATAGTGTGTGTGTGTGAGAGAAGGTGGAGAGAGAGTAATAAGGGGAAACATAGAGGGAGATTCCATGAAAAGGGTAGAGGGAGAGGGAGAAGGTAAGAAGGGGGTAAGAGAGAGAGAGATATAAAAGGGGGGAGAGAGAGGGTTTGGAATAAGTGACTGCAGATGGTTTGTATTAAAAAATTGTAAGAGTTTTAACATTATCCCATAGGACCCTTTAAGATACCTACGAATACATCTTAGGGTCCCTAAAGGGTCTTAAGGGGTTGTAAGAGGTCTTAAGGGGTCTTTAGACACATAAATGTGTCCTAGGATCCCTTAACAACCCTTAAAACCCCTAATATGTATGGTAATGGCTCCTAGGACACATCAATGCATCTTACAACCCTTCAGGACTCCTAAGAATACATATTAGGAGTCCTAAGGGCTCTTAAGGGATCCCCAGACACATTAATGTGTCCTAGGACCCCTTAACAACACTTACAACCCCTAAGATATATGCTAGGATCCCTTACCATACATTTATGTATGATAATGGGTCTTAAGGGGTCCTAGAACATGTTAATGTGTCCTAAGACCCCTTACAACCTATAGGACCCTTTAAGATTCCTAAGAATACATCTTCAGGGTCCTAAAGGGTCGTAAGGATTCCTAGGACATATTAATGTGTCCTAAAACCCCTTATGAACCCTTAGAACCATTTAGGATCCCTAAGAATAAATATTAGGGGTACAAAATGATCCTAAGGGGTTGTAAAGAGTCTTAAGGAGTCCTAAGACACATTAATGTGTCCTAGGACCCCTTAACAACCCTTACAACCCCTAAGATATATGATAAGGGGTCGTAGGACCCATTGCCATCCCTTATGACCACTTACCATGCATTTATGTATGGTAAGGGGTCCTAGGACACATTAATGTGTCCCAAGTCCACTTATGATCCCTTAGGACACTTTAGGATCCCTAAGAATACATATTATGGGTCTTAATGGGTTGTAAGGGGTCCTAGGACACATTAATGTGTCCTACAAACCCTTATGACTATTTAAGATCCGTAGTAAGAATACATCCTAGGGGTTCTAAAGGGTTGTAAGGGGTCATACGTGGTATTAAGGGATCCTTGGACACATTAATGTGTCCTAGGACCCCTTAAAAGCCATTACAACCCCTAATATGTATACCACCACTTACGAACCCTTACCATGCATTTGTGTGTGGTGAGGGGTCCTAAGGGATGGTAAGGGGTCTTAAGAAACATTAATGTGTCCTAAGTTCCCTTAGGACCCTTTAGGATACATAAGAATACATCTTAGGGGTCCTAAAGTGTGCTAAGGGGTCATAAGGGGTCTTAAGATGTCCTTGAACACATTAATGTGTCATAGGACCCCTTAACAACCCTTACAACTCTAAGATGTAGTTTAATGGGTCCTAGGACTCCTTACGACCCCTTACAATTGCTTACCATACATTGTTATATGGTAAGGGGTCCTAAGATTTTTTAAGGGGCCCTAGGACACATTAATGTGTCCTAAGACCCCTTAAGAACCTTTAGGAGCCTTAAGAATACATCTTATGGGTTTTAAAGGGTCATAAGGGGTTTGAATACACATTAATTTGTTCTAGGACCACTTTTGACTATTTAGGATCCATAAGAATACATGTTAGGGGTTCTAAAGTGTCATAAAGGGTCTTAAGGGGTCCTCATACAAATTAATGTGTCCTAGGATCCCTTAACAACCCTTACTTCCCTAAGATGTATGGTAAGGGTTCCTAGGACCCCTTATGACCCCTTACCATACATTTGTGTATGGTAATGGGTCCTAAGGGGTCATAAGGGATCCCGAGACACATTAATGTGTCATAAGACTGCTTATGGCCCTTTAGGATCCGTAATAATACATCTTAGGGGTCTTGAATTGTCATAAGGGGCCATAAGGGGTCCTTGGACATAATAATGTGTCCTAGGACCTCTTAAAAACCCTTACAATCATAATATGCATGGGAAAGGAGTCATACGACCCTTTACCATCCCTTACGACCCATTACCATACATTTGTGTATGGTATGGGGTCCTAAGTTAATGTGTCCTAAGACTTCTTATGAACCCTTAAGAACCTTTAGGATCCCTAAGAATACATATTAGGGATCCTAGAGGATCGTAAGGGGTCTTAGGGGTCCTTAGACATATTAATGTGTCTTAGGACCCCTTAATAACCCTTACAAACCCTAATATGTATGGTAAGGGGTCCTAGGACCCCTTACTACCACTTATACTACATTTTTGTATAGTAAGGGGTCATAAGGGTCATAGGGAACATTAATGTGTCCTAAGACCCCTTATCACCTTCAAACTCTCTTTGTCTCTCTCTAATGTGTCCTAGGACCCCTAAGAATCACATTTTAGTGTCCTAAAAGTGTTCTAAAGGGTCATAGGAATCCTAAACCCTAAAGCATCTCTCTCTCTAACTCTCTAATGTGTCCTAGGACCCCTAAGAATCACATTTTAGAGTCCTATAAGGTCATAGGACCCTAAACCCTAAACTCTCTCTCTCTCTTTCTCTCTCTCACTCTCACTCTCTTTCTATATTTACACCATTATTCTCTCTCTCTCTCTCTCTCTCTCTCTCTCTCTCCCCTTCAATTTCCTATTCCTAGGTAGTGACTATGTCCTCTAGGGTATACATCCTATCTAAGAATAGAAAAAATGGTCAAAATGCCCAATAACCCATGATTGAGCCCGAATTTTTATGTTTCTTGTATAGTTTCTATGTATTATCTGACAAACATTCACTTTTCATGTTGTTTTAAGTCACAATGAAGCATATTCTAACAATTCAACATGTGCTTTTGGTCAAAAATCAAAATAGAAGTGTGAAAGTCAATGATTCAACACCAAAATTAATCATTAGAGGTGATTTTTTCATTTCTTACATGTGAAATATGAATAAGGAGTTATTTGGTTATAATTAATATAATATGGACTTGTTATTTTCTTAATTTTAGTTATTGTAATAGATTTGTTTTCATAATTCAAGTTTGAATTAGAAAGAATGTGTTAAAGTGTTACTCCTATTTGAGCATTAAATGATTGTCATTAGTATCAATCATTTATTCAGTTGGTAAAGGAGACAAGGACAGTCGGTCAATCATACAAAGCCTACACACCGAGAAAAGACAAGGCAAAACTCTAAGTTAACCAAATTTAGGTTTGACCAAGAAAACTCATCGAAAAACATACATTTATCGAGTACCAAGCTAGTGATCACTGAGCACCAGCAATTATCGAATGGAGAATGCAATGATTACCGAGTAAAGCAGGAAATAACATAGTAATAAAAAATGGCAAAAACAACTATGCAAACAGTTTACACTGCTCAGGAAAATGGTTTACCAAGATCGAGACATAATTAAATATAGTTGTAATCATTAATTTGGTGATGATTCCTATGTAATGTTAGATCTAGGTTATTTTATTACACCGTTGATCTTAGGTTTTCTAAGATGTTGTAAACCCTAATTAGGTCAAGTCAATTTGATATAAAACATGTAAAGATGTCATTATGAACAAGTATCATGAAGGAGTAGCCACACTAAGGACATCAGGAGATCAGACAAAGGGTTTTTGATAGAAGGTTTATGAGAGAAGGATTTAGTTTTTTAGAACATATACAAGGTTACTTAGAAGAATAGAAGGACACATACATCACTTTGAGGTGATATCTATTATATATTTCACAAATCCGAATCAGACAAGATTAAGTTATTATTTACATATACATTTATTGTTACCTTTTGACCATTGTAGCAGATTCAAAATCTCTTAATAGAGTGGACTTAACATCTCTTGTTTAAATCTCTTACCCGAGTACACACATATATTGTGTTGTTAAAATCCTTTAACCAGGTAGATCTAGTTGATCTTATTGTTACTCCTAACAGGGTAAGATCATCAGAAGTGATAAAAAATTGTAGCCTTAACCGACATACTTTATTACTACAGTAGTGAAGATTTGTGGGTGTCATCCTCAGCGTAGTTTTTACCTTCTTACAAGGGTTTCTACGATACCAAAATATCTATGTCATGTTTATGAATTTTCATGAATGATTTATTGTTTTGTTTACATGAAAATTACATTTTCAGTTACTTGAATGTATGTTTCAAATAATGGATTCAGTCAGTTAATTGAGATCTACAATTGGAAGTTTTAGTCTTGAAAGTTTTTAAGGGTACTGATTCACCCCTCCCCTCTCAGTACTTATCTTTCCATAAACTGAGAATCAAAGGTTACAGATGTAGATCTTTATGTTAGAATAACTGAGAGGGGGGGGGATCAGTTATCCAATGTCCCAAAACAAAATGTATAATTCAAATCTATTTCTTCAATTTTTGCTCATCGGTAAACAATAAAACTTTCACTATTTGTGCATTTACCGATTACCAGTCTAATACTATAATAGTTTACCGATCAAATCTAACATGTAACATGTAAAGAATGATAACAAACAAATATCACAATCAACATATAACACAAGAGATTTAACGTGGAAACCCTATAAAGGGAAAAACTAGCTGGGACCGACAACCCAAAATTGTTCACTTTTCTGAAGTGAGGTTGGTTAAGACCCAACCCTGTTAAAGGTTAAAAACACACTGTTAGGTGTGACCTTGTTAGAGGATTTTAGACTAGAAGTTATTGTCTAACAAGAATTCACTATGGGTTGACAAGATAACAATGTTCATTCTATGAATGATACATCATAAGACTTTCAGAGTCCGCTCAGTTAAGAGATTTTGACTGTGTACAATGGTTAAATATGTAACAGTAAATGACCTGCCTTAATACAACTTCAATTGCAGATTATAGATCAATATTTAGTCCATACAAATCCTTCTGATCAATATTTCACTTCAGATTCAATACTGTATCAACTTACTGTTCATCGATAATTGCTCTTTGTAGCTCGTTAATTGTTCTGCAGCTCAGTTCTTACTAACCAGTATGATCAAAATGCATGAAAACCTTGTTCACATGATATTCGTGCAGCTTCTTCTTCTTCCAGCATGATTAATAAAAAAATTATGTTCTCTTATATAGATGAGTAAATCATTTTCTTCTCCACCATCAGATTTTGCCGCTTAACCACATTCATAGATTTTTCTGCTTCAAACTTTCTCGGTACTTGTGTCAATAACACGTTTCAATCTTCTTCGTTAGATCTTCCCTGAATTTCATCAGCCATTGATCTGTGTAACAAACATTATCTGTTACCTCGATGTTATACTCTTGCCAGCTCATCAATCTTATCGGCTAAACTGATCATTTAATTCATTCTGTTCTGCTCGGTAAACAAAGAAATGCATCGGTGAACACTGCTCAATTAATACTGCGATTGGTATACACTATACTCCGTCAGTGTATACTAGAAATGCTTCATTTACTGACAACACTACTTTGTGTCTTTCAGCTCTATACTTCATCATAGATGAATGCAACATAATAAAGTCAATATCATCAAGTCATAGACTCATCAACAAGTTACTCAATGTGTTCCTTATCCTCATCTGTCATGTACATCTTTCTCCATGTAGATTTCTCTGTTCTTCATCTCTTTTTCACCTTTCTTCAGATGTCTCGGTATAGTAACTTACAAGATAAGTGTTGTCAAACTAGTTGACATCAATGACAACATAATACTGATTTAATCAAATTACATATCTAATCAACAACTCCTCGGTGATCTTTAATCGTAGATTCTCTAATCAGATTCCAAATTAGTTGTAGTTCAACAATCTCTCCCTTTGGCATTGATGGAAACTCAAGTAATATGAAATGTACCATACACGTACCAAACATATAATCTACAACTTAGTGAACAAAATGCTGTAAATCAAATATAATTAATATGTTTAATCACTACGTTACTAAGCAGCATTAAATAGTACAACTTTACCATTCTGTAATTGTCATCTTTTTCAGTTCTCTTGTTCTTGCTTCTGTTCTCTGTAACTGATCTTCAATACTCTGTCTCATTCAGATTGTCTCTCCCTTAGATAATTCTTGTCAATTCTTGTTCCTTTTCATATTTTTTATCTCTCCCTTTGATAGCAATGCCAAAGAAACAAATAAACAAACAATTATGTCTTCCTTTGTATCTCTGAATACTGATATTCCAATTGGTTCAAGTTCTCAAACTTAATCACAACCTTGAACATTATTCAAAGTGTGAATTATGCTGCATCAACATGAATGATCTTCTGATATAAGTAGGTTGATGCAACAACCAGATAACCTTAGTGACCGATAGACAGGGGACGGACCCCAAGTCTAGTCCTCAAGTATTCAAATGTGTCCTTTGGTAGGGGTTTTGTAAAAATATCTGCAAGTTGTTCTTTAGATGTGAAAAATTCTAACTTCACTCGCTTCTCTTGCACTTGTTCTCTTAAGTAATGATACTTAATAGATATATGCTTTGTCTTAGAGTGCATCACAAGACTCTTTGAAATATTAATAGCACTAGTGTTGTCAGAATATATAATCACCGGGTCAGTGATTACCTCATTCATTCCTTCCAACACTTGTTTGATATATGCAATGTTTGAACAATTAGTAGCAATAGCAACATATTCTACTTTAGCTGTAGACTGAGAAATACAAGCCTGCTTTTTACCTGTCCAGGTTACAAGTCTTTCACCATAGAAAAATGCTCCTCCGGTGGTGCTTTTTCTATCATCCACATTTCTAGCCCAATCAGCATCAGTGTAAACTTTTAGTTCAAACTTCCCTTCCTTAGGATACCATAATCCAAAATTCTCTATTTTCTTCAAGTATCTTAAGATTCTTTTTGTAGCTATCATGTGTGATTCTCTAGGATTAGCAGAAAATCTTGCAATAATTCCCACAACATATGCTATATCTGGTCTACTGTGAACTACATACATTAACTTACCAATCATGGATCGGTAAAGTGTCTGGTTTACCTCTGTAGTTTCATCCTCCTTTGTCAATTTGCATCTAGTAGCCATCGGTGTTCACACAGGTTTAGCATCTTCCATGCCAAATGTCTTCAGTACTTCCTTTATGTATTTAGATTGTGTGATGAATATTCCATCACTCTTCTGAATCACTTGTAGTCCAAGAAAGAACTTAATCTCTCCGAACATAGACATTTCAAATTCCTTTTGCATTTCATCAGCAAATGCCTTGCAGACAAGATCTGAGCCTCCAAAGATAATGTCATCAACAAAAATTTCAGAAATGATAATAGTATCATCAGTATCACCTTTCACATATAGATTGTTGTTTTCACTTGTTCTAAAAAATCCAATATTTAACAAGTAAGTATGCAGTCTTTCATACCATGCTCTCGGTGCTTTCTTCAAACCATATAAAGCTTTATGTAATCTACATACCATGTCTTTATTGTCGGGATCAACAAATCATTCAAGTTGTTCAATGTAGACTTCTTCTTCAAGTATACCATTTAAAAATGATGACTTCACATCCATTTGATAGACTTTGAATTTCTTGTGTGCTGCATATGCAAGTAGCATTCTGACTCCTTCTAATCTAGCAACAGGTGCAAATGTTGTAGCATAGTCAATGCCTTCTTCCTATGCATATCCCTTGCATACCAATATAGCTTTATTTCTTGTGACTTCACCATTTTCATTCAATTTATTCCTATATATCCACTTAGTACCGATAACATTTTTATCTTTTGGTCGGGGTACTAAGGACCAGGTTTTATTTTTCTCTATTTTCTCTATTTCTTCCTTCCTTGCATTAACCCATTCTTCATTCTCTAATGCAAATTTCATAGTTTTAGGTTCAAATTCACAAATTAAACATGTACCTTGTCTTGTTTTGCTTCTAGTTTGCATTCTAGCATGTCTGTCTCCAATGATTTGTGTTTTAGGATGATGTCTTTTGACAAAACTAGCCAAAACTTGATTTCTCCTTTCTTGCTCATCCTGCTCAGGGTCATTTTCTTGCTTGGTAGCTCCATCTTGTTCCTCAGTTTGTGTTGCCTATTGTCCTGCATTATTTCCTTGCTGACCGATTGTCACAGTTTGCGGTGTTGGTAGATACTCTGGATGTTCAATGTAAGTGAATCTACCATAGTTTTTCGGTTCCTTTGTACTTTCCTCTATGTACTTGTTATCAAACTCATCAACATGAACATTAGTACTTTCAATGATCTTATTTGTAACCTTATTCAGACATTTATATGCTTTACTTATAGTGGAATATCCCAGAAATATTCCTTCATCTCCTTTAGAATCAAATTTTCCATTTCTCTCATCTTTCAAAATAAAGCATTTACTTCCAAAAATTCTGAAATAACTTACAGTAGGTTTATGTCCAAACCAAAGTTCATAAGGTGTTTGGTTAGAGTCCTTCTTTAGTTGTACTCGATTAAGAACATACACAGTTGTACTGACAGCTTCCCTCCAATATGTCTGAGCAACATTCTTCTGTATCATTAATGTTCTAGCACAGTCAATTATAGACCTGTTCCTTCTTTCAGCAATGCCATTTTGCTGAGGTTTCCTCAGTGCAGATACCTGTATTTTGATTCCATGCTCATTTCAAAAATTAGTAAATTCATCAGAGATAAATTCACCTCCTCTATCAGATCTTAAACATTTTATTTCCTTTCTGGTTTCTTTCTCTACCTTAGCTTTATACCACTTAAACATTTTGAAAGCTTTAGATTTCTCTTTTAGAAACATAATAGTCATCAATCTAGTATAATCATCAACAAAAAGAATAAAATATCTATCACCAGAATAGCTCTGAGTTCTTATAGGACCACATAGGTCGGTATGAACCAACTCAAGTATCTTCCTTGTTGAATAGTCTTTTCTTTTAAATCTGGACTTAGTCATCTTACCTTTCTGACATTCATGGCACATGGCATGATCAGGTTTTGTCAAGTTAGGAAATCCTCTAACTCTTTTATTTCTACTAATCTTGATCATGTTGTCAAAGTTCACATGGCATAACCTTCTGTGCCACAACCAAGCATCTTCATCCTTTATTAACAAACAAGAAGACTGATCCATATCAAGATAGAATAGATTACATCTGGATTGTGTTCTAGTTTCGACAAGTCTTCCTCCATCATCATAGATCTTCACCTTTTTGCTCTCAAAAGCCAGTCGATGGCCTAAATTGTTCAGCTAAGCAACACTTAACAAATTATAGTTCAGTCCATCTACCCAGTATGCATTTTCACATTGTAATCTATCATTGATCATCAGTGATCCTTTCCCTCTTACCATACAAGGTGCATCATTTCCCATTCTCATAGATCCTCCATTATATTCAACAAGATGATCAAACTTCTCTACATCACCGGTCATATGATGTGTACAACCACTGTCTATGATCCATGTATCATTTCTACTTACTTTAGAGATTAGTGTTGTCTCTTCATGTTTCTCTTCTTCTTCTGAGTCATCTTTCATAGAAACAAATACAACTTCTATATGATCATCAAAATCAGATTTAGTTTCAATATCTTCGGCTATGTAACATACCTTTTTGCCTTTTTCATCTTGGTTGTCTCTATTATTGTGTCGGTAGCCTCTGTTGACTCTCCTCCCATAGCTTCCTTCAGATTGGTCTTTGGATCTATCATCATCTTTCTTCTGTGGACATCTAGCAGTGATGTGACTGACTTATTTATAGTTAAAGCATGCTAAAGGTAGCTTGCCTCTATACCTTCCTTTTCCTTTGGGCAATCTTCTGGCCATAAGTGCTTCAAGCTCATCAAGTTCATCATCGGTATTGTCATCACTATCACAATTCTTACTATTCTTGCTAGACTTTCCAATCTTCAAAGAAGACATGAAAGTGGATTCAACAGAAGGAACAACACTGTTATCAAAGTTTTTTAATTCAAAGGTTGTAATTTTACCAATCAGAGTGTCAAGGGTAAGGTTGGATGTAGCCCTTGTTTCATGAATTGTAGAAATCCTGATTGCATAAACTGGTAGCAAAGTTTTGAAAATCTTTCTTATCACTGTTTCATCATCAATTACTCCATTAGATGCTCTAATAGCATGTACCACCTCTTTGAGTCTATTCGAATATTAGACAATGTTCTCACCTTCTTTCATTCTCATATCATCAAATCTACCTCTAAGACTTTCAGCTCAGGCTCTTTTGACATTCAGATCTCCATTGTATATTTGTGCTAATTGCTCTCTGTAACTCGATAATTGCTCTACAAATCAGTTCTTACTAACCAGTATGATCAGAATGCATGAAAACCTTATTCACACAATATTCCTACAGCTTCTTCTTCTTCCAGCATGATTCATAAAGAAATTATGTTCTCTTATATAGATGAGTAAATCATTTTCTTCTCCACCATTAGATTTTGCTGCTTAACCACATTCATAGATTTTGCCACTTCAAAGTTTCTCGGTACTTGTGTCAATAACATGTTTCAATCTTCTTTGTTAGATCTTCCCTAAATTTTGTCAGTCATCGATCTGTGTAACAAACATTATCTGTTACCTCGATGTTATAATCTTGCCAGCTCATCAATCTTATCAGCTAAACTAATCATTTAATTCATTCTATTTCACTCGGTAAACAAATAAATGTGTTGGTGAACACTACTCGGTTAATACTGTGATTGGTATACACTACACTCCGTCGGTGTATACTAGAAATGCTTCATTTACCGATAACACTGCTTTGTGTCTTTCAGCTCTATACTTCATCATAGATGAATGCAACATAATAAAGTCAATATCATCAAGTCATAGACTCATCAACAAGTTACTCAATGTGTTCCTTATCCTCATCTATCATGTACATCTTTCTCCATGTAGATTTCTCTGTTCTTCATCTCTTTTTCACCTTTCTTCAGATGTCCCAATATAGTAACTTACAAGATAAGTGTTGTTAAACTAGTTGACATCAATGACAACATAATACTGATTTAATCAAATTACATATCTAATCAACAACTCCTCGGTGATCTTTAATCATAGTTTCTCCAATCAGATTCCAAATCAGTTGTAGTTCAACACTTTATTGAACAATTCAAAGAAGCCAAAGAAGAACGGAAGAAGTTACTGATTAGAAGGAAGGATATGGCAATTTGGTATAGTGAGACTGATTATCAAGAAGAGGAGATAGATGATCCATTTGAGACATCTGGATCTAGATCTGGTAGCATATCTGATGCATCTGAAGGAACCATATTTGATCTATTTGAAAAAAATCTACATCTTACTAAACAAGTCAAAGCTCTACAGATCGGTCAAGAGACATAAATGGTTAGGATGATTGATGTCATGAACAATGCTAGGCAATAATAACAATAAATAAACTTGGCTATTGAAGACAAGAGACAAATGAATGATAAGCTACAAGAGAAGGAATCTAAAATACTTAGACTCACTGAGCATCACTTTGAAATCTCCAATCAGATTGTTGTTATAAGTCAGGAAGTCAACCAAGTAAACATTGAGCTTACAAGGAAACTAGAAGACATCAGTGAATTAAGAGAGGAAGATGAAAGATTGAAGAATGAGGTAAAAATTCAACAACAACAACATAATGAGATGATCAAGAAAGCTGAAGACAGTACTAAGAGAATAGATGAATTTATGATAAGTCAGAAAAATACTTGATAGCACAACTGGTTTAGGCTACACCGAGTAGGGAGAGTCATCAAGACAAGCTAAACAAAAGAATTCCTATGCACACCCAAGACCAAAGAAGCTATCATGTTATCATTATGGAAAATTAGGCTACACATCAAATGTTTGCAGGAGTAAAGAAAAAGGTATTCCTAAATCCAATCCTAAGTTTAATGGTTATTTCTATAACTATAACAAGTATGGACATCAGACACATGAGTGCAGATCAAAATTGAATAGAACTCCTAAGAAACCTTACATGGAGAAACATTTTTGCACTTGCAACATGCATGGACACATATCAAAAGAATGCAGGATAAAGATGAAGCAAGTCTGGACACTAAAAGAATAGAACAGAACATATCAACCAAGAAGGCAAGGTAATGCATATACTTGGGATTACAATACATGGGTTAATTGCATAGCATGTGGCAAGTATGGACATGTAGAAGAAAAATTCATGAGAAAGAACTAGAGAGGAAGCTCTTGTAACTGGAAAAATACTAGTATGTCATGTTTGCACTATCACAAAGTTGGTCACCTAAGAAAGGATTGCAGAGACCGAGCACTAGAGACAAACAAATCAAAATGGCAACACAATTGAGGAAATCATGAGGATAAGAAATCAAATGTGGAGAAAGGTATCAAGTGATAATGCTAGATCAAGAAATGCAGTCAATGACACCTCATCCATTGGATTAGGTGACATCACCACCTCTACCTAAACCATAAAGGTATGTATGGAAGTGAATTTCAAATCGGTTATATTATATAACAGTTCCTCATATCTAGTGAATGCATACCAAATCAACATGAAATAAGATGCACTATGGGATTTTATGTTTAGAGCTTGAACTGTGTACAGTTGGTAAATGCATGACCGGGTAAGTATCTACTAGTTGGTAAATATTGGCAAGGTTAACCGAGTTGTGGTATCAACTGAGTAATATCCAAGTGTTAACCAAGCTAAGTGGTCATTTAAAGTGTAAACCGAGAGCAATTGTGTTTATCAATTTGTGGTAGGTAAAGCATTAAATATAACAATTTGAGTGGGAAATGAAATTTTTAGTATAAATTTAGTCATTTTTCACACATCGATTATGAAGAACCAGAGTGATTTGGAGTAGATTTGAGCAAAACTATTTCAGAGTGTTTTAGCAGAGAATTGAAGGATTTTCAATAGAGTTATTTACGATCACAAGTAAGTTCCACATCAATGGAGCTATTTCATAGTTATTTTGTGAAGCCCTAAATATTTTAAATGATTCCATCCTCATCTAAATTTGTGAAATTGAAGTTCGGAAGTGATAAGAAGGTCACCTTGATAAAGTCTGCAACCTATATTGAACTGAAGTACAAGCTACACCCTGAAATTATTTCACATGACAAAATTGACACGTTTTCAAACATTCCACCTAGGGTTTTGTTGATCCAGGATGTCCATGCATATATCCACTATAAAATCAGTGAAATAGGGGATTTTGAGCTACAATCCACCTACCAGGAGCTGAGTGTCAATGGAAAGCTCAAGGATGAGCATAAACATTTAGAGGTGAAAGGTTTAATGAATGCCCTGTATTTCCTGAGAGATTTTAAAATAGAATGGACTAGGGTTTTTTTGAGCCAAGTGCACGAAGGGAAGTTATGGCTAGATGAACCATTAAAAACCATAAGAGATATCATTCATGTAGTCACCGATTACCCTATAACTGACAAAGTAAAATAATAAGGAGTGCACCAAGATTTGAGATTGAGAAGTTAATCGGAACAAAATGGGATGACACGGGAATGAGAGTCAACACAATTGTTGATCCTAAAACAAGATTCAATGCTTATGTAGTAGGCTATAAGATATTCCAATCAAGAAGGCTGAATAATGTACCATGTGGAGCTGTGGACACAAAATATAAAATTGTAAAGAAAGATTTTCAATTCGACCTAGCCAAGCTCCTACTGAAGCAATTAGATGAGAATATGAGAACCATCAGGTCAAAAAAGACAAATACCTGTAAGTTTGGTTCACTACTGATGTGTATATTTTTCTATGTACAATTTTTTTTTCTCTTAGTCAGTATTGTTGGTTGGAATGCTGACCGACCGGTCATTATGCAAATAAGTGATTATACTCAAAGTTTGGGTCATAATTTTGTAAGTGTTATGAATGTTTTCTTTGAGAAATTTAAAGATAGAATGCACCGAAGAAGAAGGACACCAGGTCAGTTGGTTGAATAATATAAGGATGACATCTGCATCCTAGTGGACACCGACTCCACTTTGATCAAGGTGGTTGAACCAAGGACAGCTTGGATACCTCCTATGGACTATGAACTAGATATTGACCGAGCTTCCAAGTCAATATAGGCACTATTGGCAAAGCCCAAAGATCCATAAGAAACTAGTTTTTGTACCTATGAAGAGGTCAAATTAAGGATCAAGATGGATCTAGTCAGAGTTAAGGTAAATAAGAAATCAAAGAAGATGATGGATACATTGATAAAATAGTTTGGTGATGAAGCATCAGAGGCTAATCGATTGAGGAGGCAACTGAGGAACAACTATTGATAAGTAATAGTGAACGTGATGATGATGAGGCTGAGTCTGGAAAAGATATTCAATCTACATCATTCAAGGCCATAGGGAAGAGAAAACAAGAAGAAGCACCTACATGAGCAAGGAAAAGGTCCTTAATAGCTACTTCTCCACCCTTGAAGAAAGGAGTAGTAAAAATATGAAGGCCAACTCCTACAAAAACATATCAAAAGAAAAAGAGAGGTGCATATCTGTAAATAACAACGTAATCTTGTCTGATTTAGATCTATGAAATATCAAATAGATATCACCTCATAGTGATGTATGTGTCCTTCTATTATGCTTGGTAGCCTTGTATATATTCTGAAAAATTGAATCCTTCTCTCATAAACCTTCTGTCAAAAACCCTTTGTCTAATCTCCTAATGTCTTTGGTGTGGTTACTCCTTCATGATACTTGTTCATAATGACATTTTTACATGTTTTATATCAAACTGACTTGACCTAATTAGAGTTTACAATATCTTAGAAAACCTAAGATCAACGGTGTAAGAAAATAATCTAGATCTAACATTACATAGGAAACATCACCAAATTAATAATTACAACCATATTTAATTATGTCTCGATCTTGCTAAACCATTTTCCTAATCAGTGTAAACCATTTGCATAGTTTTTTGTGCCATTTCTGATTACCGTGTTGTTTGGACTACTTTACTTAGTAATCACTACATTCTCCATTTGGTAATTGTTGGTGCTCAGTTCAAATGAATGCTCGGTGATCACTAGCTTGGTACTCAATAAATTTTTTTTTCTTGGTGAGTGTGCTCAGTCAAACCTATATTCGGTTAACTTAGAGTTCCACCTTGTCTTTTCTTAGTGTGCATGCTTTGTATGATTGACCGACTGTCCTACTTGTCTCCTTTATCGATTGAATAACTGATTGATACTAATGAAAATCCTTTAATGCTCAAATAGGAGTAACATTCTCCCCCTTTCGAATTAGTATCAAAACCTTATGTATATGTGCCGACTGCCAAAAAAAATATACAAACTCAAAAATATACTGATTATATACTGACTCCCCCTTTGTGCATGCTCCCAGTGTAAAGTACATAATGGCATATATATATCTATATACATAGAATTTCCCCCTTTTTGAAATTAATGCCAAATAGAAGTAATGTACTTAAAACTTGTCAAAAATGTGCTAGTGAGTTTTCTTGACTAATGCCAAGAGGTTTTTCCATTCCTCTTTCAGGTTTTCAAGAGCAATGTGCTCTAGACCAACTTGTGCATGCATATCAAAAATATTTTCAAGTACATAAATATCGGGGGTGGAAACTAAAACTTTTGCCTTATTGAAATGACACTCCATGATCTTCAGATGTAGAAGAAGCTTAGATTGAAGCTCAATGACTTGATCACTTATGGCATCTTCTTGCTTCCTCAAATTTATTCTCAACATCCTAAGTTCTTGAATTTTGGAAATATGCTTATGAAAAGCTATTGGCTCGATTAGAGAATTATTTGCACTGACCTTGATTTCTTCATCCAATTTTTTTATCTTTTCACTAACCTCAGTAGTGAATAGGTCTACAGTGCATAACTTAAACAAAATTTGAATTACTCTCTGCATTATGGTCTCCAGCTCGGTAATGACCTCTAAGAGCTTAACCTTATTAATTTCCACTTCCTTGCTTATTTTCTCAACTAATTTCAATTGGATCTTTTCTTCTGCCCGTTCCTCCATTCTTTTCTTTGTATCTACATTGAGGGAATTGATGTGACTAGTTAGAGTTGCAAGTTGATCAATGATGGGAGTTTCCTCATCAACATTGATCTAGGGAACTACTTGCAGTAGAATGTCTCTAACTTCCTCCAAAACTTGTTTACTTTTCTTTTCCTTTTTCATTTTCTCTTGTGTAGCCTTCCTTGTACACAATTTCCCATATCTTCTTAGTGCCTCAAGGTCTAATGTCCTAGGGTCACATTTGGGTATCTCAATAACCTCATCAAGTGTGACAGGACCCTTACCATGTTTCTTTTTCTTTTGCTTCTCTGGTGTAGGTGACTTTGTATAAGGAACTAGAGCTTTATTCTCCGGAATTATCTTTTCAGTCTCAATTGACACACTTTCCTCCTTAGATTTCTTGGTGACCTGTGTCTCAATGGATTTTCCTTGGGTGCCTGTAGTGGTGTTTGTTGTTGTTGATTCTACTGGTTTATTTTCTTCTGATGCTTGTAGTTCTTCCTCTGTATGCTCAAGCTTATTTGAAGTATTCTTCTCATTTGTATCATGTCCCTTGGGTATATCTTTTGGTTTCTCACGGGCTGAGCCTTCAGGTTCCTTTTGTGTGACTATGTCAACTACTTGTACCAAAATAGGTAAATCACCTAAAATATTACTTATTGTTTCCTCAGTGAGTACATTTTCCTCGGTTTTACCTACAACAATGTTTATGTTCATCATAATTTATGTCATCAAGATCTCCATTTGTGATGTCTTTAATTAATGCATCATTTGTCCCTGTTATCACCAACTGCTCGGGAGAATCCTTATGTTGTTCTCTATATCCTACCAGGTAGAAATCTATAGAAATGGTGTTATCTATTACCTCAATGTCAGATAAATCAATGGGCTCCTTGGTGGATAGATCAGTCATCCAAGTGAATTCCTTTTCCTTTCTTCTTATTCTTCTTCTCGTGAATTATTGCCAATGCCAGTTCATCTACTTCTGCTCAGGATTTTAGAATTGTAGTCCATAGAATCTTAATGTTCTCATCAACCTCTTCAAGGTTTCTTGCCAAAATTTTGAGGGATCTACCCTTCACCAAAAATCTCTTGGAGTATTGTTTCATCATTTCTTCTATCTCAGGAACTGATAGAGTAGGCATAGCCAATATTAGTGAATGTTCCCTCATCTTCTTTTTGGTGTGCAAGGCACAAGTCCATCTTGCTAACACTTTCTCATATAATTCCTTAGGTACATACCTAGCAAATTCAATATATGCCTTCTTAAATTTAATCATCATTTGTATGATGGCCTCTTCAATATTTTCATGATCCTTGGTAGATATCTGTACATACCAATTCAATTTGGGGTTGTTTAGTCCACCTATTTCCATTATAGTTTCAACTAGATCATCTACTGACTGACCTTTATTCATAATAACTTTAAATTTATCTTGATTTTCTTCTTCATCATCTTCATCAAGATCATCCTTCTCTCTTATCAACCTTCTCCTCTTTTAGGTTTCTCAAAGGTGGCTTACATTTCTTGTTACCTTTTGACCATTGTAGCAGATTCAAAATCTCTTAACATAGTGGACTTAACAATTCTTGTTTAAATCTCTTAACTGAGTACACACATGTATTGTGTTGTTAAAATCCTTTAACCAAGTAGAACTAGTCAATCTTATTGTTACTCCTAACAGGATAAGATCATCAGAAGTGATAAAAAATTGTAACCTTAACCGGAATAATTTATTGTTGCAGTAGTGGAGATTTGTGGGTGTCATCCCCACTGTAGTTTTTACCTTCTTACAAGGGTTTCTGTGATACCAAAATATCTGTGTCATGAATATGAATTTTCATGAATGATTTATTATTATTTTTACATGCAAATTACATTTTCAGTTACTTGAATGTATGTTTCAAACAATGGATTTAGTCGCTTAATTAAGATCTACAATTGGAAGTTTTAGTCTTGAAATTTTTTAAGGGTACTGATTCACCCCTCCCCTCTCAATACTTATCTTTCCATAAACCCAACACAAAGCTCATAATTTTATATAGTTTTAAATCAATTTGAAAATTATACAATGATAAATTTCAATTGGGAAGGTGGATTGGAGATAAATAGAATTTTTCAAAATATCTTAAACTTTCTTATACACACATGTATAATTCATCATCATGCTAAGGAAAGGAGAAAAGATTCTAACACAGAAAGAGCATTAAGTACAGAAAGAGAATAAAAGGGAAAGAATGAGAAAAATTCATGAAAAAAATTCATACCATAGAAGAATATTTTCCTTTGGATGAGGAACATGAAATATCAATATATAGTAAGAGAGAATTGGATTTTTAAACAAAAAGACAATGAATGATAAACTTACGTGCACAAGAAAATTGAATTAGAAAGATGCAAGAACATCATCTATGAGATCCCAAGTTGAAGGGACACCATCATCCAATTTTGGAGGCACACCATCATATCATGTTGAAGGCGCATCATTTCCTACATCCCAATGTGTAGCCACACCATTGTATGATGTTGAAGACACCATTTTCCACATCCAAAGGTGTAGGAACACCATTGTTTCATGTTGAAGGAACACCATTCTCTACATCTGAAGGTGTAGGCACAACATCATGTCATGTGGAGGGCACACAATTAACATCTCAAGTTTGTGAGGATCCATCTTTTACATCTCAATTTCAAGGCACATCATCCTCGATTTAAGATACACAATTCACCCATAATGTTGTTGATGTTCCTAATGTTGAGCCCTCTCAACAATTGCGAACACCTAGAATTATTTATAGAAAGCCAAAATATTTGATTGATATTAATACTAACATTTTGAAAGAAATGCCCAAAAATATTCCTGAGTGTACTTGTCGAAGATATGCTAAGTTTATTTGGAGATCCTTTTTTGAGAATTTAAATGTGACAAGAAGATGTCAACTATTTGTTGAAATGATAGTAAATCTGAAACTTGGGCCCATCATGAAGATTATTGGGCTAAGAATGATTGATGAGTCAAGTAAAAAATCTATTGTAAAGAATCTAATGACTGCATATGAGAGTGTGGGTTCTACATCACACATAAAAGATAGTAATGTCACACGATGTCTACTTACATCTATAATAGTAAGCACTTAAATGAAAGAATCTTGGCTTCTTAGAAAGACAATTAAAGAATTGAAAATAAGTAGGAAGTCTCTAATGAGAGCTGTGGGAAGGCGTCAAAGAGTGGAAGATCCAAATAGGAATGAGTTATGGGCATTTTACGGTAGACTACCATGAAAAGATAAAGAAATTGTTGAAGCTTTGAAATCCTTGATTGAATATTTTTGGAAGAATAACATGCGAGTATGTCATAATAAAAGAGATGTTGTAAGGAGGAGGATTGGTAGTCAAATATGTGTTCCACATCTGAAACATTTTTTGAATTCAACTTAGACATTATTCTTTGCAAAATTCATACGTATGTATCCTCCAATTAAAATTAGTCAAAGATATTTTGAAATGGCTAAACCATTTTATGTGAAGATAAATCACACACACACAACTTGTTTTTGTGTGGTACATATTGAATTTCCTTAAAATTTTGATGTTTATAGGCATATATGTGTAGATTTGCATTCTAACAATGTTTTGCAGGATTACAACATAAATGGCCCATCTAGATCTTCAAGGGAATTAATAGATCTACCATTTTATGTGAAAGAGTGGATGGTCAAAAATTTTACAAGCTCTCATGCTTGAATGGTACATGCATAGATTATGGTGGTTTTCAATATTTTCCAATTTGTCAACATATGGAGAGTACACATGTAATTGGGAATGAAATAGTCAAATTTGGAAAATATAAGATTGTGGCATATACTCTAAAAAATGAAAAAGAGACTAAAAGATGTGATTTAGTAATTGAAAAGATTCTAGTGTATCATTTCATGGATATTTTTTGTGAAAAAATTATGTATGAGTATGCAAGGCATACACATAGAGCTCGATGGTTGGATCTGCAATTCAAGTTGTGAAATGACACATTCCCACTTGATAGCATTGTTTCAATTGTGGAATTCATAGAAAAATACACACTAAATCCACAAAATGAGGTTTAAGAAAAGTTTTATAGATCTTAACAAGTTTCTATATTTGTTCATATAGAATTCGTGCATTCACCTAACAGTGTAGAGGAGAACATCAATATATTGATAGAGTATCATTTTTACATCAACGATGTTTTCTCACATTCTACAAAGTTTGTACATGGTTTCTTTGATCTATTTTATGGTGATTTGGCTAATAGGGGCATATCATATCATCGGCACATCATATGGTCAGATAATTGTGCATCACAATTAAATAATTCTTGGATGTTTTATTGGTTGATAAGAATGCATAAGATCACTGGTATTAAGTATATATGAAATTTCACAAAGGCCGATCATGGAAAGGGGGAGAATGATGGTGTAGGTGCATGTATAAAAAGAGCCTTAGCTCATAAAGAATTAAATTAAAAAGAGAAAGTAATATTTTTTAGATGCGAGATGTATTGTAAAGTGGTGTAATACTACAATGGGTACATGTAATGAAGGTGAGTCTACAGTTCATAGATCTTTTTGGTTGATAGATGAAACTAAAATTCCACCATATGAGGATTTTTGTACACTGACATAATTGAGTGAGATACACTCTTTTAAAATCTCTAAAATATGTTCATGGAATATCTACACATGACATATGGCATGCTTTTTTTTATCATGTGCAGATGAAGATTGGTATGAGTGTGAGTGAAAGGAATGGGTTAATGAATAACATACATGAGTTTTGAGCCCACTTGAATCCTAACATCCCAATGCAACACTGCAACTGATGGAAATGGAATCATCCTTTGATTTTTACCGCTTATTGGATCTAGTAAAAATTGATAAATTATCCACATAAAAATAATATCAAATTTAGTACTTTATCATAAATATTCGGTAAATTAATCTCATCATTATGTTTATATCATTACAGGCCAGGTTTTTCCTATTATTGCAACTGAAGACAATGAAGAAGGGATAAATTATTATTTGTGTCATTGTGTTGAGGAAAAAAATTAATTGGATCACTCAGTTATTGATGGTGAAGAATTAGAATACCCTATAGGAGCAGTGGTTAGACGGTATGGTATGAAGAACCCTATGTTGTGGTTGTTCGATGATTGGGAGATACACATGAATATTATTCATTATTCAAACCTCTTCATCATGTCAAATATCCACTTGATCAGATATGGAGGAAAAACACACAATAAAACTCTTTGGAAGGTTCGTGAGTTGGACCACGAGGTAATACTTGAGACAATAAAGGGTAAGCCAAACCCAACTAGTTCATTGGATTAAATAGAGATACAAAATATTGTAAAGTACATATAACTAGATTATTTTTATAATGGGAAGTTTTTAATATGTAATGATAATGTTTCTCTTATTTTTGGGGGGCAATACTAGAGGTTTTCTCTTCTTAGCTCTTTCCTAATGGTGCCTCTATTGAGCTGAGTTGTAAACACATTTTTTGGTATTAATAATAAAAAATATGTATATTTGTAAACATAAAAGTTTCATGAAATTAATGACCAAATTCTTTGCCTGGTAATGATCCAATTGAGGCTTCATTTCACATTTCTCTGTGGATAATTCCATAGCACTTGTTCCTTCTTTGTATATTGAATAGATGTAGCTGCAATCCCATGTTCATCAAGAATATTCCTTGCCACTAATACCATTTTGGTCAAATCAATGTAATAAGGCCAATGTGAGGCCATTTTGTTTCCTTTTAGGTCAAATAAGGTTGTTATGATCAATTGAAACATGTTTGTAAGGTCATTGAGCCATTTTGTAGATTTTAAGGTAACTAGGTCCTGTAATGGTCAAAGCCAACAGAAGTGGTCAACAATGACAAAAATGGTGGAAATTTGTTTTTTATGTGATATTTGACATGTTGGGAAGATCCTAGATTATTTGGAGGTCATTTGGTCATAAAATGCAAAAGTTGATCAAAAGTTGCAAGTGGTTTCCAACTCTATAATTGTCAATTTTTAATCCATTATAATTTACAAAACAACCCTATCACATTTTGACATATATTTATAAATACAAAATGGGTACTCAAAAATGGTCTTGGATCCTATAGATCAATTTTTAAGAAAAATTTATGGTAAAAAAATGTGTTTTGTTGCTCACTTTATTTACTAAAAATAACATTGTAACAACCCTAGGGCTCTCTTAAAACACTTTTAAACAATCTTGGATTAGTAAGCCACTTTAGAGACTTGAAATAAATGTTAAAAACAACCATTTCACCAAATTTTAGACTTTTCCACTTGTTAGTTTAGGAGATATGTATTTTTGAGATTCACTGGTTACCCTCATTGATTACAAAATGGTCCGGTTGGCCTAATGATTACAAAATCACATATCTTTGAAACAATTCATTGTGTTGGAATAACTGATGATGTTGTAAGTTGAGATTGTTATGGTATGAGTGTGATGTAGATATGATGATAGCTTGATCAGTTATGTTGTCATTGATGTCAACTTAGTGTTTGTTGGTTGACGGTGAATCTATTACGCTAATGCATGTTCAAGAGGTTGTATCCAAAGATGTAGAAATAATTGGTGTGTGCGATCGTAAAGCAAGACTAAGTTATGTCTCAAGATGATATATCTATGACCACAGAGGTTTATCTTATGTATGTTGTGACTTATGTTTGATTGAAGGCTAAAAGGTCAATAGGAAGAATATGATGAAGCTAAGAGGAATGATTTGATGATTGTATCAACTATGTTTGGATTTAGGTGTTGCGATTCATGATATGTTATCTTGACTATGTTATGAGGTTTCTGTTGCAACCATGTCATGATTGGTGAATGGAAGATGAAGTTTCAATGGACACAATATTACTTAGTGAAAAGTAAAAGAAGTTCTCAGAACAATGAGACAGATCCTTAACGGGTGATGTTGCAACATGTTGCGATAAATGGTAATGTGTTTGAAGGATTGTGGTGATGTGGTATATGGATGTGGAATTATGATTTTTCATTTTCATGATTGTGATGATCGAATTTATTGACGTTGTGCAAAAACATTGGAGAGTGTGATTTGGTTTGACTTTTCTTTATCAAATAGATTATGCGATGGATCTAGAGGATGACATGATGGGTCTTAGCTGACCTAGTTAGTAAAAATGTATTCATACCTTTCAAATGTATTATGAAGTGTGTGTGGTGGATAAAGATTGCAAACCTAGGTGTGCAATTGTTGGGTTTGGATGTTTTGCATGTGAAGCAAAGATTGCACTCGAACTAGATTTGTACTAGTAGAGGAGAAGTGCTATTTTCTTAGATAATTGTAATTATTGATTCCTTATAGTTTCTACAAGAAAATCCCTTATCTGGGTAGACTCTAATAGGTTTGATTTGTAAATCCTTTAACTAGGGTTTAAAATTTCTTAATAGGGTAAAGATCCTAATAGGGCTAGAGGTATTCCCTTAATCAGGTGGCTCCTGAAAGGGTCTTTCTGTTAACCAGACATTTTTGTAAAGCTTTTAACATGGTTAAGATCTTAACCAGATGTACTTCAAAAGTGTGCAGAATTATTTGTGGGTTCCATCCCCACACATGGTTTTTACCAATTAGGTTTCCACGAGAAAAATATTGGTTTTATTGTGTTGTATGGTTGTGAATGTTTATCTTTATTGATTTGTTTATACATGCAATGGATGTTAATTGATGTAAGATGTTGAATGGCTGATGAAAAGTTTGAATTGTTAGATTAATGATCCACCCCCCTCTCAGTAATCTTCCAGACCTATTAATACTAATAATTGGTATTAGATCCTTGGTCCTCTTTATGGTAACCTTAACAACTTGAGGAAAAGATCTAACAATGATGAGGAAGGAACCTCCCAAGTTCATTAAAGAAAACAACCTAGTATGGAGTAATATAATGAAATTATATCTTAAAGGTATGGGATCACAATATTGGATGCATGTCACACACAACTATACCACTCCTACTAGAACTCTCAATCTTGATCAACTAAAGGAACACTAGGAGAATACTCAAGAAAAAGAAGCCATTGTAAGTTCCTTATCTGATATTGAATATGTTGATGTCCATGGACTTGATACTGCCTATGATGTTTGGGAAAAGTTGAAAATAATCTATGGTGGAGATATTCATGTGTAAAAAGATAAGGAAGATAGTCTTAGAGGTAAGTATGATGACATGAAGATGGCAGAAGGAGAGAACATTTCACAATATGGTAAAAGAGTAAATGAAGTTTTTGGTGCTATTAGAGGTGTTGGTGGAACTATTTAGGAAGATTATATGGTAAGTAAAATGTTGATAACTTTACTAACTTCTTATGCCATTAACGTGTCTTCCATAAATGAGCTAAGAATTTTTAACAATGTTAATATAGATAATGATCAGTAAGCTTACTACATTTGATTTAAATAATTTTGATAATAGCATTCCTAAAGGACAAAGAAATGATATCTAATGTATTGCTAAGGAAAGGTAAATAATTAATTCATGACTCTGATTGCATGTCAAGTTACAACAAGGAGCTTGAAGGTGCCTTGGATGATGAAAAGAGACAAGGAGAGCTTGAAGCACTACTAGCAAGGAGATTGACTAGAGGGACTAGTAAGTACAAAGAAAAGCTTTCACTAAAATGTTTTTTAGGTAATAAGATTGGACATATTGAAGCTAGATGACCTAATGGTGAACAAAAGGATAAGTTCAGAAAGATTAAGGTAAAAGGAAAGAAACATTTCTATGTTGCATTTGATGAAGGAGTTATCGATGAGGAATCAAAAGATAATTAGGAAGATGCGATTGTATTTGTTGCAGTCAAAGAAGATCCATTTGAAGGTGAAAAGGCTCTAGTTTCTCACATGAGACACAATGATGAATGAATTATAGACAATATGTACTCACATCACATGACTGGTGACAAGAGTAAGCTCATTAAGTTTTAAGAGTTTAATGCTGGTGTGGTAAGCTTTGGCAATAATACACCTTGTTTGGCTAAACGAAAAGGCACCATTTCTTTGAATGGTAAGAGTGATATAGATGTTGTTTATCTTGTGGATGGTCCGACATATATTTTGTTGAGTGTTGGTCAGCTTTAAAATGATAAAGGTTACAAATTGGAATGCAAAGGAGGTATGTGCAGAATAATTGAAATATTGGGTGATGAGATTTCTACCGGTAGGAAAACTAGAGGTAATTTATTCCATCTAAATAATAATATAAAAAATTGTTTGGTTGCAAAGGTTGAAGATAGTTGGGTATGGCGTAGAAGGTTTTGTCATGTAAATTTTGACAGTTTAATCAAATTTAGTAAGACAAGTGTATTTAGAGGATTGCCACAATTAGTCAAACCAGACAACATGTTCTATAAGGAATGTTAGTTGCGTAAGTTAACTAGTTCTACTTTCAAAATCAATTCTTTTTCATCTAAAGGTATACTTGATTTTGTGTATCCTAATCTTTGCGGGCCTATGAGATAGAGAAGTTATCAAGGTGATATATATTTCATATTGTTTATTGATGACTATACTAGAATGATGTGGGTTACTTTCTTGAAGGATAAGTATGATGCATTCCAAAATTTCAAAGAATTCAAGGCACTAGTTGAGAATGAATCATGTAATAATTTGAAGTGTTTAAGGTCTGATAGAGGTGGTGAGTTTACTTTTGTAGAATTTGTTAAGTATTGCAAATATAATGGAATAAAAAGACAAATGTCTTCCCTAAGGACTCCACAAAAAAATGGTGTGGTAGAGAGAAAGTACAAATGTATAGTAGATGTTGCAATGACAATGTTGATTCAAGGTGATGTACTGAACATGTACTGAAAAGAAGTAATTAGTACTATTGTTTAAACACTGAACTAGGTGCAAGTAAAGAAAGGAATTGATAAGACACCTTGTGAGCTATGGTATGGTCACTCACCTAATGTTAAATATTTTAAAGTCTTTGATAGTAGATGTTATATTAAGAGGGATGACTACACAAGAAAGTTTGATCAAAAAAGTGATGAAGGTATTTTATTGGGTTATTCTACTAAAAGTAAAGAATATAAGTGTTTCAATAAGAGAACTAAAAAAATGATTGAGAGTGAAAATATAAAGATAGATGAATACCCTAAGAACGTTGATGATTCATGCAAGCAAGTGACTGAGGATGAATGAGAGATTGTGTACATTGAACCAGAAGTGGATGAACCAGTAGAACAAAATAATTTGAAAGAAGTGATTCGACTGACATAAGAATAAGGTCTTAGACCTGAGCCAATGATACCTAGGTATGTGAAGTTAAACCACTCTACTAATCAGATTATGGGTGATAAGAATGTTGGTGTTCTAACTAGAAGAAATCTCAGAGAAAGCACATGTTTAATTTCCAAGTATGAGCCTACAATAGTGGATGAAGAAATCAAGGATGAAGATTGGGTAAAAGATATGGAGGAAGAACTTGATCAATTTGAAAAATAATGACACATGGGGGTAAAAGTACAAACCTGTGTCACACTTTTATAAAGGAAAAGGTCAACAACACACAAATTGTTCAACTTTAACGACATAAAAGTGGTATTTGTATTTAGAATTTGAAGATGATGTAAACTGATGAAATGTGTAAAACAAGATGAAGTTTATGCCTATAATTTTTTTTAAAGTTTGAACTAGAATTGGCATAGCTTTTTGACTTTTTAAGTCCATTTTTTAATTGTTGAAAAATGCTGAAAATTTAGGGTCTAGTTCCCACCAAAAAAGTATATACAATTAATCTTTTTTCCCTCTAGTTTCAAAATATGTTATAGATGACATATATAGCTAGTGCATAAAAGAAGAAAGATTAGTTTTTGATGTAAATTTTCTCCAATATAACTACTCAAAATCAAACTTATCCGAAATTGACAGTTTTCATCTCCTGCCAAATTTTCCCTATCAAATATACACCATTCAAAAAAAATTACATATTCTTGAAGAGGACTCTCTCCTTTAGTGTTAAATATAAATTTTAATTTTTTTTGATATGATTTACTATTTGTTTCTTTTTTTGAAGAAACATCTTCTCGAATGTTAAAATAAATACTTGTAGTATTTTGAAATTATAATATATTAGATCTAATCAAAATATTATAAAACTTATATGATGATAATCTTGACTCTGATCTCTACAAAAGGGGATTTTATATATTTTTTAAAATATCATTAAAAAGAGTAGGAGTTATTGAAACATCACTTTTCTAAAATAATTTTATTTCTTTGGTAATTGGACCCAAATTGGTATAAAACATGCATTTACCAAAAAATTCCAATTTGGAAAGTTGAAGCACTTATCTAGCTTAACTAGAATGAATGTAGCTAGACCATATTGATGCAGCAGTGGTCAGTGAAAGCCTTCAAACAATGGTAAATGGCAAGGTTTCAATCCCTCAACACCCAAGGTGAAGGGGTCAAGTGCTAAGTACCTATCACATGTATGAAAAAAGGACTTGGAGAAGTTTATCAAAACCTTACAATGCAATATAACCTAATCACTAGGCTTGCCAAAGTCCTAAGCACCCAAAACGAAGAGTTCACCAAGAGGTCTCCTTAGGAAAATAAGTACTCAAACCCCCTGAAATGGATATTAAGACCAAGGGTGGCCTAAAAACATTTCTCTGGCCTATTTAGGTCATATTTTGATAGTTCCAATGGTTCTTTCATGAATGGGCAACTCATAATACCAAGTTGCTTCACAACACCAATTCTAGGCTTGTAGCCTTTTGAAACTAGTATTTTGAACCTAGTTCAAAATCCTTCCAAAAAAAGTGTAGATTAGGTTGAGGATCCTAATACCCTTTTGGGGCTTATGGAACATATCCAAGCACTAGGACTTGAAACCAAAAGGAGGTTACTGATTTAGCCAAATTTGGGACAGGGCTAATAGGCCTAATTAGGTCTGGTTTGCACTACAAGTGCCTCTTCCTCCAAGTCAATGCTAAGATCGATGATGGGATCCTTTGAGGGTATGTATAAGGGCTCCAAATCCTGAATCTTGGATCTTGATGAATCCCCAACCGGATTTTATCATGACTGTCCTAAGTCATTGGTAGGTGCACATATGGGCCTCTACACCTAGGGCTTTGTAGCAAACACACCTCCCTGAAACACTCCACCTCTAATCTACATTTTCTTAAAGAAAATAAACAAAGGTTGAATTCCACCAAGGGGCATCAGATTCCCATGGTGGAATTGGGTCAAAAGAGTAAGCCCTATCGAAAACCTATTGTAAAAACCCTCAATTCGGGCAAGCACACAAAAACTTTGATAAATTTTGATCTAGGACAAGTTAAATCTTGAAACCAATTGCATCTGAAAGTGGATTGGACACACAAAATATTAAACTCAAAAAATCATGCACACAGGTTTGTACCCGTCCATACCAGGGCACTATTCTTCAAGGATTGCAGGGAAATGGTTGATATTTTATTGATTAATTGCCAAAATTACATCTTCTTAGCCTATCACCTGCCTATAATGGCTTATGTAGGAACTCCCAATAGTTACACAAGTGGTTTGAACCAACTAGCCATTTGGGAGAGGTAATTACAAGTTTTGACAACTTTTAGAAAGTTGCTCGAAAGTTGCTTGACAACTTTTAGAGCAACTTTTGCCTATTTTGTTATCTTGCAAATATAAAGACCAAACTTGGCCCTAACCTTATTTTGATGATCCCTAATGGATCCAAACATAGAAAACACAAGATTACCTATGACTAGGGTGTTGGATCATTAATGACCACTAGTTAGACCAAGGGCTCATAAAATGCCAATCTTGGAACTATGGCCTTACAAAGAGATCCAATACTTAACCCCTATTCTAAGCATGAGTAGAGGCCTCTAAGGACCTTAGTGTGAAATCCTAGGTTCCATAGGAGTGCTTGTTGAATGTAGAGTAGGTGCTCCTGCACCATACTCCCCTTGAATTTTATAACTCAAGTCCCTACTTGAGGATAATTGCTCCACCGAAGTCCCATGTTGCTTGACTTGATCTTCGGTCAGCCATGTAGCATCAATGTTGGGAAGGCCCTTCCATTTAACTAAGTACTGCATGTACTTCTTAGATCTGGTCTATTTTAATAGCTTGGAGTCCAAAATTGCTTCAATCTTCACTGGTTCACTATGTGGAAGATCAGTAACATAGTCTTCATCCTCAATGTTTGTGTCCTCACCCTGCTCATTCATTGGACCTGTTGTAGCTTTATATGGTGTGAGGTCTACAATATTAAAGATTGGAGAGATCTGAAAAGTTGGAGGAAGGGATATCTCATAGGAATTCTCACCTATTCTATTAAGTATGTTGTAGGGGCCTACTTTCTTCATTTGTAGTTTGGAGTATCTACCCTTAGGTAGTCTCTCCTTCCTTAGGAATGCCCAAACCCTATCTCCTACTTTGAAGTGGACCTCTCTCCTTCTCTTTTCAACATTTTCTTTGTACTTCAAACTAGACTTTTGCAATATTTGTTTTACTTCTTAATGTACCTTTGATATGAGCTCTGCCAGTTCTTGGCCTTGAGCACTGATTTTGAAATCAGAGGGGAGTTCCATCAGATCCAATGGTCCCTTGGGGTGTAATCCATACACTGCTTGGAAAGGAGTTGTACTGGTTGACCTATTTATAGAGTCATTGAAGGAAAACTCTTCTTGGGGCAGGATGGTATCCCAACTTTGTGAGAATTGCTTGGTTAGACATCTTAAAAGATTGCCTAGGGACCTGTTTACTACCTCAGTCTACCCATCTGTTTGTGGGTGATAGGTAGAGCTATAGGTGAGATTTGTAACCAACATCTTGAAGAGTGTCCTCCAAAAGTGCCCTTGAAACTTTACATCTCTATTTGATACAATTGTATGAGGTAAGCCATGAATTCTAACTACTTCCTTAAAGAAGAGATTGGCTATATGAGATGCATCATTCATGCTCTTGCATGGCACAAAGTGGGCCATTTTGCTAAACCTATCCACTATGACAAACACACTATCAAATCCTTTCTTGGTTTTAGGCAGTCCCATGAAAAAATTCATTGAGATGGATTCCCAAGGCCTTAAAGGGATTGGTAAGGGTTGGTAGAGCCCTTGATTTGTTGTCATCCCTTTAGCTTGTTGGAAAATAGTACAAGACTCAATAAACTTCTTAACTTCATTGTTCAACTTGGGCCAAAAATAGCTCCTCTTCACCATGTCTGTTGTCTTGTCAATGCCAAAGTGACCTCCTAGGCCACCACAATGCTTTTCTCTAATTATTTTTGCTCTCATTGAACACTTTGGTATGCATAATTGTGCTCCCTTGAATAGAAGCCCATTTTGAATCAGATATTTAGAAAAATCAGTGTGATATCTGCCCTCCATTTTTATACAAATATGATATATCTCTGAAAAATCAGGGTCATCTGGGTACAAGTGTTTGAGGGACTCAATCCCCACACTTTGTAGTTGCACTTCTTCAATGAGACCAATACTCCTGCTAAGGGCATCGGCAACTTTGTTTGCTACACCCTTTTTATGCTTAATGTTGAAGGTATAGGCCTGTAATTGCTCTACCCATTTAAGATGCCTGACTGAAAGTTTTTCTTGTGAATTGAGGAAGCTTAATGAATGGTTGTCAGTGTAGACTACAAACTCTTTTGGGATCAAGTAGTGCCTCCATTTCTTGAGGGCTTGGACCATAGCATAGAGCTCTAGGTCATATGTAGAGTACTTCCTTTTAGCCTCATTCAATGTCTCTGAGAAGAAAGCAACTGCTTTGCCTTCTTGGCTTAGGACTGCTCCTATAGCCAAATTACTTGCATCTATCTCCATAGTGAAGACTTTGTTAAAATTAGGGATGACCAAGATAGAGTATTGGGAGACTCTATTCTTCAAGTATTGGAATGCATCATTGGCTTCCTTTTTCCATGCAAACTTAGTCTTCTTTCCACCTTTGATTGTTTCAAGCATCGGTGCACACACATGACTGAAATTTTTGATGAACTTCCTATAGAATGTTGCAAGCCCATGGAAGCTTCTTACATCACCTTGATTCTTTGGTGGAGGCCAATTAATGATTGCATCTACCTTCTCAGGATCCATCTTGAGGGTACCTTGTGAGATCACAAAACCTAGGAATACAAGTTCCTTTCTCATAAACATGCATTTTTCTAAGTTGATTACCAACTTGTGTTGATGGAGTCTTCTTAGTACCTGTTCCACATGATCAAGATGGTGTTCCTTGCTATGACTGAATATTAGTATGTCATCAAGGTAAACAACAATAAATTTTCCAATAAAATCTATGAATATCTCATTCATAAGCCTCATAAAAGTGCTAGGGGCATTGTTTAAACCAAAGGGCATTACTAACCATTCAAACAAAAATTCAGTAGTCTTGAATGTTGTTTTCCATTCATCTCCAGGCTTGATTCTGATTTGATGGTAACCAGACTTTTAAGTCTATCTTCGTGAAGTAGCAAGCACCTCCTAGTTGATCCAATAGGTCCTCAATCCTTGGCATAGGAAATCTGTACCTTATTATGATTTTGTTTAGGGCCCTGCTATCGGTGCATAACCTCCATTTTCCATCCTTTTTAGGGGCCAAAACTAAGGGTACAACACAAGGACTGAGACTCTTTTGGATGAGTCCTCTTTCCAAAAATTCAATGACCTAGTTTGCAATCTCTTCATGCTGCAATGGTGTCATTTTGTATGGTGCCTTATTAGGTAGGGATGAGCTTGGTATGAGGTCTATTTGATGACTAATGTCCCTAATGGGAGGGAGGCTAGTGGGCAGGTCACTAATAGTGACATCTTTATACTTTTGTAGCAATTTTATGACTTCATTTGGTATGGGATCTTTTTGATCAGACCTGATATTATCTTTTGGCTTTGAGATTAAGACAAATGGCTCACTATTAGATTCTTTCAAGGTTTTTAACATCTCCTTTTTCCCCATGATAATAACAGTGGGTTCTTTTTTAGATTTGTTATCTGGTAGGGGCTTCATGGTGAAGGTCTTCCCATCTTTGGTGATGGAGTAGGTGTTTTTCCTACAGTGGTGTATGGAATCAAAATCAAATTGCCAAGGCCTACCTAGAAGAATATGTGAGGCATCCATCTCAACTACATTACAAAGAACCTTGTCTTTAAAATCTACAATTGAAAACTCTATCCATGCTTGTTCTGTTACTAGAGTTTGTTGGCCTTTGGTTAACCATGAAACATGATAGGGGCAAGGGTGTGGCTTCTTAGGGAGGTTTAACTTCTAAAACATTTCACAAGATACAAGATTTTCAGTTGAACCAAAATCTATAAGAAGATTGCATACCTTTCCATGACATTTGATCTTTGTCCTGAAGAGATTCTTTCTTTGTGGAGGCTCTTGGGTTTGTGGTACTTGAAGGAAGACCTACCTCATCATCAGACATACTCCTAGTTCCAAGTCTCTAGCATCAACATTGTCTTCTTTCTTATCTTCTTGGACAAGTTGTGCTCTCCTCTCACCTTGGTTATTGTTGTTCCTCTTCTTAGGGCATCTTCCTACATGATGTCCCATTTGGTTGCAATAGAAACACTTCAATGGTCCATTACCTCTTCCTGAATTTGTCCTTCCCCTATTGAAAGGTCTTCTTCCTCTATAGTTTCCTCTTGAATTAGAGTCACTATTTTCCTTATCTCCTTGGTCAGGGGTCTTGCTGCTGTTGCCACTACTTTGTCCCTTGTTCCAAGAGTTGTTTTTGCCTCTAAAATTCTTCCCACTATCATTACTCTTTCCTTTTCCAAAATCATACTTCCTCTTACATTTTTCCTCTACCTTAAGTGCCATTTGATAGTGCCTATTGACTATGGTGGGGCAGTGTAGACTTAACTCTTCTTGAATGGATACTTTCAAGCCATTCATGTACCTTGCTAGCTTCTCTTCCTCATCTTCAGCCATATTGTTTTTCATGCACAATTTTAAGAACTCCTTGGTGTATGAACCTACATCCATGTCCTTTTGTTTTAGACTTTGCTTCCTCCTATGGAGTTGTACCCCATAGTCCTTAGGTACATATGTCTCTTTGATCAATGCTATCATCCTATTCCATGAATTGATCATGTTCTTCCCATCCTTCACCCTCTCTGTTTGGATGAAGTTCCACCAAGTTAGGGCTGCTCCCTTAAACTTGGATCTTGCCACCTTTACCCTTTTCTTTTTAGGGATGTCTTCACATTCAAAGAATGTTGTTAAAGCCTCTATCCAATCCAAGGCTAGATCAGCATTCATCTTGCCATTGAAAATCGACAAATCTATCTTCTCCTCCATGGATCTTCTTCCCATGGATTTCAAGGCATCTATGAAAGGTCTTTGGTCTGTAGGGATATGTTGATCAGGATCATCCTCCTCTTCTTCACTCCCTTCTTCATTTTTAGACCCATCCTTGTCCTTGTTATCAAGCTTCTTCTCAAGTTCCTAAAGCCTCTTAGTTAAGGCCTTATTTGCAGCCTTTTGCTCTCTCACCATCAATGCTAACTCACTATTTGTAACCCTTGCAAGGATCTCCTCATTCTTAGGATTAGACAAAGCTCTGATACCACTTGATACAGCAGTGGTCAGTGGAAGTCTTCAAACAGTGGTAAATGACAAGGTTTCAATCCCTCAACACCCAAGGTGAAGGGGTCAAGTGCTAAGTACCTATCATAGGTATGAAAAGAGGACTTGGAGAAGGTTATCACAACCTTACAATGCAATATAACCTAATCACTAGGCTTGCAAAGTCCTAAGCACCCAAAACCAAGAGTTCACCAAGAGGTCTCCTTAGGAAAATAAGTACTCAAACCCCATGAAATGGATATTAAGACCAAGGGTGGCCTAAAAATAGTACTCTAGCCTATTTAGGTCATATTTTGATATTTCCAATGGTTCTTTCACCAATGGCAACTCATAATACCAAGTTGCTTCACAACACCAATTCTAGGCTTGTAGCCTTTTGAAACTAGTATTTTGAACCTAGTTCAAAATCCTTCCAAACAAAGTGTAGATCAGGTTGAGGATCCTGATACCCTTTTGGGGCTTATGGAACATATCCAAGCACCAGGACTTGAAACCAAAATGAGGTTACTGATTTAGCCAAATTTGGGACAGGGCTAATAGGCCTAATTAGGTCTGGTTTGCACTAAAAGTGCCTCTTCCTCCAATCCAATGCTAAGATTGATGATGGAATCCTTTGAGGGTATGTATAAGGGCTCCAAATCCTAAATTTTGGATCTTGATGAATCCCCAACTGGATTTTATCATGACTATCCTAAGTCACTGGTAGGTGCACATATGGGCCTGTACACCTAAGGCTTTGTGGAAAACACACCTCCCTGAAACACTCCACCTCTAATCTACATTTTCTAAAAGAAAATAAACAAAGGTTGAATTCCACCAAGGGGCATCAGATTCCCATGTTGGAATTGGGTCAAAAGAGCAAGCCCTATCGAAAACCTGTTGTAAAAACCCTCAATCCGAGCAAGCACACAAAAACTTTGATAACTTTTGATCTAGGATGAGTTAAATCCTAAAACCAATTGCATTTGAAATTGTATTGGACACACAAAATATTAAACTAAAAAACACATGCACACAGGTCTATACCCATCCATACCAAGGCACTATTCTTCAAGGATTGCAGGGAAATGGTTGATATTTTATTGATTAATTGCCAAAATTACAACTGCTTAGCCTACCACCTGCCTATAAGGGATTATGTAGGGAATCCCAATGGTTAAAAAAGTGGTTTGAACCAGCTAGCCATTTGGGAGAGGTAATTACAAGTTTTGACAACTTTTAGAAAGTTGCTCGAAAGTTGCTTGACAACTTTTAGAGCAACTATTGCCTATTTTGTTATCTTGCAAATCTAAAGACCAAACTTGGGCCTAACCTTATTTTGATGATCCATAATGGATCCAAACATAGAAAACACAATATTACCTATGACTAGGGTGTTGGATCATTAATGAACACTAGTTAGACCAAGGGTTCATAAAATGCCAATCTTGGAACTATGGCCTTACAAAGAGATCCAATACTTAACCCGTGTTCTAAGCATGAGTAGAGGCCTCTAAGGACCTTAGTGTGAAATCCTAGGTTCCATAGGAGTGCTTGTTGAATGTAGAGTAGGTGCTCCTGCACCACATATGTTAACAAAAATTAATTTTTAGTTGGAAATACTCAAATTCAGCTGTACGTGTTGATAAGTTAGCCTAAAACGTGACACAACTTTGTACTTTTACCCATGGACACTTGTTCCTAGACTTGCAGATAAAAATGTGATTGGTACCAAATGGATTTTTAGGAACAAATTGAATGAAGATGGAGATGTGATCATAAATAAGGCAAGGTTTGTGTGCAAGGGCTATGCACAAGAAGAAGGAATAGACAATGGAGATAATTTTTCTCTAGGGGAAATACTTGAAGGGGTAAGAATTATACTTTCTTATGTTCCATATAAAAAGTCCAAAGTTTTTTGAAATGGATGTCAAGTCATCTTTCCTAAATGGAATTCTTGAAAAAGAGATCTACATAGAACAACATGATGGTTTTTCATTGAAAAGGGACAATGACATGGCATGCAAGATACAAAAGGAATTATATGGACTAAAAAAAGCACCAAGGGCATGGTATGAAAGGTTAATTACATTCCTATCTTATTTAGATTGGTTTTAATAGAACAAGTGATGATAGTAATGTGTACCTAAAAGTTGAAGATGATAAGTTGTTGATAGTTGAAGTGTTCATTGATATATAATATTTGGAGGAAATTATGAGACGAGTTTGACATTTGTTGAAGAAATGAAGGAGTTTGAGATGTTAATGATTGGGGAGATCTAATGCAGTTGATGCTACTTTGTACAAATCTATGATTAGTAAGTAGTATTATGTTGTTCATAGAAGACCAGATATTGCTCAAGTAGTTGGAATAGTGGCTAGATTTTAAGGAAACCCCAAGGAATCTCATATGGTCACAGTCAAAAGTATATTCAGGTATTTGAAAGGGACAATTCTCTATGGTTTGTGGTATTCTTGTGATGGTGATTTCTATTTGAGTATGTTTACTGATGTAGACTAGGCACAAAATTTTGATGATAGAAAGAGCACTAGTGGTGGTACATTCTTTCTAAGTAAAAGGCTTGTATCTTAGACAAGCAAAAAGCATAATTATATTTCACAATCTACTGTAGAGTTAGAGTATGTTGCAACAACTATAGATTGTACATAAATTTCATAGATGAAGTAGATTCTTGAAGGTATCAAGGAAAAGGTGACTGAACCGATAACTATTTTTTGTGACAATAAAAATGAAAAAAATATTTCCAAGAATCTGTAATGCATTCCAAGACTAAGAACATTGCAATTAAGTATCAATTTATGAGAGATAAAGTGTAAGAGAAGGAGGTGAAGTTGGAATATGTACCAACAAAGGAGTAGATACTAGATATCTTCACAAAGACACTTCCTTGTTGGCATTAAGCAGTATTGCCACTAGTGACAACACTTATTTGCATTCTGGATGTAAACCGAGCAGACAAGTGAAAACTGAGCAGTCAGTGCAAACCGAGCAGACAGTGCAAACCGAGCAGACAGTGCAAACCGAGCAGACAGTGCAAACCGAGCAGACAGTGCAAACCGAGCAGACAGTGCAAACCGAGCAGACAGTGCAAACCGAGCAGACAGTGCAAACCGAGCAGACAGTGGAAACCGAGCAAGTTAGTACAAAACCGATCAGGACAATGTAAACTGAGTAACATCTTGTCTACCGAGTCACCAATGCTTACCGAGTTCAATACCTACCGAGTGATCAGTATGAACCGTGCCTTCACTTCTACCGAGTGCATGACGATGCCGAGTAATGCAGTGGACGCCGAGTATCAGAAAGTCATCGAGTCAGTTTGAAGGAACCGAGTAACCATATTTGGGCTGACTTAGTAGCACTTATGTTTATTTGTCAAGCCGACTGTGTAATTGTAATTGTAATTAATTGTTTGAGACTTGTATATAAACAATGTTGTAGAAATAAAAGATGAAAATAAAAATAAAAGGTAATGAAATGTATGAAGTAGAATATATGTGAAAGAGTAAGAAAGGCAGAAATAAGCGAATTGCAGAAGGCTTCAGAAGTTTAAGGTACAGCAAAGACAAATTCATCACAGAAGGTGATCAGTACATCAGCGAATCTCATTCAGCAATCCAGTTGCAAAGCAGAGATCTACTGTTTCATTCTAACAGGTGAATCAGTACTAAATCCTTTAACCGGGTAGACTTAACAGTCTTTGTAAAAATCTCTTTACCGAGTGCATACTTCACTGTATGTTTGTAAATCCTTTAACAGGGTGGATTTAGCAATCCTTATTGCTCTTAACAGGGCAGATCATCAGAAGTGATCAAATTGTAAGGCTTAACCGGCCAACTTTATTCTGCAGTATTAAAGCTTTGTGGGTTTCATCCCCACCCCAGTTTTACTTTCTTTTGGAAGGTTTCTGGGTAACCAAATCTATGTGTCATTATTGTGAATGCTTTTCAAGTTTCATGCTTTCTGTATGCAAAGGTTAAAAGGTAAATTATATGTTAAAATTGAAAGAAAATTTGGAGTTACTGATTCACCCCTCCCCTCTCAGTAACTTGGTTAATTCCTGAATATTTCCAACAATTGGTATCAGAGCTGCATTGGTTCTCAAGACAAAGCTTAACTAGCTTGAGCAAAGATCCAGGACAATGGAGGTATTCAAACTGAACAAGGTGATTGAAAATGAAAAGCTAGATCTGGAAATGGCCATAGCTAAACTCAAAGAAGCAAAAGAACATCTTTCCCAATCCCTAAGAAGAAGGAAGGAACTTGCAAATCAGATGAATGATCAGAATTACATTGAAGAAAAGATTGAAGATCTTCTTCCCTCAAATAACTCAGATGAAGCAAACAATGCTATCAAAGAACTCCTAGAAAAGAATGGGTCTCTACAGGAAGAAGTGAGAAAATTGAAAAGAGAACAAGAACTACACTCTACAAGATTCTGTGAGATCTTGGAACAGAGAAACAAGTTGAAAGATGAATTAGATGGAAGAAACATTGAAGTCCAAAACAAAACCCTTCAGCTAGAAAATCTAATTGATCAGATCTCTCATACAAATGAAGAAATTCTAAATCTAAGATCAGAAATAGAAAACACAAGAGAAGAACTAAGATCTGAAAAGGAAATCAATCTAAGATTGATGGATGACCTAAACGCTGAAAAACAAATCAATGAAGGAATGCTGAAAAGTCAAGAAGACTTGAATCAGCTGTATGAACGAAATCTTCATAGGCAAAAAGGAAAAGCAGGACTTGGATACAAAGAAGAAGGCGAATCCTCTAAGCAAGGTACTAAAATAAATCAAAAACCTACCTGTAATCATTGTGGTAAAATAGGACATACTTCAAATAAATGTTGGAACAATGAAAAAGCAGAATTCAATGGAAAATGTTATAGCTGCAATCAACCTGGTCATAAAGCAAATGAATGCAGGGAAAAACCTAGATTCAGAGGTAATTGTCACAAGTGCAACAAACAAGGTCACAAGGCATCCGAGTGCAGATCCAAGACATTTAATCCAGCAGAACAAATTGTGAAAGCAATGTTTGGATGGGACTACAACACCTGGTGTAGATGTCATTACTGTGGAGAATATGGACACATTGGCATGAATTGCATAAAACATCATCTAAGGAAAAGAGATACTACCGTAAGATGTTTCAAATGCACTAAACTCGGTCACATAGCCAGAAACTGCATGAATGCTAGTGAAATTGAAGAAGGAAAGAAGAATGAAGCAACTAAGGTCAGGAAACAGGTAAGACAAAAATGGATTCCTAAAGCTACCGAGCAATCCAGTCCAAGTAATGGAATGGATGGCTCTATCGACTCAAATTAAATTTCCAAGGAGACACTGGAACTGTACTCTCATAGATCAATCTCAAGCAGTTCCAGAATCGAAATTAAAAGAAAAGTCTAAATCAGCATGCAAGATGCAGTGAGATCACAGGGAGGTCGGTATAGTCTTCACCGAGCAAGGTCGGTACCTGTCTTTACCGAGCGAGGTTGGAGCATTATGAATTCTCAAAGTTCACCGAGTTGCGAAGTCTTTTCCGAGCAATTAATTCTTGGTGGGTGACAGTCTGTCAGATTTCCTACCCTAATTTGAAATGAGCATTAATGACAGAGTTGTAAACAAAAAGCAAGTAATTGAACTCATTCTTCACCCCGAATCTTTAAGCACTTTGAGAGCAGAAAACTTCAAGGGCAACCCGGCGATTTAATAGTCTTGCGAAAGGAATTTTCTGTGAGCTACCATGGCATCATCCAGCACTTCAGCGAAGAAAGGATCTGATATGTTAGTTCAAGGGGAGTGGAAAGCACCAGATTTTAAGATCGTGCCCGCAATTGCAGCAACCCTAGATCCGAACGGAGCTCAATCTCAGATTCCTCCTAAGGTACTGCTTATCAACGATATCCATAATCATTTTAACTGTTCAATCCAAGAAATGGGAAACCTAGAACTAGACATTGTGCGTAAGGAACTATGTGTGGATGGTACTTTGAAACCCGAGCACAAACATCTGGAAGATAAGGGTTTAGTCCACATTGCACATCTTCCTCGAAATTTTCGAGATAAATGGGTTAGGTACATTCTCAGCCGAGTACATGATGGCAAGATTTGGCTTGAGCAACCTATTGAGATCACAAAGAAAATGATTCATCAAGTCACCGGTCTTCCCATGTTGAACAAAGCTAAAACTACCAAAACCCTAGGTCGGACGGAACTAGAGAAGAAAACTCTAGCCGAGTGGGATGGTAGAGGCATGAAGGTTAGCAGCATTACCGACGCCGAACTGAAGTTTGGTACACATATCATTGCCCACAAGATCTACAGTTCTAGTCGACAGAACAGTGTCTCATGTGAAGCTGTTGACCTAGCATACAAAGTGGTCAAAAACAACTTGACATTTGACCTAGCAGACTTATTGTTGAAACAGTTCAACAAGAACATGGAAAGCATCAAAACTTCCAAAAACAATCCATGTAAGTTTGGATCCTTGTTAGTCTGTTTATTCTTCTATGTTCAGAAATTCTTCCCTTCTAAAGGAAAAGTTGTATGGAGAAAAGATGTGCCAGTACTTTATGAAATAAATGAATACATCGCAGAAATGGGTGAAAACTTTGAAAGCATCATGGATAATTATTTTGAGTCTTTCAAAGAGAAAATGAATGACAGATTCCGGATTCCACAGAAGTTGGTGGAAGATTACAAAGATGACATCTGTTTTATGGTAGATTGTGATAATGTGTATATTCAAGCAGTTAAACCGAGAACTGTATATGTAAAACCTCTTCCTTATGAGGTAAACATTGATGAAACCAAGAACATCATTGAAGCACTTCTAAATCAGCCTGTCAATCCCAAAGCCCCACATTTTGGAACATATGATGAAGCTAAGGTGAGAATTGAACTAAGCATAAAGCTTCCACAGGTGGTAAACAAAGGAAAGAAAAGGATAGCTAAAATGCAAATGATAACCGAGGATAAAGAAGAAATAGGTGAAAAAGAAGAAGAAAAGGATGAGAAAACAGAGGAACCAGAACCTGCAAAGAAGAAAGGAAAAGTTTTTATCACTAAGGCATCTGTGCCTCCCACTGCTGTGTTTACAAGGAGAAATACAAAAGGCAAGGCAGACAAGGTAGAAAAGGCAGATAAAGACATAGTATTCAAAAGGCCTCCTCTAACCCTTCAAGAAAAGCTCAAACTCTTCAGAGATGGATCAGGATCTGGAGTAAGTAACATAAAATCCCTGAGATATGAAACCAGATCGGAAGCAGAACAGAAGGAAATAGAAGATGCTGTTGTTGAGAAGATGGGACAGTGGAAATACTCTCCTGAAGAAATTACCCCACAGGTTCCAGCAGTTCTATTGAATCCAATAAAAATGAGATGGAGCAATGCAAGGCAAACTGTAATAGACATATTTGATCAAAACCTGAGACAGTTGATGCCGAGCCTGAATAATGATGAAGTAAAGAAGGCACTAAAAGAAAATGAAAATAAAATGACATTGAAGTTCAATACTTGTTTGATTTTGATCAACAATATTGAATCGGTTGTGAAGGCTGCAAAAGCCACATGGAAGAACATATACCACCTTCACCAACCGAGCATTGAAACTGTAATAATAAAGGATATTGAAGATGACAGCGATGAACAAGAAGAAGACACCGAGGTAGATGATACTGTAAGGATAGCAGCAGAAGTCATTGCATCCCTTCCTACCTCTCCAGTGAAAATCTCTTCATCCAGCCCAGAGACACCTTCAAGCATGGTTGTGACAACTTCCACATTTGTCCAATCATCCCTAGCAACATCAGAGGCAGCTACCATTTCTTCTACCGATCTGCAGTCTCCTGTACTAGTAAGTTTTCCAGCTTTTGAATCATCAAGTGTAAATATTTTAAGTTCTCCAGTAGAAAGTATACCAGTGTCAATAGCCATCCCTACTTTATCTACTGTCACTACTACAAGAGCATTAAGTACAGATAAGCCTAAGGCTCTACCGAGTATAAAATTTTTGGGTAAAAATATAGTTGAGGATATAGACCTAGATGAAGAGATAGAGATTCCTACACTAGATTTTGCAAATCTCTCAGCAGACCAAATGCAGAATATAGGTGAGATCCTCCAAAGGAAAGCAAAACAAAAGAAGCTTAAGGAGGAGAGAGACAAAGAGTATCAAATCATCAAAGATGCTAAGGACATTTTGTCTGATGCATTAGGCATTAAAGTAGACTCCTCCCAGCATGTTTTGTTACAATTGGCAGAAGCAGTTGAGAAATACAATGAGGACTCATCCGGGACAGAAAAGTTAGTTGAAAGAGCCGAGAAGAGATTCAACAATAAAGTGCTTGAGCACATTGCTCAGCACATAGCTATCAACCAAGTGGAATTGTCTTCAGTTTTGTCTAACATAGAGTCTATTTATTCGAATGCTACCTCTCTTTTGGCCAGACTATGCAATTTTGCCGAGTTCACAAAGGATGTCAAAGATAAAATGAATAAAATGGATGAGGATATGAAGATTAGCATACAGAAGCTGCAACTTGAACCAAGTTCAAGCTCTGCTCATCACATGAAAATTTCACATCTATCCAATATGCAGTCTGATCTATTGAAAGAAGACTCAAGGATCCGGTCCACACTGCTAGACATCCAACACATGATCCTTCCCATCATGAATACAATGTACAAGCACATTGAACATTCCAAAACATTGATTCATGACAATCAGTTCTCCATAGCAGATCACATGATTGAACTCTCTGCAGAAGTCCAAATTGCTATACAAACATGTAAGATTCTGCAAGAAAGTTGGGACAGAACCCTGGCACTAATAATGAAGGTACATTCTGACTTCTTATCAAATTTTGGATTCTCTCTGTAAATAAATTGTATATGCACCTTTGGCATTATCGTCAAAAAGGGGGAGATATGTATAGAAGGAGAGATATGTATACAGTTACAGATTTGTATAAGAAACAGTTAGCACATTGAAAGGGGGAGACAATGTATAAAGCCCTTTAACAAAGACAAATTTTGAAAAATCAAAATAAAACTCAGCATGATTCGTGTATATAAATTTTGGCCAATAAGTGTTTTTGTCACTAATGCCAAAGGGGGAGATTGTTGGCATTAAGCAGTATTGCCACTAGTGACAACACTTATTTGCATTCTGGATGTAAACCGAGCAGACAAGTGAAAACTGAGCAGTCAGTGCAAACCGAGCAGACAGTGCAAACCGAGCAGACAGTGCAAACCGAGCAGATAGTGCAAACCGAGCAGACAGTGCAAACCGAGCAGACAGTGCAAACCGAGAAGACAGTGCAAACCGAGCAGACAGTGCAAACCGAGCAGACAGTGCAAACCGAGCAGACAGTGCAAACCGAGCAAGTTAGTACAAAACCGATCAGGACAATGTAAACCGAGTAACATCTTGTCTACCAAGTCACCAATGCTTACCGAGTTCAATACCTACCGAGTGATCAGTATGAACCGTGCCTTCACTTCTACCGAGTGCATGATGATGCCGAGTAATGCAGTGGACGCCGAGTATCAGAAAGTCACCGAGTCAGTTTGAAGGAACCGAGTAACCATATTTGGGCCGACTTAGTAGCACTTATGTTTATTTGTCAAGCCGACTGTGTAATTGTAATTGTAATTAATTGTTTGAGACTTGTATATAAACAATGTTGTAGAAATAAAAGATGAAAATAAAAATAAAAGGTAATGAAATGTATGAAGTAGAATATATGTGAAAGAGTAAGAAAGGCAGAAATAAGCGAATTGCAGAAGGCTTCAGAATTTTAAGGTACAGCAAAGACAAATTCATCACAGAAGGTGATCAGTACATCAGCGAATCTCATTCAGCAATCCAGTTGCAAAGCAGAGATCTACTGTTTCATTCTAACAGGTGAATCAGTACTAAATCCTTTAACCGGGTAGACTTAACAGTCTTTGTAAAAATCTCTTTACCGAGTGCATACTTCACTGTATGTTTGTAAATCCTTTAACAGGGTGGATTTAGCAATCCTTATTGCTCTTAACAGGGCAGATCATTAGAAGTGATCAAATTGTAAGGCTTAACCGGCCAACTTTATTCTGCAGTATTAAAGCTTTGTGGGTTTCATCCCCACCCTAGTTTTACTTTCTTTTGGAAGGTTTCTGGGTAACCAAATCTATGTGTCATTATTGTGAATGCTTTTCAAGTTTCATGCTTTCTGTATACAAAGGTTAAAAGGTAAATTATATGTTAAAATTGAAAGAAAATTTGGAGTTACTGATTCACCCCTCCCCTCTCAGTAACTTGGTTAATTCCTGAATATTTCCAACATTCCTAAGGATACTTTTGAGTACCTTAGAAGTCGGCTAGGGGTTGTGCGCAGGTACTTGAACAAAACTTAGATGCCATTGATGCATCAATCCAATGAATTCATTTCCATATATTTAACTATAGATTGATGTTAAGGGGACTACTCCTTAGGGGGAGCAGTCAGAAAGAAATAAAGATAGTTGCAACAGATGAATACATATGCATGTTGCACCTTTGTAATTATTTTCAAAGGAGGAGACCAGTAAAGAAGGTCAAGAGAAGACTAGTTCAAGAACCAGTTGAAGGCACAAGGGGGGAAAAGTTTGAAGGAGATGATTATCAACTAAGTGACATTATTTATTTTCTTGGTATTGCTGGTGTTGCCATCAATGCCAAAGGGGGAGATTGTTGGCATAACTGATGATATTGTAAGTTGAGATTGTTATGGTATAAGTGTGATGCAGATATGATGATAGGTTGATCAATTATGGTGTTGTCATTAATGTCAACTTAGTATTTTTTGGTTGACAAAGAGCCTATTATTTTAATGCAAGTTCAAGAGGTTGTATCTAGAGATTTAGACACAATTGGTGTGTGCGATTGTAAAGAAAGACTAAGTTATGTCTCAAGATGATATATCTATGACCCCATAGGTTTATCTTATGTATGTTGTGACTTATGGTTGATTCAAGGCTAACAGGTGAACATGAAGAATATGATGAAGCCAAGATGAATGATTTGATTATTCTAGAAACTATATTTGGATTTAGGTGTTGTGATTCAGGATATGTTATCTTGAATATGTTATGAGGTTTCTATTGTGACCACATCATGATTGGTGATCGAAATATGAAGTTTCAATGGACATAAGATCACTCAATGAAAAGTAAAAGAATTTTTGAGAATAATCAGTCATATCCTTAACTAGTGATGTTACATTGTGTTGTGATAAATAGTTATGTGTTTGAAGGATCATGATGACATGGTAGCTAGACATGGAATGATGAGTTGGAATTTTCATGATCACGATGATCAAATTTCTTAAAGTTGTGAAAGAATATTGGAGAGTGTGATATGATTTGAATTTTATTTATCAAATCAATTATGTGATGGATCTAGAGGTAGACATGAAGTTGAAACTGTAAATGTTAATTGGTAACACATTTTAGGGTTCAAGGACTGAGTGAGAAAGAATTATAATTTGATGTATTATGAAGTGTGTGTGGTGGAGAAAGATCACAAATAAAAGTGTGTGATTCTAGGGTTTGGATGTTCTGCATGTGAAGTAGAGGTTGGGCTTGAACTGGAGGAGAAGTGTTATTTTTTAGATCATTGTACTTGTTGATTCCTAAAAGTTTCAATAAGAAAATACCTTAATTGGGTATACTCTAAAAGGTCTGATTTATAAATCATTTAACCTAATGACTCTTTAACTAGGGTTTTAAATCCCTTAACATGGTTACTCCTAATAGGGTAAAACTCCTAACAGGGCTAGAAGTAAGTCCCTTAATGGGGTGGCTCCTAATAGGGTCTTGCTCTTAACTAGGAATTTTTGTAAATATTTTAATAGGGCTAAGATCTTAATCGAGTGTACTTCAGAAGAGTGAAAAATTATTTGTGGGTTCCATCTCCACACGTGGTTTTTCCTAGTTGGGCTTCCATGTGAAAAATATTGGTGTTATTGTGTTGCATGATTGTGGATGTTTATCTTTTTTTTTTATGCATGCAATGGATGTTAATTGATGTAATATATTGAATGGCTGATGAAAAGTTTGAGTTTTTAGATTACCGATTCAACCTCCCTCTCAATAGTTTTGGACTTGTTAATACTAACACATTGTAGCCTAGAACCATCTACACCAAAAACTATTGTTGGCCAGGTAAACGCTAGGAACCACCTTGTTTCGCTCACTAATTCACATGAACATTGTTGACCACTCCAGAGTGAAGTATTTCTTAAGGTGCCCTAAGCACCAAAATCAATGATTTTTAGGGGGTCATTTCTTGGAGCTTGTGAAATGTAGATACAATATGCCAGGTGCTACAGGATCATTTTTTTTACGTCTACAAGAGTCTATCATCATTTGGAAAGATTTGATGCAGTTTTAAATTGGAAACCACATCTCAATTGATGACAAATCTTGTAGTGTGTCTCATTTGAAAGTTATAAATGTTCATATCTTTCAACCCATTCATCATGACCATGAACTATCTATTCCAATAGCTCTAGTTAGCCAAGAAAACACTAGGAACGACCTCGGTTCACTCACCAAGTTTCTTGAATGTTATTGACCACTCTGGATCCAAGTGTCCCTTAAGGTGTACCAAGCATGAAATTGGTGATCTTTAGGGGGTCATTTATTGGAGCTCGTGAAACATAGAGATGAACCATCAGGTGCTACAGGATCTTGTTGCCGAGGTTTAAAAATGGGTTTCATCATTTCGGGAGATTTGAATTCATTTGAAATCAGTGACACAATCTTAGTTGATGCCAAAATCTTCTCGCTCACTTAGTTGAAAGTTGCAACTATGAATATCTTTCAATCCATTTGTTATGGCCACAAACTGTCTACACTAATAGATCCAGTTGGCTAGGTAAATGCTAGAAAAAAACTCATATTTTTCTCATCAATTTTCTCGAACACTCCCGGCCACTTCAGATCCAAGTGTCCCTTAAGGTGCACTAAGTCTGAAATTAATGATCTTTAGGGGGTTGTTTCTTAAAATGCATATGATGTAGAGACAAACTATTAGGTGATATAGGATCATGTTGCTGAGGTCTAAAAATATGTATCACCATTTGGGGAGACTCCAAATCATTTGAGATCGGTGACATAATTTTGGTCGATGCCAAAATCTACTCGCTCACTTAGTTGAAAGTTGCAACTGTGCATATCTTTCAAACCATTTGTTGTGACCACAAACTGTCTATGCCAATAGCTCTAGTTGGTTGAGTAAATTTTAGGAATGACCTCATTTCACTCACCAAGTTTCTTGAACATTGTCATCCACTCTGAAGCCAAGTGTCCCTTAAGGTGTAGTAAGCATGAAAATGATGATCTTTAGGCAGTTTTTTCTTGGAGTTCATGTGACATAGAGACAAATCATCAAGTGCTACATGATCATTTTGCCATGTCTCACAAATACATGTCATTGTTTGGGGTTATTTAAAGCAATTTAAAATTAGCGACACAATCACGGTCGATGCCAAAACTTTCTCGCTCACTCAATTGGAAGTTGCAACTATGCATATCTTTCAAACCGTTCATCATGGCCATGAACTGTATATGCCCTCAACTCCAGTTTTCCAAGTAAACACTAGAAAAAACCTCATTTCTCTCACCAAGTCTCTCAAATGTTCTCAGCTACTATGGAGCCAAATGTCCCTTAAGGTACAATAAGCATGAAATCAGTGATCTTTAGGGGGTTGTTTCTTGAAGCTCATGCAATGTAGAGATGCACCGTCAAGTGCTAAAGGATTGTGTTGTGAATGGATACAAATATGTATCCCCATTTGGGGAGATTCAAAGCCATTTAAAATTAGAAACATAATCTTGGTTGATGTGAAAACCTATTCACTCACTTAGTTGAAAGTTGCAACTGTGCATATCTTTCAAATCGGTCATTGTGGCCATGAACCATTTATACCAATAGCTTTGGTTGGCTGGGTAAACACTAGGGATGACCTTATTTTTCTCACCAAGTCTCTTGAATGTTCCTGGCCACTCTGAAGCTAAGTGTCCCTTAAGGTATACTAAGCATGAAATCTATGATCTTTAGGGGGCCATTTCTCAGAGCTCTTGCAACATAGAGATGAACTATCTAGTTCTATAGGATCATGTTACCGAGGTATAGAAATGTGTGTGACAGTTTGGGGAGATTCGAAGCCATTTGAAATCAATGACACAATCTCGATCAATGCCAAAAATTTCTCTCTCACTTAGTTGAAATTTGCAACTGTGCATATCTTTCAATTCATTCACCATGGCCACAAACCGTTTGTGCCAAAAGCTTTGATTGGATGGGTAAACACTAGGAATAACCTCATTTTTCTCACCAAATTTATCAAACGTTCCTGACCACTATGGAGACAAGTGTCCCATAAGGTGCACTAAGCATGAAATCAGTGATGGTTATGGGGTTCTTTGCCAGATCTTGTGCGACATGGAGATGAACCATCAAGTGCTACAAGATCATGTTTTTAAGATCTACAAATGTGCATCACCATTTAGGGATATTCAAAGTAATTTGGAATCAGAGACATAATCTCAATTGATGCCAAAATCTGCTCGCTCCCTCAGTGTAAAGTTGCAACTATGGATATATTTCAAGCCATTCATCATGGCCACAAATAATCTATGCCAAAGCTTTAGTTGGTTGGTAAATGCTTAGAATGACCTATTTCTCTCACAAATTGACTTGAATGTTCTTGGCCACTCCAGAGCCAAGTGTCCCTTATGGTGCACTAAGCATGAAATCGATGATTGTTAGGGGGTTGTTTCTCAAAGCTCATGAGACAGAGAGATAAACCATTAGGTGCTATAGGATTGTGTTGCTAAGGTCTAAAAATGTGTGTCATCATTTGGGGAGATTCAAAGTCATTTGAAATTGGATACATAATCTTGATCGATACCAAAACCTACTCGCTCACTTAGTTAAAAGTTGCAATTATGAATATCTTTCAAATTGTTCCTTGTGGCCACAAAATGTCTATGCCAATAGCTCCAATTGGTTGGGTAAATTTTAGGAATGACCTAATTCACCAAGTTTCTTGAACATTTCTAGCCACTCCGGAGCCAAGTTTCCCTTAAGGTGCACTAAGCATGAAAATGAAAAACTTTAGGGGGTCATTTATCAGAGCTCATACGATGTAGAGACAAATTGTTAGGTGCTATAGGATCATGTCATTGATGTCTACAAATGAATTTCTCCATTTGGGGATATTTGAATCTATTTGAAATTGGTGACACAATCTTAGTCGATGACAAAACCTTCTCGCTCACTCAGTTGAAAGTTGCAACTATGCATATCTTTCAAACAATTTTTTGTTTCCATGAACTGTCTACTCCATCAACTTTAGTTGGCCAGGTAAATTCTAGAAACAACCTCATTTATCTCACCAACTCTTTCAAACATTCTTAGCCACTATGGAGCCAAATGTCCCTTAGGGTGCACTAAGCATGAAATTAACTATCTTTAGGAGGTCATTTATTGAAGCTAATGCAATGTAGAGATGAACCGTTAGGTGCTACAGGATTGTCTTTCCAAGATCTAAAAATGTTTGTCCCCATTTGGGGATATTCAAAGCCGTTTAAAATAAGCAACACAATCTTGGTCAATGCTAAAACCTGCTATCTCACTCCGTTAAAAGTTGCAATTGTGAATATCTTTCAAATCATTTGTCATGGCCATGAACCATATGTACCAATAGCTCTGGTTGGATGGTTAAACACTGGGAATGACCTCATTTTTCTTACCAAGTCACTCAAACATTCTCGGCCACTCTAGAGCCAAGTGTCCCTTAAGGTGCACTAAGCATAAAATCTATGATCTTTAGGGGGTCATTTTTTGGAGCTCCTCTGATGTAGAGATAAAATGTATAGTTCTACAGGATCATGTTAGTGAGGTCTAGAAATGTGTGTCACCATTTGGGGATATTTGAAGCCTTTTGAAATTGACAACACAAGTCGGTCAATGCCAAAACCTACTCGCTCAATCATTTGAAAGTTGCAATTGTGCATATCTTTCAATTCGTTTGTTATGGCCATGAACCGTCTATGCCAATAGCTCCAATTGGTTGGGTAAACACCAGGAACGACCTCATTTCACTCACCAAGCTAATCAAACATTCTCGGCGACTCTAGAGGCAAGTGTCCCTTAAAGTGCACTAAGCATGAAATTGACGATATTTATGGGGTTGTTTCTTAGAGCTCATGTGATGTAGAGATGGACCATCATGTACTAAAGGATCATGTTTTTGAGGTCTACAAATGTGTGTCACCATTTGGGGATATTCAAAGCCATTTTAAATTAGTGACATAATTTGAGTCGATGACAAAACCTTCTTGCTTACTTAGTTAAAAGTTGCAACTATGTATATCTTTCAAACCATACATTGTGGCCATAAATCATCTATGCCAACAATGATAGTTGGTCATTAAATGCTAGGAATGACCTTGTTTTTCTCACAAAGTCACTTGAACATTCCCAACCACTTTGGAGCCAAGTGTTCCTTAAGGTGCACTATCCATGAAATTGGTGATCTTTAGGGGACCGTTTCTCAAAGCTCGTGTGACATAGAGATGAACCGTCAAGTGTTACATCATCACTTTTTTGAGTTATAAAAATGTGTGTTTCTATTTGGGGAGATTTGAAGCCATTTGCAATCGGGGACACAATCTCAGTTAATGCAAAAACCTGCTCGCTCACTCATTTGAAAGTTACAACTATGCATATCTTTCAAACCATTCATCATGGCCACAAGCCATCTATGCCAAAAGCTCTGGTTGGATGGGTAAACACTAGGAACAACCTCATTTCACTCACCAAGTCTCTCAAACATTCATGACCACTACAGAGCCACGTGTCCCTTAAGGTGCACCAAGCATGAAATTGATGATATTTAGGGGGCCATTTCTCAGAGCTCGTGCGACGTAGAGAAAAACCATAAGGTGATGCAAGATCATGTTACCAAGGTCTACAAATGTATTTCACCATTTTGGGATATTTGAAGCCATTTGAAATTGGTGACACAAAGTTAGTTGATGTCAAAATGTGCTCGCTCGCTCAGTTGAAAGTTGAAACTGTGCATATATTTCAAACCATTAATTATGGCCATGAAGTGTCTATGCCAATAGCTTTGGATATCTGGGTAAACACTAGGAATGACCTAGTCTCACTCACCAAGTTGCTCAAACATTCTCAGCCATTCCGAGGCCAAGTGTCCCTTAAGGTGCACTAAGCATGAAATCGACAATATTTAGGGGGTTGTTTCATAGAGATCATGTGACATAGAGATGACCATTAGGTACTACATGATCATGTTTCCAAGGTAAAAAATGTGTGTCTCTATTTGGGGAGATTCAAAGCCATTTGAAATTGGCAACACAATCTTGGTCGATGCCAAAACTGCTAACTCACTAAGTTGAAAGTTGCAACTGTGCATATATTTCAAACTATTTTTGTGGCTAAGAACCATCTATGAAAAAAGATCTAGTTGGCTGAGTAAATGTTAGGAATGCCTTCATTTCACTCACCAAGTTACTTGAACATTCTCGACCACTTTGGAGTGAAGTGTCCCATAAGGTGCACTAAGCACAAAAATTAGTGATCTTTAGGGGGTCATTTCTCAGAGGTCGTGCAACGTAGAGATGAAATGTTAGTTCCTACAAGATTGTGTTTCAAAGGCCTAAAAAATTCACTCACTATTTAGGAATATTCAAATCCATTTGTAATTGGTGACACAATCTTAGTTGATGCCAAAACCTTTTCGCTCACTGAGTTGAAAGTTGCAATTGGGTATATCTTTAAAACCATTCATTGTGGCCTCAAACTATTTTCTCCAAAAACTCCAGTTGGTTCGGTAAATGCTAGGAAAAACCTTATTTTTTCTCACCAAGCAACTCAAACATTCCCAACCACTTTGGAGCAAAGTGTCCCTTAAGGTGCACTAAGCACAAAATCATGGATCTTTACTGGCCGTTTCTTAGAGCTCATGAAATGTAGAGATGAATTGTCAAGTGCTACATGATCATGTTTCCAAGGTGTACAAATTTGTGTTTCCATTTGGAGAGATTCAAATCCATTTGAAATTAGCAACACAATCTCGATCGATGAAAAAACTTGTAGTGTGAATTAGATGAAATTTGCTACATTACATATCTTTCAAACCATTCATTATGGACTCAAACCATATATGCCAAAACCTTTAATTGGGTGAGTAAACACCAATAACAAATTTTTTAGCTTTTGCAACTCATTCAAATGTTTCAGTCTATATTGTACATGTGTGTCCCTTAAGGTACTTGTAAGGCCTTGAATGGGTCTAGGTGGTCAAAATGCTCAAATAGGACTAAAATGTAGTAGGATTGATGTTTATGGTCTTTTATGACCTATTTAAACTTGTTTGAGGTGTTGGAATGGAATTTAGGAGTCTAGGTTAGTGGTTATGCAAAGTTGTCAAAGTTGCATAAAAGTTGTTATGACAACTTTAAAACTTTTATGCGAAAGATGTAATGCTTTCTTCCCAAGGCTCAAAAGTGGTTAGAGATAGTTGTGGGAAGTTATTTATGAGATATATATCATCTTTAGGTCAAGTATTGAGACATTTTTTGGAGATAGGGCTAATTGGCCTAAAAGGGCTAGTTTATTGGAATATGGAGAGTTGTCATATGTAGATTGGTGTTGCCAATGCAATGATTGATCAAATCATGATTGTGTAGTCAATCTAATCTTATTAGATGCCTTAATAAGGTTGGAAGAATCCTTAGAGTCATTTTCATGAATTGAAGCCATAGATACATGCAACAATATACATAGATGCATGCAAGCATAAACATAAGGGCATGCAAAATCTACAAAGCATAAGAAATCCACATAAATATGAAGTAGCATACATCCATACACACAAGATTGAAATTGCATGTACTTAAAACATGAATTATAAATATTCATAGGGCATGAAGCCAAATATATATGTCTAATAATGTCATAGATGTAATATATCAAATATAGTTAAATTGGCTTCCTCAAAGCCATATGGATGTAGAAGGTGTTGCATATACAATATAAAAAAATATTTCCAATAATGCTATATAGGCGTACAATAAATGTCCCTAATCTAGTAATTTCTCGTGAGAGGAAGAAAATAAGTCTTGAGCTACCTTCGATCATCACATGGATGCTGGAGTCTTTCAAGTGCGCTCACTCATCCTCCTGTCTAGAATCTTTTGGATCTCTAGCTAATAAAATAAAAATTATAAACATCAATAACTAATAGACATCAAAATTAAATTATACGATGGCATACAATATAATATTCTCTTACCGCTATCAAATAGTCATTACGCACATCCAAAGAAGGGGTACGATGATGATATAGAGTAATAAGTCCCTACAACAACAATCAAAATATTAGTTAAAATATATAGATGAATATCATTGAAAATTTCAATACAAACCTTTAAAACAATAATTAAAATTAAGTAATCTCTTTCATACCTCGGTTAATGCTTCAGGATGTGATACAACTATAGAAACCTCATGATCAAAATAGTTGTGAATAGTGGGAAGATTCTCTGATGTCAACAACTGGAATAGAAATAGAAAGAATATTATGTAGTTATCAAGAATACCTATATTTTTTTGCAACCACACAAATGAATAAATGATACCTTTTTAAAAGTACCACGATGTCCTTCAACATGTGGTGTCAACGTTGAGGGTCTAGTAGTAATTAATGAATGCACATGTATGGTAAGTTATAAGACAACCATTCAGATAATAACGTACTACTCAAATGAACATGCAAATAATGATACCTCTATTAAAGTTACATGGTGTCATGAGTTGTGCAGAGTGAATGTCAAGGATGTAGTAGTAAACTAATGCACATGCACAATGAGTTATGAGACAACCATTCATATACTTACATAGTAATCAAATGTAATAATTATAATTCTTTATTAGATACATAAGGAACATGATATTTTTGGACAAATTATCCTTGTAAAAACCCTAAAGGGAAAACCAGTACTATAGATGAGGAATTATATTAAACTTTAGAAAATTAAGAGATACATAAACTACTTACCTCTTATTGGTAGATTTTCAGTGATATTTTCCTTTGGAAATTCTTCTCCCAATTTCTCTTGCTAACATTCCACTACTTCTATCTCCAATGCTATCACCATGTCCTTTCTATCACTACAAAACTATTTTCTAACACTACAAATTCTTTTCAAGTGTGTCCTCTCCAAATTCTCAATGACCCCTTTTATACTACTCTCATTATAAAACCAACGAATGGTATTTAATCTCAATAAACGACTGAGATAAATTAGACTTTAAGAGCCCATAAAACATTGGTTGCAATATTTCTCTAAAAGAGTCACTTAATTAAATAAATAATTATTTGGACTCTAACTAAGTCTCCAGAAAAATAATTATATTCTAATTCTTGGGAATGGACTAAGATTTGTCCAAGCTACCCCAACTAACACTCCATCTTAGTGAGGAATTTATTCTGCATGACACCCAACTCATCTCTAAAGAAGATTAATTCTACCTTCCCTAATGTCTTTGTCAAAATGTCTACTACATGTTGTTGTGTAGGTATATGTTGTATCTGAACAATATCCTATTGTAAAAAATACCTGATGAAGTGATACCCGATGTCTATATGCTTAGACCTATCTTGAAACACTAGATTCTTAGAGAATCTAATGCACCTTTGATTGTTGCAGTGTATTACTATAGTATCAACCCTCTGACCAAAAAAGGCTAGTAAAAAATTTCAAATCCATATAGATTCAGACATTGCCATGCAAGTTTCTATGTACTCTGATTTTGTAGAACTCAGAACCATGAACTTCTGCTTCCTGGTAAACCAAGAGACAACTCCTGATTCCAAACTGAAGCAACACCCTGAAGTTCTTTTATTGTTTTCTATATTGCCTACCCAATATGTCTCAGTATAATCATTTAACTTAATTCCTTCACCTCAAGAATATCTAATCCCATACTCAATTGTACCGCACAAATAATGCAACACATACTTTTCCACTATCTAATGCACTCTCTTTTGCTCAACCATGAACTAACTAAGATAGTTTATTGCAAAAAATATATCTAACCTACTGTTGACCAAATGAATGAGATAAAAAATCAACTTCTTGTATAAGGTGGGATCTACATCCTTATCCTTGGATGTGTCTACCTTCTTCCAATTCATGATCATAGGTGTAGACAAGTTTTTGTAATCCTCCATCCTGAATGTCTTCAAAATTTTGATGTAATATTTCCCTTGTCCAAGGAAATATCTTTACTTGTGTACCACATCTCAATGCCTAGAAAGTAGTGCATAAGTCTCAAATCCTTCATCTTGAACTATGTTGCAAGGTCTCTCTTGTAATCCTCTATGAGCCCTAGTAACCCTATAAAAAAAAGTCATCCACGTATAGTACATGAATGAGAACCTAGTGCAATCAAGGATAGATAAACCTACAAAAGATCAGTCCAACCTTGTAGCTAACACAACACAACTGAAACAATATCCAAGATAGAAAATAAATGAAACATTGACCTTTAATTATTATCGGAAAATCAATTACAATTGATCTGAAAAATATAGTTGTATATACCAAGCATACATACCTGACTATGATCATAAATCCCTTCTAACAATAGGCAAACTATGACCAAATAATCTTATGAATACTAACTTATCCCTTAGGAACAAGTCCATAAGCTTATATAGCCAATACAATCATCAGTCATCCCAGAATAGATCACATTTCCCAAGAACAAAGAAAATGTAATACAACAATTAGGTCAGCTATCAAAACCCTACGAACAACCCCCAATGAATAAACTAAGAGATTTGATCACAATAATAAGTTGGCCTCAAATGTAATAACCTGCTAGTGCAATCACAATTGGAAACTCCAATCGGAAGATTGGAAATTCGATCGGTGAACACCAAGACTACCTAGGAAAATGAAGAATAGGATAGTCTTGCAAGACTCTTCAAGAACTCCTGGGAGATGAATCCAAATGGGGTGTGATCATAGGATATGGCTTGGGATGAAGCCACAAAAACACATTAGAAACCACAACTCAAAATAATTACACATCGACCGCAACCATAACTCATGACTGATCAACAAGAATTGAACATATTTTTGGTTGATGAAAGATTGCTTAGATCCCAAGATGCTTCTGGATTAGACACTCAGGGACTTGAAAAGTGAGTCCCTCACTTTTCTTGGGCTAAAGAAAAACCAAAGTGGTCTACCTTAGCCTAAGAAATCCATTATGAATCTTCAATTGTTCTGTCCTTCCATTTGACAAGGAACTCCATTTACTACTTGCCTCTTGTACTCCTACCAACTCTTCTATCCAAAATCTTCTCTATCTGATCCCTCTTCTTCTTAGGATACTCTTGTACAACATCCAATTCATCAAAAATACCATATTTTGATTCATGATATTCATATAAGTCTACAACATTGAATATTGGTGATATATCTGTCATCAAGTAGTTCCACTTCATATGCATTCCCTGAATCAAACCTCCTCAAGATATTACAAGGATCAAACTTCTTCATCTTCAACTTATTATAAGTACCAATAGGAAATCTACCCCTCTGAAAGTACACCATAACTTCATCTCCTACTTGAAATTCCTTATGTCTCCTCTTCATATCAACTCTTCTCTTATAACTTTGATTCATTTCCTCCAAGTGTTGTCTCACCTACTCATGTAATGATTTCATAATCTTAGCATAATCCTCTCCTTCAACACTCCTCCTAGCATCATGACTAATATCCTTGAATTTTTCTATCCCTTTAGGATTATATCTAGTGACCACTTAAAATGGTGTCTTCTATGTACTCCTATTCACTGAGTTATTATAAGAAAACTCTTCTTGAGGTAAAACTAAATCCCAATTTTTGGATTTATCTCCAACTAAACATCTGAAAAAAATTCTCAAACTCCTGTTCACCACCTCTATTTTTCCATCTATTTGTGGATGAAAATTAGAACTAAACTTCAAATCTGTTTTCATCTTCTTCCAGAGTGTCCTCCAAAAATATCCAACAAACTTATTGTCCATGTCTGAAGCAATGCTCTTAGGTAACCCATGTAATCTCACAATCTCCTTGAAAAATAAGCCAAACACATGCACCACATCAGTTGTCTTCATACAAGCAATAAAATTTTCCATCTTGGAAAATCTTTCCACAACCAAAAAGATATAATCATATCCCCTATGTATTCTAGGTAAACCTAACACAAAATCCATGCTAATCTCCTCCCAAGGTCTAATCGGTACTATTAAAGGCATATACAACTCCACATTTTGACTACTTCCTTTGGAAAATTGACATACCTTACAACTTTAAACATAAATCCTCACATCCTTTTGAATTTGTGGCCAAAAATAATTCTCACCTACAAAGGCTACTTTCTTATTAATGCCAAAATCTCCTGCTAAACCGCCACTATGTTTTTCCTTAATCAGATTGATCCTCATGGAACTTCTAGGTATAGATAGCTAATTAACCCTGGATATATTCCTATCTCAAATGAAATAATCCAACCACTTACTCTTGTCAGAAACATCTTTACAAGCCTTCCATGGTTCAATGGAATTTGCACCATCCTCATACAATTTCTTCAATTCATCAAACCCCAATATTGTAATCTTCATTTCAGTCAACAAAGTCCTTCTCCTACTCAAGGAATCAAAAAAAAAAATTCCACATCACTTTTATGTTTCGACACAAATGTATAACTTTGCATAAATTTAACCCATCTTAGATGTCACTAATTCAACTTACCTTGGCTTCTCAAATACTTCAATGCTTGATGATCAGTATACATGAAAAACTCCCTAGGCAATAAGTAATGCCTCAATTTCTTCAAAGCTTGAATTATAGCATAAAATTTTTTATCATAAAATGAATACATTTTCTTATCATCATTCAGTTTCTCACTAAAGTAAACAATAGGTCTCCCTTCTTGAGTCAAGACCGCTCTAATTATATTTCTACTAGCATCATAGTCCACTTGGAATACCTTACTAAAATCGGGTAAATATAACACCGGGTTTTATCACCTTATTTTTCAACAATTCAAAGCTCCTTTATGGTCCATGTGTCCACTTGAACTCTTTCCTATCACCTCTCATGGTTTTTGTTATCAGTCCACAGATTGAGCTAAAGTTTCGTATGAACTTCCAATTGAAATTGGCTAACCCATGGAATGATCTAACCTCACAAACTATCTCTAGTTTAGGCCACTCAAAAATGACTCTCACTTTCTTAGGATCCATCTTCAATCCCATAGTTGAAATTAAAAATACAAAGTATACCAACTCCACCTTTAGGAAAGTGCTTCTTGATGTTTATCAACAAATTTTCTTCCCTCAACCTCTACAATACTTTCCTAACATGCAACAAATGTTCCTCTTTTGTCTCACTAAAAATAAAGACATCATCCAAGTATATAATGATATACTTACCCAATAATTTCTTCAAGACTTCATTCATTAACTACATGAAAGTACTTTGTACATTAGACAATCCAAAAGACATCACCAACTACTCATACAAGCCTTCATTTGTTTTAAACACAGTTTTCCAATCATCACCATCTCTGATTCTAATATGATGATAGCCACTCTTCAAATCTATCTTGGTGAAATACTGAACTCCACTCAAGAAATCCATCAGGTTGTCCATCCTTGGAAAAGGAAATTGGTATTTGATGGTTATTTGGTTGATAGCTGTAGAATCAGTGCACATTCTCCATTGACCATCCTTCTTAGGTGCTAATACTACATGTACCACACATGGGCTGAGAATTTCTCTGATCAATCCTCTCTACAAAAAATCTTGCACTTTCCTATTGAGGTCCCCATTCTCTATCGGTGTCATTCTATAAGCTTCTTTATTAGGAAGACTAGCCCCCAGTATCAGGTCCATGCAATGATTGATACTTCTCACTAGTGGTAAACCATCAAGAACATTATTTGATATGATATTAATATATTAATTCAAAAATTCAATGACTCCCTCAAGATGTTCTCCTTCCAATTTCTTCTCCTTAGACTCCTTAGGTATCAATGCAAAATACACATTATGATGCTTCATGCCATCTAAAAACTTTCTAGCATCCACTAGAAAAATTCTTGCAGTAGTACACACTTCACCTCTAGGAGGTTTCTCTAAAGGTTACAAATTTTGTTTCACCCCATTAGCAACAATAGTGTAAAAATTCCTTCGACCATCATACAAAGCTTTCCTATCATACTTCCATGGCCTACCCAACAATAGATGACACACATGCGTAGGCATAATATCACACAAAACCTCATCATAATACTATCCAATCTTGAATTTAACTAGGAATTGTTCACTTACCAGTACCTTGTGTTCATCTTGTATCCATGCAATCTTCTAGGATTTGGGGTGTTTTAACCTCTGCAACTTCAATTTGTCAACAAGATCCTTTGAAGAAAGATTATAAGAACTTCCACTATCTATGACAACATTATACACCCTATCTTGCATCTTACATCTAGTTCTAAATAGATTCTTCCTTTGTACTAGTTATTTCTCTTGTTCCCCCTAATATAGGACTATCCTATTTATCAAGGTTGTAGATTCCTTTGCTAGATTATTATTCATTGAATCAATGGATTCTTCATTAGAAAATGTTTTCCTCCTATTGCTTTCTTCCTTCTTTTCAGAATTACCTTGCTTTCATTCAATGGATTTCTTTCGTGCTTCACCATAATTAAAAAAGTTACCACTGAACTTCCTCCTTTCATCACTACCTTGTCTTTCCCTTCGGTAGAAACTCCAATCATTTATCCTATACCAGTCATTGTCCTTAACTTGTGATTCATTTTTTATTTCATCTATAGAAGATCTACCTCTACCTCTCTAAAACATTCCACCTCCACCTCTTTGTCTTTTCGCATGCCTCCTATTCATCTTTTCTTCTGCCTTCATGGCCCACTTATAAGTCTCTTCTACACTCCTAATCTACATTGATTTCATCTTGTATAGACATCTTCAACCCATTAATGTAGCAAGAAACTTGTTTAGCGTCATCATCTATATGACCAGATATGATGTTCAACTTATATAACTCCTCGATATAACCCTTAACACTTAGGTCTCTTTGCTTCAAATTATACAATCTCCTAAATAAATTAATTTGGTAATCCTTAGTTAAGAACTTAGCTTTCAACTTATTTACCATCCTATCCAAAGATTTGATCTTGTCTTTACCTCTTTTTTTACAATCTGTTGTTACATGTTCCCACCATAAGGATACATGTCCTTTTAACTTAGTACAGACATACTTCACTTTCTTCTCTTCACTAGTTCCTTACAACCCAAAATATTTCTCCATCTCTGTGATCCAATCTATTAGGTCATCAACATCTAGGTTTCCATAATAATCAGGTGGATTGAAATGAGGTTTCTTATTAACATTAGTCAAGGCCCTAATGCACCTCTCCTCTTCACAATTCAATTCTAGTTGTGCTTCATTATTCTCCCCTTCCACCGCTTGCTCTTGGTTTTTCTTATCTCCTTCTTCATCACTTGCATCTTCTATATGCTACCCTCTTCTCTGATTAGTCTCCATCACTTCCAATCTGGTAGAAATTTTTCTTAACAAGTCTAAAACCATTGAGTCTGCATTCCTTGCACCACCTCTAGAATTTATCTTGGACATTTCCACAAACCTTGAAGTTGTAGGTCGAATTATCTTCCACTGTCGTCCTACCAGCAAACCCTAGGTTGAAAAATTGGCTATGATACCACTTGGTTTAGACAAGGATAGATAAACCTAAAAAAGATCATTCCAACCTTGTAGCCAACACAACACAATTGAAACAATATCCAAGATCTAGAAAAGAAATGAAAGATCAGCCTTCAATTATTATCAGAAAATCAATTACAATCGATTTGCAATATGCAGTCTTACATGCCAAGCATACATGCCTAATTATGATCAGAAATACCTTCTAAACCTAGCCAAAATATGACCAAATAATCTTATGAAGACTAACTTATCCCTTAGGAACAAGTTGATAAGCTTATATAGCTAATACAATCATCAGTCAACCCATAATAGATCATTTTTGCCAAGAATAGAGAAAAAACAATACAACAATTAGGTCATCTCCCAAAATCCTAGGAACAACCCCCAATGAATAAATGAAGAGATGTGGTAACAATAATAAGTTGGCCTCAAATGTAATTACCCTCTAGAACAATCACAACTGGAAACTCCAATTGGAAGATTAGAAATTCAATCAGTGAACACCATGATTAACAAGCAAAATGAAGAACAAGACAGTCTTGCAAGAATCTTCAAGAATTCTCGCGCAATGACTCCGAATGAGGTGCGATCATAGGGTAAGGCTTGGGATGAAGCCACAAACACATAGTATAAACTGCAACTCAAAATAACAAGTACAAATCGACTGTAACCAAAACTCATGACTAATAAAAAAGAACTGATCATATTTTTGGTTGATGTAAGATTGCTTAGATCCCATGATGCTCCTACATCAGAACCTCAACCCCAACCACCAAGTAGGAGAGGTTAGCATCTGACTCACTTTTCATCAATCCTATTCCCTACAAGTATGTATTAATGTGGTCATACCACACTATGGGAGCCTTCTTGAGTCCATACAGATCTCTCTTCAATATACACACGTGGGTCTCTTTACTGTGTGCTAAAAAGCCTTCTGGTTGTTATATGTATACCTCCTCTTTCAAGTCACCATTAAGGAATGCTATCTTGACATCTATTTGATGGATCTTCCATCCCATCTATGTTGAAAATGAGATCAAAGCTCGTATAGAAGTATACCTGGCCACTAGAGAAAATGTCTCCTCATAGTCTATTCCTTCCTTCTGAGAGATCCTTTACCATGAACCTTGCCTTTTATTTCTTGATGATACCAACTACACCGTGCTTGATCTTATTGATCCAATGTGATCCAACTACAATCCTATATGTTGGTCTAGGCACAACCTCCCACACATCATTATGAATTATTGAGGTATATTCATCAACCATTGTATGTCACCATACCCGCTACTATGTGGCTTCCTGATAGTAGGAAGGCTCACTATCTACCAACTGACTAACTAATACCACATAGTCATTAAACTTGGCTGGTTGTTTCCACTATCTAGTACTCATCATAGGAGCTCCTACTAACTCCTGAGTTTCCCTATGTGTTAGTTGAACCTCATGGTTCCTACTACCAATTGTAGAGGATGAAATATCAACCTCTCTATCTTCTTGATGCATCTCTTGGACTTTATGTACCTACTACCCCATATTATTTGAACTCTCAACACATGATCATCTTCTTGTACTAGTAATCGTACTTGAGCTTTGATGCCCTTGATTTTGTTGATTGATCCTTAGAGCTTATATTGGATTCTAATTTTGATCATGTGCTAGAAAATATTTGGACCTCCTAAATGCCTTGTCCTCCATGAATTTAGCATCATGTCTGACTATAATCCTTCTGGTCCTTGGAATAAATATCCAATATGTCTTTGAGGTCTCACTATACCCCACAAAGTACCCCATCTCTATAGTCTGATTTAATTTGGTATGTGTAACCCTTGGAATTTGACAATATACCAAACTTCCAAATATCTTGAAGTGATTGACATCTAGCTTCTTCCCTATGAAAGCTTCTTCTAGTGTAATCTTCTCTAGTACCTTATGTGAAACCATGCTCTATATGTATATTTTCATACTACATGCCTCTACCCATAAGTAGCATGGCATGTCCTAGTCATGTATCATAACCCTTGCCACATCTAATATAGAATAATTATTCCTCTAAGCAACCCCATTATATTACAGGTTGTAAGGAACAATCCATTCTCTCTTAATTCCTTCCTCAGTACAAAACTCTTGGAACTCTTTCCCTTTGCACTCGCCTCCATTTTTTGATTGATGAACCTTTATCTTCCTTCCTATTGAATTCTTCACAAGAGGTTTGGACTCTTGGAAGTGACTGAAAACCTCATCCTTGGTCTTCAAGAAGTATATACGGGTCTTCCTAGAGAAATCATCAATAAAATTAACAAAGTACTTGTATCCTCTGAGAGACTTCATCAACATTGGGCCACATATACATGAGTGCACTAGATCAAGACCACCCTTAGATCTAGTGTCACTCTGTGGAAAAGTTTCTTTCACAAAATTCTCCAACACACATGCCTTAGATACATCATCATATTCTACGCTCACCTCTAGAACACATGTCACTGTCTCACGAAGAAATTTAAGTGCTCCATGATGTATATATCCCATCCTCCTATGCCATATCTCTCCTCTATATCTAGGATTACTTCTTCTCATGAGTACCTTACGAGTGTCAAATTGTAACCTATAAAGCTGACCGATCTAAACTCCAATAGCTATGGGTGATTTCCAATCCTTAAATGCTTGACCAACACATGTGCCCTTCTAAAGAGTACATTTTACCCTTTATCCTAAAGGACAGATACATAAATCAGATTCATATCGAAGCCTGGAATATGCAAAATATCATGAAGGGGAATCATCTTGCTATTCTCCCTCTGGAATTGAACTGGCCCTTTCCCAACTGAATTGAGTTTGGACATGTTCCCCATAGAAATTTGGATTTTGGTTTCCTCCTCCTTATAACTAGAGAAGTACTCTCTAACTCCTATCATATGAAATGAAACCCCACTATCTATATACCAGACACTTTGTGAGGTTGAACTAACCATACAAGCTATGAGTGCAAAATCATCCTCCATTTTACTAGAGAGCGCATCTACACTTGTTGAAGCTGCCACTCGCTTCTTGCCTTTCTTATTGAATTCTTCTTCCTTTGTGGGAAATCACTGACATATTGGCCAAACTCATGACAACCATGTTTTTTGATTTTAGACAAGTCCTTCTTCTTCTTCTTCTTCTTCTTCTCTCTTTTTGAATTTGATCCTTTTCTAGACCCCTTCTTCGCTTTCCATTTCCCATTTGGGAAATGTTTTCCTGTTCCACCTCACTTTTTTGACTCTTATTGTGTTCCATTGATGAGACTTAGTATAATCTCCTCCTAAGTAAAGTCACTCTATAGTCAATCCCAACTCGGTAAGGTGTCTCATCCATTAATAACTTGAACAAAGACATCCCACTGCTTAGTAAACCCATTTAGGGCTATTCGTACTAGCTCATCTTCATTAGGGCTATCTCCAACATTTGCTAACTCATCCTTGACAAGTCTTATCCTGGTGAGGTAACTTGTAACATCTTCTCCCTTGTTCATCTAGTTATTCCTCAATTTTTATCTGAGAATCAATTTCCAGTTGGTGGTAGAATTCTAGTATAGATTCAAAATGGCATCCCACATCTTCTTCATTGCATCTAATTCAGTGATATGTAAAACTATATGGTCCTTGACACCACCAAGGATTAGCCTCCTCGCCTTGACATCACCCTTCTTTTATGCTAAGAGCTGTGTTGGATCTGTAGGCATAACTACAACACTAGTCACATATTCCTCGATACCATTCTTTTCTAACAATAAAGAAATTCTACCTTTCCAAACACTAAAATTAGAGACTCCATCCAATCTGTCCCGATCTCTCAAACCAGCTGAGGCCATCTCAAAGAATAAAAGAAATAATAATTCTAAAGAGGTCAAACTGGGTTTTATAAACTCTCAATTTCCTTTCCTTTGCCTACGGTAAACCTTTTCTACCCTCAACTTAGCTCTGATACCATGTGAAAATTCTATTGCAACTACTGATTATTAATCTCCTATCTTATATAGATTATTTGACTACCAAAAATTAATTCACAACAAATATTGAAAAATAACACAACTGCAACTTCACAAATAAAATCACATGTGAAAATATGCAACATAAGGAACATAATATTTTTGGATAAATTATTTCCAGAAAAACCCTAAAGGGAAAACTGGAATTATATTAAACTTCAATAACTTAAGAGATACATAAACTGCTTGTCTCTTACTAGCAAAACTCCGACGATATTCTCCTCTGAAAATTCTTCTCCCAATTTCATTTGCTAAGATTCCACTACAACTATCTCCAACACTATTATCGCACCCTTGCTAACACTACAAAACTATTTGCTAACACTGTAAATGCTTCTCAAGTGTGTCATCTCCAAATGCCCAATGACCATTTTTATACTACTCTCATTGAAAAACCAACGACCGAGATTTAATCTCAATCAATAGTTGAGATAAATAAGACTTTAACAACCCATAACAAATTGGTTGCAACATGTCTCTAAAAGAATCACTTAATTAAATAAATAATTGTTTGGACTCTAGCTAAGTCTCCAGAAAAACAATTATTTTCTAATTCTTAGGAATGGACTATCAAACTACCCAACTAACAATTATTCTATTTAGAATTTATTATATGAATTTATTTACTTACCAATAAACACACATTTTAATTAATATTTCCAAATTATTAAAACTTGATTAAAAAATATTATTTATTTAACAAAGTTTAGTATGATCCAAACTATCACCATTAAACCTATAAGTCTAAGTTCTATAGTATTATTTCTGAAAAAGATCATATAGTACAGATTACAAATAATAACTAGATAGCGATGTCCACTCTTGGAAAATTTTTTGAGTTTGGTGATACGTCAAATCTCACCCCAAATACCATTGACTTTCATGTGACTTGCATGTCATGTTTACAATGACTATGTTGTGTGTGTAGTTGGATTAGAGGTCCACATTCGACTATATACAACTCTCAATATGGTTATGATGGAGCCTTGCGCCTTTATATTTATGTTGTAGACATGTTTGTAGAGCTATGCTTATGGATGCAGAGTTATTTGTGTAGTACAAGTTGAGTTATGATGTTTCTATTTGCCAGTTATAGTTTCCCTTGATTGTCTGATGAAGCCGACATTGTTTATATTGTTTCAGCAGTTGTGCCTATCATTTTGATATGCATGTTTTTTTTCATGTTTGGTGATAATTTAAGAATGATTGGTTAAGAGCACATAATCTATTTCAGCTTGTAAGTAAAGTTTCAGTTAATTTGGTAGAGCTGACAGTGTGAAGCGACGCATCTACTCATATTGAGTTGTGCGGTCCTATTTGTGTTGCGTGCTTGGTTTAGCTATTGGAGATGTTATTGAAGAGTTATATTGTTTCTCTATTATGATTTCAAGAAGGTTCTAATAGGTCAAATTGATTATATCATTTGGAGATATATACTTATAGCTCAGTCAGTTGTGATTGCTAAGTGTGATTGAGAGAGCAAAGTAGAAGATGCGAATGTACTGAAATAGACAATCATCAGTTGAAGATCTATGTGAAGAAGCAGAGAGTATATGCTATTCATTGGAATTGATCAAGAAAATAGGTCTACTTTCCAGCTCACTAAGATCTAGATATAGTGTGTATCTATTATGCAAAAGGTTACAACCTTCACCATTTGAGCAGTGTGCTCCCGGACAGTGTGTGCTCACCTCTAACAAGGTTATTTGTAAAAGACTCCTAACAGGGTCTGACCTTTGACCAGGTCATTGTACTTCATGCATTGTAAAGATCAACTCCTAATAGGGTTGTAAGATCTTCTAACAGGGATCAATATACTCTAGTGCATTTTATTGTGGGTGCTGATTCCCACCAAGGTTTTTACCTATTTGGGTTTCCTCGTAACCAAAATTGTGGTGTTGTGTTAAGTGTTATCTTATTGTGTATGAGCTTAATTTTATTCTGTACTTAATTGCATAAATAATTGAATCTTGTAGATAACTGATTCACCCCCCCTCTTAGTTATCTCTTGAGACTATTCCTAACAATTTGCACCATAAGGATGCATGTCCTTTTAACTTGGTGTAGACATACTTCACTTTCTTCTCTTGACTAGTTCCTTCAAGCTCAAAATATTTGTCCATCTCTGTGATCCAATCTATTATGTCATCAACATCTAGGTTTCCATAATAATCAGGTGGATTGAAATGAGGTTTCTTATTAACATTAGTCAACGCCCTAATGAACCTCTCCTCTTTACGATTCAATTCTGGCTGTGCTTTTTTATTCTCCCCTTCCACTGCTTGCTCCTAGTTTTTCTCATCTCCTTCTTCGTCACTTGCATCTTCTATATGTTTCCCTCTTCTTTGATTAGTCTCGATTGCCTCCAATCTGGTAGAAATTTTTCTTAATAGGTATAAGAGTGTTGGGTCTGCATTCCGTGCACCGCCTCTAGCATTTATCTTGGACATTTCCACAAACCTTGAAGTTGTAGGTCAAATTATCTTCCACTACCACCCTACCAGCAAACCCTAGGTTAAAAAATTGGCTCTGATACCACTTGGTGCAGTCAAGGATAGATAAACCTACAAAAGATTAGTCTAACCTTGTAGCCAACACAACACAATCGAAACAATATCCAAGATAGAAAATAAATGAAAGATCAACCTTCAATTATTATCAGAAAATCAATTACAATCAATTTGCAACATGTAGTCTTACATGCCAAGCATACATGCCTAATTATGATCAGAAATACCTTCTAACCCTAGCCAAAATACAACCAAATAATCTTATGAAGACTAACTTATCCCTTAGGAACAAGTCCATAAGCTTATATCTAGCTAATACAATCATCAGTCGGCCCATAATAGATCATATTTCCCAAGAATAGAGAAAACACAATACAATAACTAGGTCATCTCCCAAAATCCTAGGAATAACCTCCAATGAATAAACTAAGAGATGTGATCACAATAATAAGTTGGCCTCAAATGTAATTACCCGCTGGAACAATCACAACTGGAAACTCCAATTGGAAGATTGGAAGTTCAATCAGTGAACACCAAGACTGACCAACAAAATGAAGAACATGACAGTCTTGCAAGAATATTCAAGAACTCTTGTGCAATGACTCCAAATGAGGTGCGATCATAGGATAACCCTTGGGATGAAGCCGCAAACACATAGTAGAAACCACAACTCAAAACAAGTACAAATCGACCACAACCAGAACTCATGACTGATCAACATGAACTAAACATATTTTTGGTTGATGCAAGATTGCTTAGATCCCATGATGCTCCTGCATCAGAACCCCAACCCCAACCACCAAGTAGGAGAGGTTAGCATCTGCCTCACTTTCCATGAATCCCATTCCCTGCAAGTATGTATCAATGTGCTCATACCACACTATGGGAGCCCTCTTGAGTCCATACAAAGCTCTCTTCAATCTGCACACGTGGGTCTCTTTATTGTGTGCTACAAAGCCTTCTATTTTTTTATATGTATACCTCCTCTTTCAAGTCACCATTAAGGAATGCTAACTTGACATCTGCTTGATGGATCTTCCATCCCATCTATGTTTCAAATGAGATCACAGCTCGTATAGAAGTATACCTGGCCACTAGAGAAAATGTCTCGTCATAGTCTATTCCCTCCTTCTGAGAGACCCTTTTCTATGAACCTTGCCTTGTATTTCTTGATGCTACCATTTTCACCATGCTTGATCTTATAGATCCAACGTGATCCAACCACAATCCAATATCTTGGTCTAGGCACAACCTTCCACACATCATTATGTATTATTGAGGTATATTCACCAACCATCGTATCTCACCATACTTGCTACTATTGGGCTTCCTGATAGTAGGAAGGCTCACTATCTACCAACTGACTAACTAATACCACATAGTCATTAAACTTGTCTGGTTGTTCCCACTGTCTAGTACTCATCCTAGGAGTTCCCACTAACTCTTGGGTTTCCCTATGTGTTAGTTGAACCTCATTGTTCCTACTACCAATTGTAGAGGATGAAATATCAACCTCCATGTCTTCTTGATGCATCTCTTGGACTTTCTATACCTATTGCCCCATATTATTTGAACTCTCAACACCTAATCATCTACTTATACTAGTAATCATACTTGAGATTTGATGCCCTTGATTTTGTTGATTGATCCTTAGAGCTTCTATTGGATTCTGATTTTGATCATGTGCTGGCAAATCTTTGGACCTCCTGAATGAGTTGTCCTCCATGAATTTGGAATCATGTCTGCCTATAATCCTTCTAGTCCTTGGAATAAATATCCAATATGTCTTTGAGGTCTCACTATACCCCACAAAGTACCCCATCTCTACAGTCTGATTTAATTTGGTATGTGTAACCCTTGGAATGTGAAAATATGCCAAACTTACAAATATTTTGAAGTGACTGACATCTGGCTTCTTCCCTGTGAAATCTTCTTCTAGTGTCATCTTCTCTAGTACCTTATGCAAAACCATATTCTGTATGTATATTGTCGTACTACATGTCTCTATCCATAAGTAGTGTGGCATGTCCTGGTCATGTATCATAACCCTTGCCACCTCTGATATAGAATAATTCTTCCTCTCAACAACCCCATTCTATTATGGGTTGTAAGGAATAATCCATTCTCTTCCTTCCTTCGTACAGGACTCTTGAAACTCTTTCCCTTTGTACTCGTCTCCATTGTCTGACTAAAGAACCTTTATCTTCCTTCCTATTGAATTCTTCACAAGAGGTTTGGACTCTTGGAAGTGACTAAAAACCTCATCCTTGGTCTTCAAGAAGTATATCTGGGTCTTCCTAGAGAAATCATCAATACAAGTAACAAATTACTCGTATCCTCTTAGAGACTTCATCAATATTAGGCCACATATACATGAATGTACTAGATCAAGACCACCCTTAGATTTGGTGTCACTCCATGGAAAATTTTCTTTCACAAAATTCTCCAACACACATGCCTTAGATACATCATCATATTCTATGCTCACCTCTAGAACACATGTCTCTCTCTCACGAAGAAATTTAAGTTCTCCATGATGTATATGGCCCATCCTCTTATGCCATATCTCTCCTCAATCTCTAGGATTACTTCTTCTCATGAGTGCCTTAGGAGTGTCAAATTGAAACCTATAAAGCCGACTACTCTAAACTCCAATAGCTATGGGTAATTTCTAATCCTTAAATGCTTTACCAACACATGTGCCCCTCTAAAGATTACATTTTACCCCTTATCCTAAAGGATAGATACATTAATCAAATTCATATCAAAGCCTAGAATATGCAAAATATCATGAAGGGGAATCATCTTGCCATTCTCCCTCTGGAATTGAATTGTCCCTTTCCTAACTAAATTGAGTTTGGACATGTTCCCCATTGAAATCTGGATTCTAGTTTCCTCCTCCTTATAACTGGAGAAGTACTCTCTAGCTCCTGTCATATGAAATGACACCCCACTATCTATATACCAGACCCTCTATGAGGTTGAACTAACCATACAAGCTATGAGTGCAAAATCATCCTCCATTTTACTAGATAGCTCATCTACACTTGTTGAAGCTACCACCCGCTTCTTGCCTTTCTTGTCATTTTTCTTCCTTTGTGGGCAATCACTGACATAGTGGCCAAACTCATGACAACCATGTCATTTGGTCTTAGACAAGTCCTTCTTCTCACTTTTTGAATTTGATCCTTTGCTAGACCCCTTCTTCGCTTTCCATTTTCCCGTTAGGGTAATGTTTTCCTGTTCTACCTCACTTTTCTAACTCTTATTGTGTTCCATTGACTAGACTTAGTCTAATCTCCTCCTAAGTGAAGTCACTGTATAGTCGATCACAACTTGGTAAGGTATCTCGTTCATTAATAACTTGAACAAAGACATCCCACTGCTCAATAAACCCATTTAGGGCTATTCGTACTAGCTCATCTTCATTGGGGCTATCTCCAACATTTGCTAACTCATCCTTCACAAGTCTACGCTTGGTGAGGTAACTTGTAACATCTTCTCCCTTGTTCGTCTGGTTATTCCTCAACTTTTATCTAAGAATCAATTTCCAGTTGGTGGTAGAATTCTAGTACAGATTCAGAATGGCATCCCACATCTTCTTCATTGTGTCTAATTCAGTGATATGCAAAACTATATGGTCCTTGACACCACCAAGGATTAGCCTCCTCACCTTGACATCACCCTTCTTTTATGCTAAGAGCTGTGTTGGATCTGTAGGCATAACTACAACACTGGTCACATATTCCTTGATACCATTCTTTTCCAGCAATAAAGAAATTCTAGCTTTCCAAACACTAGAATTAGAAGAGGTTTACCCTAGGGTAAACCTTTTCTACCCTCAACTTAGCTCTGATACCATGTGAAAATTCTATTGCAACTACTGATTATTAATCTCCTATCTTATATAGATTATTTGACTACCAAAAATTAATTCATAACAAATATTAAAAAATAACACAACTGCAACTTCACAAATAAAATCACATATGAAAATATGCAACACAAGGAGCACGATATTTTTGGACAAATTATTTCCGAAAAAATCTTGAAGGGAGAACTGGAATTATATTAAACTTCAATAACTTAAGAGATACACAAACTGCTTGTCTCTTACTAGCAGTGCTCTGATGATATTCCCTCTGGAAATTCTCCTCCCAATTTCTCTTGCTGAGATTCCACTACAACTATCTCCAACACTATTATCACGCCCTTGCTATCACTACAAAACTATTTGCTAACACTGCAAATGCTTCTCAAGTGTGTCATCTCCAAATGCCCAATGACCATTTTTATACTACTCTCATTGAAAAACCAACGGCCGAGATTTAATCTCAAACAACAATTAAGATAAATAAGACTTTAACAACCCATAACAAATTAGTTGCAACATGTCTCTAAAAGATTCACTTAATTAAATAAATAATTGTTTGGACTCTAGCTAAGTCTAAAAACAATTATTTTTTAATTCTTAGGAATGGACTATCAAACTACCCAACTAACGATTATTCTATTTAGAATTTATTATATGACTTTACTTACTAATAAACACACATTTTAATTAATATTTCCAGATTATTAAAACTTAATTAAAAAATATTATTTATTTAACAAAGTTTAGTATGATCCAAACTATCACCATTAAACCTAAAGTCTAAGTTCTATAGTATTATTTCTGAAGAAGATCATACAGTACAGATTACAAATAATAACTAGATGGCGACGTCCACTCTTGGCAAAATTTTTGAGTTTGGTGAGACGTCAAATCTCACCCCAAATACCACTGACTTTCATGTGTCTCGCATGCCGTGTTTACAACGACGTTAAATCCACACGTGATCAATTGTCTCTCAGATTACTAGTTCCAAGTTATTTTTAACCAGTAAGTAACAGATTCAAATTTAATGTCATATATCAATATAAATGTACAATAACACAAAGGTTTTGTTCTAAATAGTTTGTATGTAATAATATTGTACTAAACTATTCTAATCTTTAATATGTTAAAGTTATGATATTGAATAAAATCTATCGAGCAGGAGAAGAAATTGAGGAAGATTAATTGAAGCATAAGCTTCTGTTTGGATTTTCTTCTGTTGTGTAAGGAGCTTTTGAATTAATCCTGCACACAAAAAAGCATACATTCATTAGTACTTTAGTTTTTTATTTTGATTTAAAAATAAATAAAATTATAATATGATTTTTTTTCTGGTTTTGATGATGTTGTTGAACCTTTGGTGGCGCTTGTCAAGAAAGCGTTGTAGTGAGTGATTCCTTGCAATTGGAAGATCTGATTTCCATTTCAACGAAATTTGAATTAGGAAAAAAAATGTGGGTATTTTAGATTCTAATGAATAGTAATAATTTAAATAATCAGAAAATAGTTTAATATAGTATTGACTTTTAGATTTATGGTACAAAAAATTTGTGTTGCATGGCAGACAAAATTATTATAGTTCTGGTAATCACAAAGGTGGGTCTAAGTGATAATTAAGAGAAGGGACATGGTTATGAATGTGCCGTTGACTTTTTTTTTAAAATTTGGAAAAAACGATAGAATGTTACAAAATTTTCAGGATGAATTCTTCATGATGGAAAAGGTTTATGGTACAAAACAACAAAAAAATCTGGAAAAAAATCACTGTGTTTTTATATTTTGATTTTACAGTGCATTTTGTGGGGAGGATAGCCCACGCCTAAGAGAAGTGACATGTGGGCTTTCATTCAACCTTTAAACTCCCAAATAGATGAAGAAGATAAGTAAAATTGGTTAACAAAAATAGTTAAAATTAAGAAATTGAGTTGTTATTGGTTTAGGATTATATGTACATTTTATAAATCTATTGTCATGATTTTATATATATATATATATTATAAAAGTCTTGTTCATAAGATATCAATATTAGCTCAAGTACTGTTAGATGTTTTTAAGATTTTTTATCATAATATTTTATATTTATTTAATATTTTGATATTATAGATTGTTACAGTTAATGTTCTCTTAAATCGCTTTTTAAAGCAGCTTCCAAGTTGTTTTAGATAACAGAGTTGGCAACTTAATTTTGCTGTTTTAAATATATAAAACATTAGAAAGCTAAAAGAAACCTTCCCTTTTAATTTTATTTTTAACTATAAATATGTATTCATTTCATGGATTTGCAGTATATTTCTCTAAAATTCATGTTCAAGAAGATTTTGTCAGAATTATGATGTGCCTTGTGGGGAAAAAAATGTAGAGAGTTACAAGCATGATTGCAGTTGAAAAACATAGCAGATAAAAGGCTGTTTAAATAGTCTAAGTTTTTATCATGGAGGCAATAAATTGAGTTTCGTTTGCTAACCTGATTTTATCCATTGATATTGTAGTGCAGAATTGTTTTTATCCTTGACATATTTCCCAGAGGCAAGTAGAATAATGGCCTGAGCCTGAGAAAAAATATAGATTATAAAACCAGTTTATGAAGAGCAGAAGTAATAGTGGGGAAAAACCCATGAAATGTCATCACCTTATCTGCAGGAATATCATCATACACATTAACTGTTCCTCCATAACAAATGGTCAACTGAGCACCATAAGAATGCTTGTATTTAAGGGTAGTACCAGCAGCCCTTAGAAAACAATAATTTCACACTAATTAATCTTTTAACAGTTATAAAACAATCCAAAGGTACACCATATTTCTATCAAACAAAATCTTTTTAAAAAGATTATATCATTCTTAAAATCATTTCTTATAAATTTTAGTATGATATTTTTTCAACTAGAATCAACCATTCAAAAAAACAGAAAGAGTTACATAGAATAAGACAACCAACAGATTATTAAGAAAAATAATGAATAAAACCCTAATTACTTTTAACATATGTTACCTAAATAATGGGTACAATTCTTTCAGATCTGTTTGACTGTGTTGAGGCTCTGCAGCCTCATGTATAGATGAACCAGAACCAGATTTCTGGCCAAGGAAATCTTGGGTATTACAATTCCCAGCATATGAAGAACAGAGACTCAGAAGAGGAGCACTAAACTGAGTTTCAGAAGTAGAGCCTGCCATTCCCTTGCCTACACATAAAGATAGTATTGTTACACAAATTTAAAAATGGTTTCCTTCTTATTCTACTGCTAAAAATGAAATGGGTGATTTCATTTCCATATAAACTACAAAATATTATTGTTATAGTTATTGTTGTTTTTAGATTAAACTGTATGTGTGTTTTTTATCAATATTTCTGATCAGAATTTTTGTATCAATGTTTTTCACTCTATAAGTTTTGTTTCTTGAACCTCTTCATTATCTTGATAATAGATTATAGATAATGATTCGAAATATTGTCTTCCTAAGCTCTTTTTTATTCGGTTGATGATAGATTATAGAGTGTGATTCAAAATGTTGTCTTTCTAACTTCTTTACTATCCTGATAAGAGACCATAGATCCTGACTGTAAACGTCGTCTTCCTAAGCTTTTTATTATCCTAATGATAGACCATGGAGTGTGATTTGAAACATTGTCTCTCTAAGCTCTTTATTATCCTGATGCTAGATCATATAGTGTGATCCGAAATGTTCTCTCTAAGCTCTCTATTATCTTAATAATAGATCATAGAGTGTAATCAAAATATTGAACACAAAATCTAGTCCAAAAACAACGATGATTAAAATTATAGATTGTAGAATTTTGATATCATTAACATTATCATACCTGATCTGACTTCGTTGCTGCTATGGACCATCACTTTCCCCTTGTCACAACCATATTTGGTGAAAAGATCAAATGCTTGAGAAATACCAGTGTTCACAGCTTCATTTTTATTTGAATTGATGGGATTATCTCCATAGAGTGATTTCCCCTTGCTCTCATTGTATTCCTTACAGAAATACATATCTACTGAGATGGGAAAATATAAGTTCTGAGATGTGCTTATGTTTTTTTTTAAAAACTTGAGTTTGATCAGAAAAGAATGCAAGAATTGTACTGTAAATGTTGAGACATGTGGAGAAAACGGTAACCCCAAGAGCACGCTAACGCGTCTTGCCATTATCAAGTCAACCACGTTTCCCATGCCTGAATAAAGTTGTACCATGGATAAATTGAATGCTGGGTGAGTGTAGAGTCAAATGAAGTAGCCAATAGGGGAGAGAACTTATAAATTTTGTTGACTTAATGTTTAATAATATTAGTCTTGCTAAATTCAAATTTGTTAGTCTTGATGAGTATCAATTATTGAATGAAATGGATTTTATAGATCTAAAAAATGACAAATCATGTAATGTCACATCAACACACTATTAAAACATAATATTTGACTTAGCACACAACTAAATATCATGATCTTTTAATAAAATATACTGTTAGCACATTCTTAATTAAAAGGACTTTTGTCAAAGACGCGTTTCTTGATTGAAAGGACTTTTGTCAAAAACCTATTTTTTTTATTGAAAGGATTTTTGTCAAATGTGTGTTTCTCATCTTGTATTATAATATTTTATATTATTAACACTTACTCGAAAAAATAGAAATTGAACATTAATATATTTTATTGGATACAATATTTTAATGTATTTAGTCAATCATCATATACAACTAAAAAATTGGGCAACAATCTTGGTTTGTGATTAAATTTCTTATTTAAAGCTTTTGATTTTGTTGTATATTTATTTTTCTCATGGTTCATGTTGGGTTACGTTGGAAACATTGTATAGATATAATGATTATTTAAATTTTATTATATTTTTGTTGTATTAATCTTTTATGATAAAATTTCAACTCTAACAATAATGATGATAGCTATAGTTCTTTGATTAGATTGTGTGTGATATTTTGTATCAATAATATAAGTCATATTCAAATATTACTTTGAAACTCAAATTTCAACTCTATTTATGTTTTTTTTAATTTGAAAGACATCGAACACTATTATAACCATCAATTTTACCTATTAAAATATTGGTATGAACCAATGCACAATGTTGGTAAAAATATTGTTGAGAACTTCATGGTGCCATGATTTTAATTCAATGAGTTATTTAAGATTTCAACTAGACATATTCTAACAACTTTATTATCTTCAACAAAAAGTAATTACTATTTTACAATATTTATCTCCACTAAATAAACAAACTACATAATTGTAACAACTACACATATTCTAACAACTCTAGAATTCTCAAGAAGGGTAATGGATTGCAAACAATACAAAAATATAAAACTTTTTAAAATGACTTCAAAGTTATGGCCTATTCAAAGGTGTCCTATCAAATGTAATGTAGGGTATAGGGATTTGGGGACCTCACACAAGATCCCACTTATTTAATTAAATAAAATAAATATGATATTTTTTGCCCATGCTTATGCTTAAATTGTATGACCTTAGCATACATTTGTACACAAAAATATTGCAGCTAGTGATTGTACTCTAATATTGGTGTTTCGAAAGTTCAGTTAGAGGCTTTTATCATTTTTAGACATAATGAAATAATTAGTTTTGCAAAGAAATACCTCAAAAGCGTGTAGCCAATTTTTTTAAAAATCTTGATTATTGCTTTAGAATTGATAGCATAATCAATTTTGAACTAGGATGCACCAAAATAGTAATTTCTCCATAAAATATTCAAACTTGAAACCTCTAATCTAAGTACGAAATAGCTCAAAGTTGTGAAAATTCTATTGCAGATACTGATTATTAATCTCCTATCTTATACAGATTATTTAACTACCAAAAAATAATTCATAGCTAATATTGAATAATAACACAACAATAATTTCACAAATAAAAACATAGATGCAAAATATGCTTGACACAATGAACACAATATTTTTGGATAAATTGTCTTTGAAAAAATCCCGAAGGGAAAACCAGTACTATAGATGAGGAAATTATATTACACTTCAACAAATTAAGAGATACAAAAAATCGCTTGCCTCTTTCTGGAGAGCTCTAACAATCTCCCAATTTCTCCTGTTGAGATCCCACAACTACTATCCCCGATGCTATCATTGTGCCCTTGCTAGCACTGCAAATGTTTCTCAAACTTGTGTTCTCCAAATGCACTATGACCCCCTCTTGTACTATTCTCATTGGAAAACCAACAACCGAGTTTTATTCTCAATCAACAAATGAGATTAATAACACCTTATCAAACCCTAACCAAATTGGTTATTTAAAGGTGTCCCTAAAAGAGTCATTTAATTAATTAATAATTGTCTCTACTCTAATAAAAAATTTTAGAAAAAAATTATTTACTAATTATTTGCAAATGGACGAACAACTGTCCAAGATACCCCAACTAACACTCCCTTTTAGCGAGGAAGTTGTTGTACATGACACCCAACTTATCTATGAAGAAGATGAATTTTTCCTTCCCTAATGCCTTAGTCAAAATGTCTAATACATGCTGCTTTGAAGTATATACTATAGGACAATCCCCCGCTACACACAATCCTTGAAAAAGTGATACCCAATGTCTACATGATTAGACCTTTCATGAAACATTGGATTCTCAGATAACTTAATACAACTCTGATTGTCGTAATGTATCACAGTAGTCTCAAGTCTCCGGCCAAACAAGGCTACTAGAAACTTTCAAATCCATATAGCTTCACATGTCGCCATGTTGGCTGCTATGTATTCTGATTCTACAGAAATCAGAGCCATAAACTTCTACTTCTTGTTGAACCAAGAGACAACTCCTGATCCCAAACTGAAGCAACACCCTAAAGTGCTTCTCTTGTCCCATGTACTGCTAACCCAATCTACGTCAATATAGCCTATCAACTTGATTCCTTTACTTCAAGCATATTTGATCTCATACTCAATTGTACCATGCAAATAACACCACATCTTTTGTCACTGTCCAATGTACTCTCTTTGGCTCGACCATGAAATGACTAAGAGATTTTACTACAAAAGCTATATTTGGTCTGGTGTTGACCAAATACATGAGAGAACCAATCAACTACCTGTATAAGGTATGATCTACATCATTCTCCTTGGATGTGTCTACCTTCTTCAAATTTATGATCATGGGTGTAGACATGGATTTGCAATCCTCCATCCTGAATGTCTCCAAGATTTAAATGCAATATTTTCCTTATCCATGGAAAATCTCTCCATCGGTTTGCCAAACCTCCATGCCTAGAAAGTAGTGCATATGTCCCAAATCCTTCATCTTGAACTTTGTTGCAAGGTCCCTTTTGTACTCCTCTATGAGCCCTAGTGAACTTGTTAAACATCCACATATAGAACAAAAATGATAATATCATCCCCAACTACCAAGCAGTAGAGGTTAGTATATGCCTCACTCTTCACAAAGCCCATTTTGTGTAAGTATGAATCAATGAGCTCATACCATACCCTGGGAGACTTCTTAAGTCTGTACAAATCTCTCTTCAATCTACACACATGGGTCTCTTTAATGTGTGATACAAAGCCTTCTAGTTGTTCTATGTATACCTCCTCTTTTAATTTCCCATTAAGAAATGCTATCTTGACATCCATTTGATGGATCTGAAAACGTATAATATATTTCAATAACTATTGATCAATGACTGCAATATTAAATAGTGTAGATAATGGTTAACAAATAACTGTTAACTACAAAAAATTAGTTAGTGCACAGTTATTTATAGTTATAACTGTAGCACCATCAATGTAATTACACCAACATTCCCCCCCTTAATACATTAATCCTAAAAAACATCAAATTAACTTTTCCCTAGGGATCCTCCCTTAAGGCTTACATAACAAAACATGTTGATTACATAATATGAATACATATATTGATAAAATCTTCTTTTTGAAGTTGCGAATCCTAAAACATGCAAGGCTCCATCAAGCTGTCTTGTGACCCTCAGAAAGGCGTAGCTTCAAGTTGTGTTCTTAAGCTCTCAGTCCTAAACTTTCGAATCACAGTCTTGAATTATTCAACAATGATCCCTAAGAAATGTGATAGATCTCTATCATTTTCTAATGACCACGGAAGGGTATAATTATCAATCATATACTCTAAAGCTTGCTTGACAATAATCCATATTGAGCACACTACCAAATCTTAAACCTGTCTCCAAAATGAGTCTTCACAAGACATGCATTCTTCAAATTTGTCAGCATTAGAAAACAAAACAAAAATAGAAAGCCAAAAATGCTTCTCATGCATAACACCATCTCAAAGAGAGAAGCTAACTTGAGATGATAGAAATTCCTCCATCCTCCGATGCCACCAACCTCCAGAAGTTAAGGTTCAAAGAAAAAAATTGTGATTAATAGGAGACTAGAAATCATTAACGACCTCTCCATCGTCTAATGTGTCCTCATTTTCAATGTAGGCAACATGTCTGTCTTCAGATTGATCTTTGATTTTTCCTTTAAGAACATCACTAGCTCTAGTTCTACAAATCCATGTTGTGTGCCCCTTTTTCTTATAGTAAAAACATCTATTGTCTCTTCTATTGTTATTTGACCATTTTTTAGTACGTTGTGAGTATAATACCTGATCTATTTGATGAGCTTCTTCTATGACTTCCTTTGTCCTGTTTTCTTCTACTAGAAGAGTTGAAATCATATCCTCTAGAGTCTGTGAAGTGAGTTGACTTAGTGTAAAGACAACATTACTATATTTGGAAGATAAGCTATTTAACAAGATGGCCTTAGCATCATCATCATCAACATGAGCCTTAACTTCGACAAGTTGTCTAATGAGAGACCTTAAATTACTTATATGATTGGACATTGTGATCCCATTTTCCATTTTGAATCTAAACAATTGAATTTTGAGAGAAAAATTTGCATTGACAACTTTTGCTCCAAATAGCTTGTTTAGATTATCCCAAATCTTGACAGAAGTGTTATCTAGATCTATGAGATGAAGCTCAGAATCTGCAAGAGCAAGAGCAATAATAGCCTTGGCTTTATCATTTCTACCATTCCACTCCAACAATTTATTTTCATCTGTGGGTGGTTTTTCTTTTACGCTTACTATGCCCCATAGGTTTTTATTCATCAATTGCATTTGGATTTTTATTCTCCATGTATGAAAGTTGAAACTAGAGTATTTATCTAATGGAAACTCCATTTCAAACCAATACAATCCAAATCAACAACTTAAAATGCAAGTGTGTTGACCTAAAATAAGTTGGAGACTTCTGTTAGAAATGACATCATGAACAATCAACTTTTTGTTCTACGAGCGCGGTTTTTCCCTCTATTCATAGTGCTATCTATCTCAGGAAAAATCCACACATTGCACAAATCAATCCCAAGATCACTCCATTATGTTGAGCCCAATAATCCTCCAATAATCCTTCACGCTCTACACCTTACTCTAATTTTCTTGTACATGAATCAAACTTTCATACCTTCATCGCAGATTGAGACTAAACTCCATTACCATGCGGGTTTATACATATGGTAACATGTTGTCACATTTTCTCTCACCAGCACAAAATACACAAGATAACTATTTTAACGGTCTTCAGAGCTTGCCACAAGTACGTTCTACCATGTTTACTCCAATCTGCCAGTGTGATCTACTAGCGTATTCCTCCAGCGTGTTCTACCAGCAAAGCTCTGCACTCCATCTGATCTAGCATATCAAAGGCGGCTAATCCAATTACACAGCAACTCCATTGTTAGCTTCAATCCATCATCGCACAGGTATGTAAACATTAGGCAGCTCCAAGAAAACATCTATTCTCTACTCAAAATCTATTCTTTGATCATGCCGCTATGAAAGATCTCTTCAATATTAAAAGATACATGCCGCTGTGAAAGATCTTTGCAATATTAAAAGATAACTTGCAGGATAAGATTGTTTAAAAATAGCTTGCAGGATAAGAGATAGTCCAAACTTATTGTGTAAGCCTTTGGAGTTTAGAAATAGGTCATTCCTTTAACGTGACATTCCTTTAATGCATGGAAGTGGCGCTAATCTCCATCCATCTTCATTGGCTCTTCTTCTCATGCCATGACTGATATCCTTCATGCACCCTTCACGCTTAGAAATGGCTCTGATACCAAATGAAAATGTACATAATATATTTCAATAACTATTGATCAATGACTGCAATATTAAATAGTGCAGATAACGGTTAACAAATAATTGTTAACTACAACGCATCAGTTAGTGTGCAGTTATTTATAGTTATAACTATAGCACCATCAATGTAATTACGCTAATAGGATCTGTCATCCCATGTGTGCTGAAATGAGATCAAAGCTCATATAGAAGTATACTTGGCCATTGGAGAAAATTTCTCCTCATAGTCTATTCCCTCCTTCTGAGAGAACCCCTTTACCACGAACCTTACCTTGTATTTCTCGATGCTACCATCTACACCATGCTTGGTCTTATGGATCCAACTTGATCTAATGGAAACCCTATCTGTTGGTCTAAGCATAACCTCCCACACATCATTCTGCATTATTGAGGTATATTCCTCAACCATCACATCTTGCCACACCTGATGCTATGTACCCTCCTGATAGCTGGAAGGCTCACTATCTACCAACTAATTGACTAATGGAACATAGTCATTGAACTTAACTGGTTGTTTCTACTGTCTAGTACTCATCCTAGGAGATCCTACTAACTCTCAAGTATCCCTATGTGTCTATTGAATCTCACAATTCCTGTTCCAATAGAAGAGGATGAAACATCAACCTCCATATCTTCTTGATGCATTTCTCACTACGCATATTGCTCCATTTCTGTGAACTCTCAAAACTTGAGATTGTGCTTGTACTAGTAACTATACTCGAGCTTTGTTGCCCTTGATTTGGTGGAGTGATCCTTAGAGCTTCTGATGGCTGCACACTGTAATCATCTGCTAGAAAATCTTTGGACCTTCTAAATGCCTTGTCCTCCATGAATTTTACATTACATCTTACTATAATCCTCTTAGTCCCTAGAATAAATATCGGATATGCCTTTGAGGTCTCACTATACCCCACAAAGTACCCCCTCTCTGTAGTCTCATCTAACTTGGTACATGTATCCCTTGGAATGTGTTAATATGCCAAACTTCCAAATATCCTGAAGTGATTGACGTTTGGCTTCTTTCCTATGAATGCCTCCTCTAGTGTCATCTTGTCTAGTACCTTATGTGGAACCCTATTCTATATGTATACTATCATACTACATGCCTCTTCCCATAAGTAGTGGGGCATATCTTGATCATGTAGCATAGCCCTTGCTGCCTCTGATATGGAAAAATTCTTCCTCTTAGCAACCCCATTTTGTTGCGGGTTGTAAGGAATAATCCACTCTCTCTTGATTCCTTCCCTAGTACAAAAATCTAGGAACTCTTTCCCTTTGTACTCACCTCCATTGTCAGACCAAAGAATCTTTATCTTCCTTCCTGTTGTGTGCTATAAATGTGTCACACTTCTATGAATCATTACATTCAAGAACACTCAAGAATGAGGTCTCAAAAATTGATCCATAGCTCCCTAGGCATGGAGTGCAAGGGTTTTAAGAATGCTCTCAGCTAGAGCTATTAAGCCAATAACCTTGCTAGTAAACCATGCAATGGGAGATTCAATGAAGACAAGGGCAAGAATGCCAATATCCTCAAGAATCAAGAATGAAAATGCAATGCAACTATACTAGAAATGGAAATGCAAGCTAAGCTATGAAAGGAAATATGCAAGTGTTACAATCCAAGCTAATTAATCTATGTGAGCTAATCTAGAGCATAGAAATGAAGCTAATCTAAGAAAGCATAAATATGAAGCTAAGCCAAGAATGCAAGAATGAGATGTAGAATGCAAGAATGCTCCAAATCTTCAAAAAGCTCCAAAGTGACCTAGAAAACCTGCAGCATAAAGTTAGCATAAAAAGTTGGGGATCTAGAATGAAGAAGAGAGCTCTTCTTTTATAGGAAATGAGGAGAAATGGACCATGGAGATTAAGAGGCAAAAGATTTAATCGACGGTGGAGCTTGAAAGAGGAGCAATCCATGTGCACAAGTATCCTCCAATAGGAAAATAAGAGTTGACTTTTGTGTCCATATGAGGCAAAAAGTGCTTTTTCCTTTTTTATAAAATAAGAATAATGTTTTATTTGTGCAACTTAGGATAAGAGGAAAAGTGGGGGCTTTTTATTTATTAAAAGGGGAGGGAATTCCTTTTAAATAAATAAAAACTTAGGATAAGATGGTTAGCCCATAGAAAATAATCGAATAAATGATAGAACTAGGATTTGATCAAGAATAAGCAATTGATGATTTAGCAAAAGGGGCTAATAGTCTAGGTGACCATTTTTAGGTGTATACATTTGCTCCTCTTTGACTAATGTGTGATCAATTTGGGAACACATTATGTCAAAGAATAGATCAGCCAAGAAGGCAAGAGATAGCCAATAAGGCAAGCAGATAGCCAAGAAGGCAAGCAAATAGCGATCTGACTCCAAAGAATGAAGTGCAGAGAGATAGCAAATCCTGCATGGTCAGCCCGGGTAGCGACAGTACTGAACACTTAGGAAAGAGATAGCCAATAATATATGATGTGTCTGCCCCCTAGGGATCAAAAGTGAAATCCAAGTAGAGGGAAAGAAGAAGCAAGAGCAACATGATCAAATCACTAGAAATCATAATCAAAGAAAGAGAATAGAATAACCATCAAGCAGTGAAGATATGCCCCACACATGGGACCCGGGGCACGAACCAAGCAGTCCCTCAACCCGAAAACACCACGGAGGGGAAGAATTTGAAGTTGGGATTGAAAGTGAATGAAAGACTAGAAGTTTGAAAGAGATGGAGATGAAGAGGTGAAGAATGCCCCAGCGAATATGGAAGGATCAGGCCTCAAAAGGTTAACCAACTGCATGGAAGAAGGAAAAAGATGATTTGGGTGATCAAGGTGAACTCGGATTTTGGTTTGGATCCTGAAATGAAAGGAAAATGATGGGATATGAAAGACAAGAAGCAAAAGACATGATCAGGAAGAAGCGAAAGGTGAGCGCAGTTGATTAACAAGTCCATGAAAGATGAAAGGAGAGCTCTCTCCATATGCAAGATGCAAAACTAAACTAACATGAACTTAAGAATGCAAGCTACATGAAAAGTGGTTTACTTGCAAGGTTACAAAGCCAATAGACATCTAATTATCATCATTGAGCGTTATTGGTAGCGTCGCAAGATCATACAATACACACTAGCATAACTATGTGGATCTGAATATGATCTATATCAGATAGAAATGTGGAAATCTCACCTAGGCATCAAAGACATGTAGGTCCAGATGACTAATGCAGTGAGATCACCTAAGTGTGATATAGCAAGATTATGCTCACATCGAGACACAAGAAAGTCAAGATGACTAGAAGCATGCACTCGTGAAACAGTCAAGGATAATACCTTGTAGGTCCATAGTGTCAAGTAAGTCCAGCATAAATGCTCATGACAGTGAGGACCAACAAGATATACCCACAAGCAGATAAAGAAATAAAACATGTTCTCATACCCTCAGTCTTCTAGCTATGCATCATCGAAAACAATCATAGGGGGAGAACACTCAGCAAAGAAATCATCATAGAAAACACGCAAAGAAATAAAGTCAAACAAATCTCAGCAAGTCAAGTGCGTGTGTGTAGGTCATAGAGTCAAGCTTTGAGTATCACATCTGCCAATGAGAAATATTGCATCATCCAAGACGGTGGGAAGGATATCTGATAAGTGTTAAGAAACACTTGATGCTAGGGCAGTGTTGAAAAACACAGTTGGGGTGGTGTTGAAAAACACCATTTGCGAGGTGCCTAAGAAACCTAGACGCACAAAGAGACCCAAGATAAGCTTAAAAAAATGTATGCCCCCTAGACTAAGACAAGAGTCAATTCCAGGCTAGGAGAGGCAAAGTGAGAAGTGGAGTGAATGAGCGCCACGCAAGACTGATAGACATAGGTGCAAAGGGTCTCAAGTAGCGCCTGTTTCCAGGTTTTCACCACTTGATAGATTTTTTCAGGACTTTTTATAGTTTTTTTTTGTATTTTTGCTACCAAGGCTCCTGTTTCCAGGTTTTCACCAAGGCACTTTTTCAATTTTTTTTATTTTTTTGATTTTGTTGTATTTTTTCAGGACATTTTATGCTTTTTAGGATTTTTTCAGCATCATATATGAATTTTTTTGGTATTTTTTCAAGATCAATAAATATGTACAAAGAATGCCCCAGACATAAATGGGCATCAAGAATCTGCTTCCTCTGATGTAGAGAACTGATAGGCCCCAGGCCCAAATGCTGCAACTGTGACAATAGGAGGTCTCAACCAATTCGACCAATAATAACCAGCCCTAAGCAATGTCTGAGCTAGCGGAGGATTGTTAGAATGTGATCCACATATGCCATCATGGATTTCAGCTAGCACTTTTTCTGACTCCTCTATTTCTAGACACTTAAGGAGAGTTCCGTCTAGACCCTTCCTATACAAGTCACCAGAGACAAAGGCAAAGTGTAAGGGATGGCGGAAGGAATGACGTGGTGGATTTGCAAGAGGAATATGAGGTGGAAGATATGAAAAGATGGTAGGATTGTAAGATTTGTAAGCATGATGGCGTAATTCATCCACCAGGAACTTGAAGCGAAATTTATGCTTTTTCATTTGTAAGATGGATGTTGAAGTAACCAAGGCATTACCAACTTTGTTCTTAGCTCTAGGAATGGGCTGAAGTATAATAGATATGAGATCATGCTTGAGGTAGTGCATCATTTTTTTGTAGAGAATCAGCTTGTCATCTTTTATTTGAGAATCATTATTTTTGAGCAGATTTTTATTTTTACTTTTCTTAGGTGCAGATACCACCACAATGTGGTTTTTGCCATCCGACCATTGCTCTTTTCTTTTGACTTGATGACTGTGATGTTTGATTGTTGATTGAATCTTTTTTGTGGCTAGTTCGCTGGTGGAAGAAGTAACAGGTGTTGATGTGAGATGAAATGAAGTGACCGGTTCAATAGTATTTATGTGAAGGATGTCATCTCTGGTGACATGAGAGGTTGAGCCTATAGAGTAAGCTCCAAAAGTAGCTAGATCTAGACTTGTCATAGAAGAACCAGCGTGGTCCACTAAGGCAATACGAGGAACAAACTCATCAGACCCCACACAAGACCCATCAACCATGTCAGGTGGGTTACGAGAGATATGAACCACATCAACATCCATATCTGTCATGGGAGGATCTTTTGGAAGAGGCTTAAGATGTCGAGAAGTAGAGATACTCATGTCATTATGTGAGAGATCACCTCTTTGTAGCAGTCGTGCAATGTTGCGACATTGTCTATCATAGTTCAATGATTCTTTAGGCACATAGGTTCTAGACATAGAGGCCTCAGCTATATCATCAGTAGATATACATTCTTCTCCCCAAAGGAGTGAAGTAGAAGGAAGATCATCTCCCATTTGAGCCATAGTGTGTAGCGGTGACTCATCTATATCTGTGTTTGAATTACTGAGCATGGGAGTATTTCTAGAATCCTCTCTATAGATCCACTCTTGAATAGCTTGTTCTTCTCTTTTTGCTTCTAAAGGAACGGATGAAGGAACAAAGGTATCAAGGATCACCATAGCAGAAGTGGAAGGCTTCATTTGATCAGAAGGTCTCCCATATGACCTAGGAGAAATAGGTATAGAAGCAAAGGAACCTAGTGTATATTCACCCATACCAAGGCTCATCATCTTAAGTGATTTCTCAGTAGCAGCTAGAGACGTACTAGGATCAACAAAAGGTTCATTATGAGGAACAAATTTTTCAGTAGCAGCAAGAGCATTGATAGCAATAGTATGGTCTCCAGGAATCACAGCCTCAGTGCCATTGTATGGAAATTTGACGCACTGATGATAAGTGGAAGGAACAGCCTGCATGTCATGGATCCAAGGATGACCCAAAAGAATGTTATATGTGAGTGGGATGTCCAATACTTGGAAGCTAATATCTTTCGTGATAGGGCCCACTCGGACAGGCAGCGTGACAAGACCTTTGGAAGATCTTTCCACTTCATCATAAGCTTTTATAGTAATCTTCTTCTTGGAATCCACAGCCAATTCTGACAAACCCAATTATTGTATGACATTGAAAGAAACAATATTTAACCCTGCACCATTGTCTATCAGGACTCGACGGACTTGGGTATTGTAGACTAGAACTTCAATGTGTAAAGCTAGATTATGTGGGTGAGCAATAGATATGCCATCTTTTGCAGAAAAGGAGAGAGATAGCGGAGATGAAATGTGGTTGACCATAGCCTAAAATTGATCTAGATCAATGTCATTGGGAACACGTGTTGTACGTAGAGCCTCATCAAGAATCTCTCTATGCGAAGAGGATAACCGAAGCAACTCAAGGATAGATATCTGTGCTGGTGTCTTTTGCAAATGTTGGACAAGATCATAGCTAGGGGTGGCTGAAGGAGCCACTTGTTTGGAAGGCAAAGCTTGCTTGGGATCTTGCGCAGTTTTAAGGACAATCTTGGCTTGCCCCCTAGTAACAGCATTCAGTGTCTCACTTCGGGAAGATAAACTACCACGTGTTTGCAAGACTCACTTTGGCTTACCATGATTGGTGTTATTACCATCTTGAGAACTCATCATTAGAACACTCTCAACGGGCTCTACCATGTTAATCACAAGCGTATTAGAAGAATACGTGTAATTGATCTTTGCATCATGATTCTTCTTATGTGTTTGAGAGGTTTCCCTCTTATCATGCTTAGGTAGAGGATCTTTGAAAGCTATGTGATCAGAATTTTTAGTTAAGCCATCAGTGGAGATTGTGTCGTTCTCAATAAGATCCTGAATATCATCCTTAAGCCTAAAACAATTGTCTGTTGGATGTCCCTTGTTTCTGTGATAATGGCAGTAATGATCCTCTCTCCACCAATCAGGCTTATTTATCGGATCCCAGTTACCAGGTTTATTAGGAAGCGTAAGATATCCATTGTCAACCAAAGCCTTAAGGATCACATCGTAAGGTTCTGCCAACTTGGTATAGACTCGCTTTCGAAATGACTTCTTAGGCTTATCTGTATATTGAGGTTTAGGAGCATTGTGAGTGTTGCTAGCTTCTTGTTGTTTTGCTGCATAGATAGCGTTGGAGAGATTGAAAGCGGGCTCTTTAACTTTAGGAGCATCAACAACCCCATCATTAACAACATACTTGTTCTTATTCCAAGGTTTGTTCTTGTCTTTACCATTGCCTTTAGCATCTTTATTAATAACAATATCCCCTTTTCTTATAGCTACATCCTCAATCCGATATGCACTTTCAACCATGTCATGGAAGGAGGAGAACAGTTGCTTCCTTAGATCATAAAATAGCTCAGGCACAAGTGTGTTGACGAAAATGTCAATCTTTTCTCTTTCGGGTAGCTGACGAGCATATCAAGAATACAATGACCTCCAACGTTGTAAGTAAGTTGAAAATGGCTCACCTTGATGTTGTCTTAGATTACCGAGATCTATCACAGTGATAGGTTGTTGGATGTTGTAAGAGCATTGCTTGGTAAATCACTGAGCTAACTCATCAAAAGTCTTAAGCGGTGGTGTCAATTTCACAAACCATTCCAAAGCTTGGCCTCTTAAGCTTCGAGGGAATAAGCGTAGAAGATATGTGTCTTCATGAAGAAAGTCCATACTAAGAGCATAAAAATGGCGTACATGGTCATGAGGGTCACCATTTCCATCATACTTGTCATATTTAGGAACCTCAATATCCTTAGGAAACGGGACCATGTATAGATCTTTATCAAAAGGAAGAGCACAAATTGATTCTACAAAAGAGACCTTTGGAGGCTCTCTTTCTAATGCCATTTGGGTAAGGTGTTGATTTGTCCGACGTAGTTCTTCTTGAAGGACTTCCAATTTAGTTGGTACTCTTTGTTGGACAATTTGTCTGACATCATAGCCAGGAGGAAGCTTGTATCCTCTACAAGTCATATATTGAAAATATTGATCGCCATTATGCTCTAAAAACTTATGCATCATTCGTTGGAAATCCACATCTTGTTCACATCTCATAAGATCCTCACTAGAAATCTCATCATTAGCCTCTACCTCATGTTGAGAGGGAGGAGGTCTAGGTGGTGAAGAAGGCATAGCAAAAGTTGGCCTTGGAGGAGATCTTGGTGGCGTGTTGTTGTCATTGTTGCCATTGTTAAAAAGAGGTCTATGCTCATGATTACTAGTCTCAAGTTGCTCATGAAATGTCCCTCTATAAGCCATGCACCTAGTAGCATCCATCCTTTGTTGATTGTGTTCTTTTTCTAAGCGCGCTTGATTATCCTTATGCTCAAAGTGTTCTTGCAAGAGTTGAAACTTTTCTTGTTCAGTCAAAGTGAGTGAGACACTGTCTGTGTTTTTGGGGGTCTTGAATGCAGAAAAGAGGAAACCTCCTTTATACCACGGTGTAGCCTTAGAATTCTCAGATTGGTTAGAACTAGAACTGTTGTTGCTAATGGGTCCTTTTGAATGTCTAGTTGGAGAAGGTAACTATGTATAATTGAACAGAGGATGACTCTCCTGCTCAAATTGAGACCGAGTTGTAACCGGCATGAAAAGAGATGTTGGTTGACTAATAGAATGAGACAAAGTTTCTTAGATTTGAGATAAGCAAAGCTAATAAAAATCACTTGTCAAAGTAGAACAATAGAGAGATGGCTCGTCAAAAGTGCTCAAGCACTTACAGAAATCAATTGACTAAAGCCGAGCAACGAGCAAGAAACTCAATAAGCAAGTAGCTAGAGAGGTAACCGTGATGCGACAAGTGATCAAGAGTAGCATTCGTTAAACTCAAACCCAATAGTTTTAGCTCATTTGTTTCAGTCTAGAACAAATCTAAGCATGTAGGTAACAAACCAGTTTCAAGTAAGAACATAAAAGGACACTCTACAGCAGGTTAAAGTGCAAGTTTAGCAACTCTGAATTGTAGCAATGACAAGACAGTAGAAATGACTCAGGATTCTTGGTTGAGGGTATGCAAGGATACTTCAATATCATATGACTCTTGATCAGTGAACGTGAAAAACTCAGTTTTGAAGCGCTTGGACCAAATTTGTAGATTGAACAATGCAATTTATTAGTTTGACAAGCAGTAGCAATGATAAAAGATAGGTTTGCAAACAATATGGGATCAAACATGTCATAGAACACTTGAAACAAGGGCAAAAGCAACCTTGCCAAGACAACCACTTGTGATATCAAAATAGGGAACCTTATGAATGCTACCGTTTGTTTGAATGTTGAGAACGTTTACATTGGTATAGCACAATTGAAGATAATTCAAGCAATTACTACCTAGAAGGACAAGGCTCATTACTTAACAACTTGGCCCACAACTTGATGCTCCCTTGCCTCACACCAAGTGGTTGCCCACAAGAGATATTGGCGTTGTCATGGAGGTGTAAAAAACACAACCAAAGGAGCACATATGGTGAGTATCTTGGGGTGATCCGGGTAAGTCCACTTGGATCAATCCTTGCACCAAGAAGCTAAGCGGCTAAAATAAGGTGGCCTCTATTTAATGGTTCATAGTAAGGGTTTCCGTTCATAGCACCCCTCTTGCTCCTCATAAAGGACTAGGACCTCACAGCCTCAAGAGTACCTTAAGCATTCTTGCTTAATGCTTTCCTCATGGTCACAATCTCACAAGTTACTCACATCAAGTGAAGATAAGTACTATGTCTACCAAGGTTTTGTGTCCTCGATAGCCTTGAGATTATAGTGAGTTGGAATCACTCGCTACCAAGGAAAATGATGACAAGGTTGTCCCCACTTGGGTCGTTCCTCTTGATTGCTCAAGAGCAGGCCCGCTAAAGGATCCTAAGCTAAACAAAGAGTGGATTAATTCTTGAGGTTCAAGGTTTTTTGGTTCACCACAAGGGTGAAGAGCATACTCCCCTATCTCAAGAATCTCTCCCAAACACACCAAGCAAAGATTCAATTACCCCCTTGCTTTCAAAATCCCAAGATGGGTCAAGATTTCTGTTTCACCACAAGGGTGAAGAGCATACTCTCCTACAACCTCAAAATTTCTACAACAAGGTATTAAGTGCCTATGAAAGGAAACAACTAGTATATGCCGCACTTAATAAAGAAAGCAATTAAACAAGCACTTGATTTGGTTTTTATGCTTAGGGCAGCCCTGCAAAAACCATTAGTAGCCCTCTTTGACATGCGATTTTAGCAAATTTCAAGAAAGAAGCACCTACAACCACAACTTGTTAGACCAACAAGAGTTAGGAGAATCAAAATCCAAAATCTAACAATGATTAGTACATTAAAAAAAATCAGATAATGTGCAAAAATAACTGATCAAATGATAAAATTTGAAAATGAAACCATCATGGTTGGATTAGGCTCGGAAAGACCTTTCGAATGATATATCACACTTAAAATTTTGATACCATTTGCAAAATTTCAAAAAAAATGGGCACCCGTTTTCCAGAGTTGCACGGATTTGAAAACGCTAAAATTTTTAGAAAATTTCAAAAAGATAGCTAACAACCTGAAACTTGCAAGATAGATAAAATAGCCCAAAAAATAGCTCACTATCGGGTACAGACACCAATATCACGTGATACTTCACAGTAAACTGGGGCGATACTTTTAGTCTGCGCGATATTTTGCCTTATACCAGGCGATACACCTTAATACAGGCATGCGATTCTTCTGAGACGCGAAGTGTCACGCGTGTATTATAAGGTATATCGCACGATATACTAAGAAGTATCGCGCGATATACTGAGAAGTATCGCGCGATATACTGAGAAGTATCGCGCGATATACTGAGAAGTATCGCGCGATATTCTGAGACAAAAAACCAGAGAATAAAAAATACGCTAAAAACTTGCCGAAAAATTGACAGAAATTGACGAAAATGCAGAATTTAAAGGACAAAGTCTATCTACTCTACCCCACGGTGGGCGCCAAAAATGTGTGCTATAAATATGTCACACTTCTATGAATCATTACATTCAAGAACACTCAAGAATGAGGTCTCAAAAATCGATCCATAGCTCCCTAGGCATGGAGTGCAAGGGTTTTAAGAATGCTCTCAGCTAGAGCTATTAAGCCAATAACCTTGCTAGTAAACCATGCAATGGGAGATTCAATGAAGACAAGGGCAAGAATGCCAATATCCTCAAGAATCAAGAATGAAAATGCAATGCAACTATACTAGAAATGGAAATGCAAGCTAAGCTATGAAAGGAAATATGCAAGTGTTACAATCCAAGCTAATTAATCTATGTGAGCTAATCTAGAGCATAGAAATGAAGCTAATCTAAGAAAGCATAAATATGAAACTAAGCTAAGAATGCAAGAATGAGATGTAGAATGCAAGAATGCTCCAAATCTTCAAAAAGCTCCAAAGTGACCTAGAAAACCTGCAGCATAAAGTTAGCATAAAAAGTTGGGGATCTAGAATGAAGAAGAGAGCTCTTCTTTTATAGGAAATGAGGAGAAATGGACCATGGAGATTAAGAGGCAAAAGATTTAATCAACGGTGGAGCTTGAAAGAGGAGCAATCCATGTGCACAAGTATCCTCCAATAGGAAAATAAGAGTTGACTTTTGTGTCCATATGAGACAAAAAGTGTTTTTTCTCTTTTTATAAAATAAGAATAATGTTTTATTTGTGCAACTTAGGATAAGAGGAAAAGTGGGGGCTTTTTATTTATTAAAAGGGGAGGGAATTCCTTTTAAATAAATAAAAACTTAGGATAAGATGGTTAGCCCATAGAAAATAATCGAATAAATGATAGAACTAAGATTTGATCAAGAATAAGCAATTGATGATTTAGCAAAAGGGGCTAATAGTCTAGGTGACCATTTTTAGGTGTATACACCTGTCAAATTCTCCACAAGAGCCTTGAACTCTTGGAAGCGTCTGAAAACCTCATCCTTGGTCTTCAAGAAGTATATCTAGGTCTTCCTGGAGAAATTATAATTGAAAGTAACAAAGTACTCATATCCTCTGAGAGACTTCATCGATATTGGTCCACATATATTTGAATGTACTAGATCAAGAACACCCTCAGATCTAGTGTTACTCCTTGGAAAACTTGCTTTCGCAAACTTCCCCAACACATATCCCTTACATACATCATCATGCTCTGTGCTCACCTCTAGAACACCTGTCAATGTCTTATGAAGCAATTTAATTGCCCCATGATATATATGGCCCATCCTGATCCTATGCCTTAGCTATCATCGATCTCTAGGTTTATTGATGCTCATGAGTGCCTTAGGAGTGTCAAACTACAACCTATAAAGCCAACCACTCCTAACTCCAATAGATATGGGTGATTTCCAATCATGTTATGCTTGATCAACACATGTGCCCCTCTAAAGAGTATATTATACCCTTTGGGTAAAAGTACAAAGCTATGTCACACTTTTATAAAGGAAAAGGTCAACAACACACAAAAATTTTAACTTTAATGACATAAAAATGGCATTTATGTTTAAAATTTGGAGATGATGTAAACTAATGAAATGTGTAAAAGTGGATGAAGTTTATGGCTATAATTTTTTATTTTTTTTTTGAACAAGAATTCACATAGTTTTTAATTTTTTTAAGTCCATTTTTTACTTGCTGAAAAATGCTGAAAAATGAGGGTCTTGTCCGCACCAAAAAAGTATATGCAAATAATCTCTTTTTCCTTTGATTTCAAAATATGTCATAGATAAAATGTATAGCTACTGTAGAAAAGAAGAAAAATTAGTTTTCAATGTATATTTTCTTTATTATAACTACTCAAAGTCGAACATATCTGAAATCGACAGTTTTCATCTCGCGTCAAATTTCCCATATCAAATCTACACCATTCAGAAAATAAATTACACATTCTTGAAGATAACTCTCTCCTCTAGTGTTAAATATAAATTTTCAATTTTTTTGATAAGTTTTACTATTTTTTTCTATTTTTGATGCATCTTGTTCTCGAATGTTAAAATACCTACTTGTAGTATTTTGAAATTATAATATATTAGATCTAACTAAAATACTATAAAAATTATATGATGATAATCTTGACTCTGTGCTCTAAAAAAGGGTATTTTTATATTTGTAAAAAAATATCATTAAAAAGAGTAAGAGTTATTGAAACGTCGCTTTTTTGAAATAATTTTATTTCTTTAGTAATTGTTATAAAACATGCATTTAATAGATATTTCCAATTGGAAAAGGTGAAGAACTTATCTAACTTAGCTAGAATGAATCTAGCTAGACCATATGTTCAACAAAAAATAATTTTAGTTAGAAATACTCAAATTTAGCTGTGCTAATAAGTTGTCCTGAAACGTGACACAACTTTGTGCTTTTACTCCTTTATCCTGAAGAATAGATACAGAAATCAAATTCACACCAAAGCCTGGCACATGCAACACATCAGGAAGGGAAATTGGCTTTCCATTCTCCCTCTGAAATAGAATAGTCTCTTTCCCAACTAAGTTGAGTTTGGACAAGTTCCACAGAGAAATCTAGATTTTGGTGTCCTCCTCCTTGTAACTGGAGAAGTATTCTCTAACTCCTATCATATGAAATTACGCCCCACTATCTATATACCAAAGACTCTGTGAGGTTAGCTAACCCTACAAGCTACGAGTGCAAACTCATCTTCCATTCTACTAGAGAGCTCATATGCACTTGTTGAAGCTGCGACCTGCTTCTTTCCTTTCTTTTCATTCTTCCTTTTCGGACAATCACTAACATAGTGTCCAAACTCATGAAAACCAAAGCACTTGATCTTAGATAAGGCCTTCTTCTCACTTTGTGGATTTTACCCTTTACTAGAGCCCTTCTCACTTTCCCTTTTCCGGCTAGGGAAACGTTTTCCTATTTCACCTCACTTTTTTGACTCTTACTATTGGCTCCATTTACAAGACTTAGTCTAGTCTCCTCTTGAGTGAAATCACTCCATAGTCAATCCCAACTCGGTAAGGTGTCTCATCCATTAATGAATTCAACAAAGACATCCCACTACTTAGTAAGCTCATTTAGGTCTATCCTTACTAGCTCATTATCATCTGACTTGTCTCCAACATCTACTAACTCATCCTTGACAAGTCTATGCCTTGTGAGGTAACTTGGAACTTCTTCTCCCTTGATCATCTGGGTATTCCTCAACTTTTCCATGAGAATCATCTTTCGATTAGTGGTAGCATTCTGGTACATATTTAGAATGGAAACTCATGTTGGAAAAATGGTCAGCGCTCCCCTCAGGATTCACAACATGGTTTAACAGCCTCCCATGTCCTCTATAAATCTAGTGGTTGTATCGGGCATTAACAGGTCGATCTTTTAGTGCAATTACAACAACCACACTTGTAACAAGTTAGTATCAAAGCTTGGTCATAGGTTTGAATCCCCTTGGGTAGCGGTGAGGGGGAGATTATTGGCAAAATGGTCAGCGCTCCCCTCAGGATTCATGACATGGTTTAATAGCCTCATGTATCTTTTATAAGTCTAGTGATTGTATCAGGTATTAACAAGTCAATCTTTTGGTGCAATGACAACCACACTTGTAACACCCCATATTTTCTTTGCTATATCTAACTTAGTGATATGCAGAGTAATATGGTCCTTGACACCATCAATAATTAGCCTCCTCACCTTGGCATCATCCTTCTTATATGCTAAGAGTTGTGTTGGGTCTGTAGGTACAACTACAACACTTGTCACATATTCCTTGATACCATTCTCTTCCAGCAATAAAGAAATTCTGATTTTCTAGAAAACAAAATTTGAGGCTCCATCCAATCTGTCATGATCTCTCAAACCAACTGAGGCCATCTCAAAGGATAAAATAAATAAAATTTCTAAAGAGGTCAAACTAGGTTTTATAAACCCTCACTTTCCATTTCCCTAGGGTAAACCATTTCTACCCTCAACTTTTCTCTGATACCATGTAAAAATTCTATTACAATTACTGATTATTAATCTCCTATCTTATACAGATTATTTAACTACAAAAAATTAATTCACAACTAATATTGAATAATAACACAACTACAATTTCACAAAAAAAAATATAGATGCAAAATATGCAACACAACATGAACACAATATTTTTGGACAAATTATCCCTGGAAAAATCTGGAGGGAAAACCAGTACTACAAATGAGAAACTTATGTTAAACCTCAGCAAATTAAGAGATACAAAAGCCTGCTTGCCTCTTTCTAGCAGACCTCTGACAATCTCCCAATTTTTGTTGTTGAGATCCCACAACTGCTACCTGCAACGCTATCACTACGCCCTTTCTAATGCCGCGAGACTTATTTGCTAACACTAAAAATGTTTCTCAAACTTGTGTTCTCCAAATGCCCTATGACCCCCTCTTATACTACTCTCATTGGAAAACCAACGGCCGAGATTTACTCCCAATCAATGACTGAGATCAATAACACCTTAACAAACCCTAACCAAATTGGTTATTAGGTGTCCCTAAAAGAGCCATTTAATTAATTAAATAATTGTATCTACTCTAACAAATTTGTTTAGAAAATAATTATGTAGTAAGTATTTGCAAATGGACGAACAACTATGCAATCTACCCCAACTAACAAAAGTACACTTATTACTATAAGACAAAAAAAAATATTCAAATAGAATCTAAATACATAAACAAGTATCGATTAGGTATATAAATAATCGACACATAATAAATCGACAAACTTATGCAAATGTTCTTAAAAAGATGATATAATAAGATATAAATAATAATTATTCAAACTTATTAATTTATACATAATCTTAGACTAGCAATGCATTTTTATTATTATAACATTCTTAGCACCGTCTAACTCACTACTAAAATATTTACTCTTATCATACCAAAAAAACACCACCACCTATGAAGAATCAATGTGTTATAGCTTGGGTTACATTTTTCTAGAGTTCATCGACTTTGTAGGTTAGGAATTTGAATTGACTATGTAAAGATAATGTCTAGACAAGTTACCTTTATTCTTTAATAGGAAAATTTTAATATTTTAATATTAATTTTTAAGGTATTAGTTTTGTAGGGTCTTAAATAATATATTGTCTTATAAGAACTATTGTTTTTGAGTCAATATTTATTAATCTATATATTCCTTGAGTAATGATTCACAAAATTCATTTTTCAAAAATATGAATGACCCAACTTATAATCTTTATATTTAAGTAATATTGATATAGAAATGAGTAATCCCGCAAAAAATCATAAGAATTAATATATATCAACCTCACTAAATGCAATGAACATAAATTATCCATTCATACTTATAAATACTAAAATCCCCTAAACCACTAATCATCAAATTCAAATATCTAGTAATCAAAACAAAATTGCACAATTAGATCTCAATAAAACATTATATAATCTTTCTATTTTTTAATATAAACCTAGGGCATCCTTATCACATGAGATTATCTATTTCCACCCATTTTCCCCACTTGTGTTGGGCATATTAAGGTAGGCTAAATTTTCGTCACTCATCTCAACCGGTTTTTCTTCACAAGTTCCAATTTTATGTTGGGCAGGCCGTACTATTTTTGGTTTTTGTTTCACATGCTTTGCAAGCACAAATTAAAAAACATATTTTTTCCGAAGAAGAAGATTTCAAGTAGGGAATTACTTCCTTTTTCCGCGTCAAGAACGTGTGATTGACGGGGAATGATCGAGAATTGCAGTTTCCATGCACATTTTAAAATTCTACCAACGCGTTTTCTTCATGACTTTTTATTTTTCTTTTTGGCTTTTTTCTCTTCTTCTCAAAATTCACACATGTAACAAATTTATCAAAATTCTATGCCCAGAAGCAACGAGGAAATAGGAATAGAATTAAAAATTTAAAAAAGGACACTTTTTTGGTTTTAAATTCTCAGACCATGAAATCCTGTAAAGCTATTAACAGGTAGAATAATTGTAAAATCTCTCATTGTTCGATAGTTATGGGAGACTCTAACCCACCAGCTCAGTTGAGTGTGGATCTTTCTTCTTGTAGTTGAAGGGATCTTGATGAGTTTTAAGAAGTTATCATAGTTGTTTGTAGATAGATTTTGTAAGATTTTTTAATTAATATTTGGATCATATTTTATGATTCATTATCAAAATGTTATTGTAGTTGTTTGTAAATAGATTTTGTAAGATTTTTTTATTAGTATTTGGATCATATTATATGTTTCATTATCAAAATGTTATTTTAGTTGTTTGTAGATAAATTTTGTAAGGTTCTTTTATTAATATTTAGATCATATTCTATGATTCATTATCAAAATGTTAGAGAGTTGGAGGAGAAAACTGATTAGTTGCAAATCAAGACTCGTGCTTTGAACTTTAACTAAACATTTCTTATATTCTTGAACCTTCTAACAACTTGATGATAGATTATTAGAGGCTATCTAAAATGTTGATTAAAAAATCTTACTTATTTGAATTCGAATTTGTTATTCTTGAAATTACTATGATTACTCTAACGTTAATAAAAATTCTATACTAACACAAAATATTGATTTGTAAATATAATTGTTTTTAAAGGTGTGGAGTAGCTGCCATTCCAGGCAAGCAACAGCCTTCTACCCAGATGACGATTTTCTATAAGGGGACTGTGAATGTTTATGATCATATTCCTCCAAATAAGGTATGTTTGTTTTTTTCATGTTGTGAATTGTTTTTATGATGTAAGGTTGTTTGCATGTTGTGGATTAGTTTTATGACATAAGTTAACTTTCAGGCACGGGCCATTCTAATGCTGGCAGATGGTAAGGTACAAAATAATTGTGGGTTGCACCCTCCATTCATAAGATCAGTCTCATTAATGAAGAACCACTCCATTCCCAAGGTCTCAGGTAAATACTAGAAAATTCATGTACTTTTAAGAACATTTTCTTGTGAGGAAATCCAGTAGGATTCTTTAGAAAATTCATGTACTTTCAAGAACAATTTCTTGTTAGGATTCTTTACCACTAATAATCTTGAGGGATATAAATATTAGCCCACAAGAAATAAGAGAAGAAGAAAGTGTTTGATAAACAATGTGTTGGTGGTGAATGATATTTGGGTTGAAATGAACATCAGATTTCCAAATTGAGAAGAAGAATTCTATACAACGTTTTCTCCAGAAGCGCAAAGAGAGGTACCCAGGACCCTTTTTTTAAAATTATTGTTTAAGTGATTGGTTGGAAATCTTCATTTTAATATATGTGAAATGGCTGTGCAGGCAGAGGGCAAAAGTTCCGTATGTAACACAAGCAAATTTAAGGCCAAGTTAAATACAGTTCACTAAGCATTGATAGTAATCATTGGCTTTGTAATTTCTGTTAAATATTTTTGTTATCCTATTTTTCTAGTTCTTTCTTATCTTGATAATAGATTAGAATGCTATGATTCAAAATGTTGATATTAATTTTTTAAAAATAAATGTATAATTCTAAGTATTGACTAAACAAATCTTAGATTGAATTTATAAACTACTCTTATCTTAATGTGTGATCCAAAATATATGACTAAACAAATTTTAAATAATTGAATCTAAAAATTAAGAGTACCTATTATTGTCAAATTTTGTTGATAAACAAGCTCACAGAAAGTTTTGATGGTCTTTTAGTTCACAATAAAGTTAAAGTTTGGTGAAATGTTCTTTTTAATTCCTTTCTTATCAATCACGCTATTCTCTGAGGAAACTGCGAATTAATGAACGTGGTGATTGTGGAAAAGCACAATTTTATCTTACGTTTTCACGTTGCATGACTTTTAAGAAAGGAAGTCGATTCAATGATATGGGCAACAGTAGTTTCTAACGTGTATTTGAAGAGGCCTAAGTTATCTTTCTCATTTGCAGTCTCATCAATGTTTTGATTTTATATTAAAAACAAAATCATTCTGAAAGTAGAAGAAAATTAAAATAAAATAATCAATTGATGAGTCTATTTGTTCTCATGAGAGATGGGTTTTTGCGAACAACTACTCATGAATCATGGGTCAATCCTAAATTAATGACTAATCTTTTATGGATTGAATTTGATTAATGTATATCTGTTTATCTTGGCATGTCTCTATCTTATAGATATAATGTATATGTAAATGTATATTTATACATTCACATATGTATAATAAATATATATGTGTTTATATGCATAATATAATTATAGATACATTCATATAGATATATATTTTTTAAGTAATATAACAAATTTTTATATTTCATATACTCACTTTTGTTGAGTATTTTAATGATATTTATATTTTTTAAATAATAGCATATAATTTTAATATAATAATGTTCACACGATTCAAATCAAGTAATATAAGTTTATATAAATATTTTGAGATATCACATGAAAAGAAAATTATATGTTTTCTTTATATCATATGGCATTCTCACTTTACAAGAAGAGAATTATTGAAAGAGAATCAAATTTGTCCACTTGCTTATCCTCATACTACCCAAATTCAAATGTTCATATATTTCCCTTGGTGACTAGGAGTTAGAGTTCCTTTGTTCCTATATGTGCTAGTGATTGACATCTCCAATTTGAACCCTAATTCAAGCGCTCATCTCTCGCCCTTGGCGATTAGGAGTAATGGTTCCACTACACCTATATGTTGGTGGTTGACATCTCTAATTTGGACCCTATAGATCCCTTTCTTAGAATACATTACCTTTTGTTGATGTTGCAAATGTCTCTATTAATTCTCCTCTCAAAAATTCCTTTGTGGATCTTCCCCACAAACCCTTAAGAGAATCTTCCACTCATATTGCTAAATGCCTCCCATGTGCCTCCTATATTCTTGAGGTGATGTTTGGATAGTAGGTGTTGGATCTCATTTCATAATTCGAGAAAATAACGCTTATTGGTTGGTGCAGGAGCACCTAGGCTAGCCTCCTAGTCCTTAGTAATTTTGGCTTGTATCTGACCTTTTCCAAGTCAGAAGTGTGTTTAATTTGGACCTTAGAAGGTCTTGCAAGTGTGTGTCTAGATGGATTAGTAATTAGTACTATCCAATCTAGCTTAGTTAGTTTGCTTTCATGATTAGTCCTTAGGGATAATCCTAAAAGTTGGGAAGTGAATCCTAAATGTGTCTTAATCTTGAGGAATGTATGGGAGATGCCTAAAATGTCTTTAAAGAAGTTAGTTCATTGAACTAAGTGGGATAGAGGTCCTAGAAAATAGTTTGCATCATAAATGTAAAAGATGCTAAAAATTGTCATGACAACATGAGCAATTTTTGCAAATGTTGCACGCAGTTTGACATCTTTGGATTCCCCTCATTCTAGGAGTGGGCAATCAATGTAAAGGCCTAAAATCATGGGATAGGCATCTTATGATACCTTGTGGTTCATTTCCCGAGGTAGAAGTTAGAGGATGTAAGTTTTTGTTTTGAATAGAAGCTCTGCGACTCTGGTTTTAGAGGATACCCAGGCATTCTTGTGTGATAGTGTGCTCATTTGGATTGAACTCTTTGACTTAGTTTTAGATTTGTGTAGGTAGGTTAGATTCAAGACTTTTTCTTTCTTTGTGAAAGTAGTTTAGATCTAGTTTAGTTTCTTCAATAAATTAATTAGAGTTTCGAGAGTCTACTGGTCCAGTCTAGGCCTGTCTGTGTTTCTATGGCTCCCCCATGAAATCTAACCACAAGATCTTCCTAAAGTTGGATGAATTTTTTAGGGGAGCTAATGTACAGTAGGTATATGAAGCTAGGAGTCCTGAAGATTCAAGCTTCTAATTTTATAGTCATGCCGCAGGTGATACTAGTGTGCCTGGTTAGAGGTGTGACAGTGGAAAAATGAGTGTTTGCGTGCAGGGGAAAGGAAGACTGTACGGAACAAGCATGGTTCCAGATAGCATATGAAGTTTTCAATGCATATTGGTGAGATTGAGGATTGATCAATCCATTTGGTTGAGTTTCAAGCAAGAAACTAGAAAAGTCCTAGAAATTAGCCCTATTAGCCCTATTAGCCCTACTTTGTAGGAACATGTGTACATAGGCCATAGAACCCTAAATCCTCCTAAATATTTTACAACTTCCAAAAGGGTACTCGAATGTAAAGTTTTTTTTGCATGTTATTTGGAAGGAATTGACAAGAAGTTAGAAAAAGACCCTGTCAAGGGCTACAAGGAAACTAGGCCTAATTAGGCCTCTATAAGACTAGTTCTTGAACCCGATTGAGAAGAGCTTTGAGATCCATCAAAATGGATTCAAAAGGAAACAAAATGAATTTTTTCAAGGTATTTGGAGCCTCTGCAACCACATTTTCTATTTGTGAGAGAAATGCACTTAGAGTCTTCTAGGTGTTAGAAAGCATTGAGACAAAACTAAAAGGTGGATGTCCTTCAAGGCTAAGCACAAGGAGATTGACTCTTAGAATAGAGTTTTGAAAGGTTTTAGGTTGGTCACCTAAGACTAGTAAGATCCTAGAAGAGAATAGGATCCTTTGGAGAGGACAAGCAAGGTCTTAATAGCACTTGTGTGAGCACACCAAGAAGTTCATACACCATTGGTATGTTTAATTACATGTCATCATCACTTCCTACATTACACTCCTATATTTTTGAGCATTGGAACCCACTGGTTTCAGGTAAAGTTGAAATTTAACACTACACTTATGGCTTCTTAGTTCTTTGTTTTGAATCTACTAAAGATAGGTATGTTGTTTTGACCATGGGTGTTTGAAAATGGGGTCCACATGCTCTATCTCTTTGCCTATGGTCACTCTCCTATAACTGTCTCATGGATCCTGTTAGCTTTCCCCCTACCTAGGTAAATCTATCTTATCTTTTTGTCTACTTTTGATGCAATGATTCCTATAAAGCTATCAGAAATAAGTTGGGCCACTTCATCAAAGTTGACCCTAGTACAAGATGTTTTTCCCATACTTCCTACAATAGGATTTTGGTGGATTTAGACCTTTCTAAACTACTTCCTACTAAGATTATGCGTAAGGTTGACAAGTTGCCTCAGAGACATATTATGGACTAGAAAGGGATCCCTTTCCAGTGTAGATGATATTTTTCTACTAGGCATTCTACCTCTCTTACCCTAGTGGCCCGTGGCTTCACTCCTCTCCTACCCAAAGGAAAGATGTTAAATGGTGTCATCTCAAGATGTTTCATGTGGATTCAAACTCCAGTTTAGATTCTCATATGAATCCTATGCCTCCCTCTCTAGTTGGTGTACTTTCTTCAATGGCTCATGCTATCTTACCTCTTTTGGCCCCTGCTTTGATTACTCAAGTTGTTCCTACTTTGGTAGCTCCTCCTCCCATGACCACTTTTTTTGATAAATTATGTTATTAATGCTCCTATAGCCCATTCTAGTACTCTTTCAAGCTCTAACATTATCCCATATATACATAGTTCCTATCTCTCTATCTCATGGTCATTAGGTTCCCCTTCTAGCTCTAGCAACCTGCTTCTTGGATTTGTCTACCACTTTCAATGATTCTTTTAGCATTGCTTCCTTATCTTCTCTAGAGAAGGATATTTCTTCTTGAACTATTGTTTGTCGTAGGAAAGGAATCAGTCCCTCTTGACCTAAAAAAATCAGATTGTTCTATTGGGCCCACTCCTTGATCCTATCTCTAATCTTTAATAGCTTGTTGTGGGAAGTTTGGATTTGGTTCAACTTTGCTTTATTACATTTTGGTTACCTTAGGGAAACCTTGCTAATTTTTCCATCAACAACTTGGTGTTATCGTAATTTTGTTATGTTCTAAATTGGATTGAGGCCCTTCCGCACTTACTTTAATAAAAGACATTCATAATTTATATCTTTAAATAATTCAAAATCTAACTTTAAAAGAAATACTATATTTCTATTAAAAAAAATTCAAATATTATATATGAAAATTTATTTAAATACAAAATAAAATGAAAAACCACAGGATATCTTCAAAAACTTATTTCTTCCATATTATATTAGATTATTGAATAACTATTTTAAAAATAAAAAAATTATGCTTGATTAATTTTGAAATACAAAATAATGTGTCACATTGTAAAAAGCTTATTCACTAAATTTAAAATTCTTTCAAAAATAAGCTTCCCACAACTTAACATATAATTTGACTATTGAAAAGACCAAATTTTAGAAAGTAGCTTACAACTTTCATTAGTATAAAGCCATCACAGCATCAAAGGAATAAATTTTCTCTTAAACCACGAATAATTATTTTGAATTTTTCGTTTCCTTGAGAAACAATTGACTTATAATGGAAATCTGAATATTAGACTCAATATGGAAATCTGAATGATGGAGTCAACACTTTTGTTCGCTCTGTTAGAATGACCCATTATTCCATTACCTTTCTATTTGTTCTATTTCTCACTCTTTCTCCAACGGTTTGTCTCACACTATTGCTATCGTTTCACAATGGTCTGCATTTGAAATAAAGACAACCGAAATAGGTAAAGAGAATGGAAACGGCATTTTAAATTGGGCTCACATAAAACAGTATAAACTGTCCTCCATTAAGCTGCCTCATAGACAGTTATTTAAGGGGGCATAAGAGGACCAGTAATTTGTTGGTTTTTTATGCCATTTTTCTTCTATCTCATTTCCTATTTGCAAGTGAGACATTTTGTTTGTTGAAACAAATAGAGAAGCAGTGTGAATGTTTGATTGTGTCAAAAAAATGTCTATGGATATGGATGCTTCTTAGTTTATTTTGTGTCTCAAGTAATGGATAGATGCATTCATTTTCAAATTTAACAAATTACTACTTGTATAAAAATGAGGTGTAATGATTATGTAGATAATAAGATATAGTTAAATAATATATTGGAGAGTATAAATAAAAAAAATATTTATAATTTATAACATGTCATAGTAAACATAAATCAATAGTTGAAATCCTTCTTATAAGTCCTCTACAATCTCTCATTGTACAATGTTGCTTTTTACAATACTAACTTATGACACAGATTAGAGTGAGTAAATGACATATATTACATTGAATAGATTTGATCTTGATTATTGATGCCTTCTTTAGGGTTAAGGTTAGATATAGAATTAGAATTAAAGGTTACTACTAAGATCAAGGGTAAGGTTAGGGTTAGAGTTACATATAAAATTAATGTTTGAGTTAGAGTTTGATTAGGATTAAGCTAAGTGTTATTATTGAGAATTGATTCTAGTTAGTATTAGCTTTAAGCTTTGAATTAGGTTTGAAGGTTTGGGGTAGGTCTAATTTTAAGATAAAAATTATGATCATATTTAAGATTGTAGAGAAAAGAAAAAACTAATTGCATCCCCACTTTAAATTAACTCTAAACATAGTACTAACCTCAACCATAATATTAATTGAATTCTAACCCTAACACTATCTATATCCCTAATTTATATTTTAAGAACAACTCCAATCCTAATCAAACTCTAATTCTTATTCTCATCCTAATTCAATTGTAACCCCAATCCAACCATATTCAATCATAAACTTTTAAGTATTTTTTTTATTATTTTATAGTATTATCATACAATATATAGTTATCAAATTTTCTAATAAAGACAACAAATTATATATGAGAAATTTGGTTCAATACAATTACAACTATTATTAATACTTATTTTTTAAAACTAAATTTAATTAATGTACTCTTAATTTGTAATTAAATATTGTCACTCATTTTTCAACTACTAAAAATCACATTAAAAAGTTAAATGCATTCATTATCTTTTATTTTTATGAGAAGATAGACTATTCTTGGTGGAAACTCCATCCATTTCATCATATCTCACACCAATTTTACATGGTAGATTCTCAATCTTCCACAAAAATTGCATCAGATTTCTTGCAATCCATAGTCAAATTCTTGGGTTTTCCACTCCTAAATTCCAGTTCCTTGATAGGAAACAAAACTGTTGGATGATAGTGTCAGTGCAATTAAAATAGTGTCAGTGATAGAATGAAGAATTCAGGAAATCCATTTGTTTGTGCAATTAATGTAGGGACCAATACTTCTTGCAAAAGATTGACATTACTAAAACTCTACAGAAGCGTGGAGGATTTAAGTTCCATTTATAGAGCTTAATATCAGCTTTTTTTAACCCTTTTTGTTTGATTTTTTTAATTTTCCTTTCATTTTTTGGTTTCTATTTCTTCATTGAAAAAAAAGAAAATCCTATAATTATAAGTTAAAATTAAATCTAAGTTTACCCAAATCTACAAATTCCAATTAGAATTCCACTATAACTTGTTAGAGAATTCTCTTTACTAGAGAGCACTGCTCTCAGAGCCTCCTGATCCACCAACACATTTAGCATATATGCCTACCAAGGCACTTGCAACTACAAAATCTAACCAAAAAAAACCAGTTTTCAATAATACTTTGATGAATATTCAGACCCTTCTGTAAAGTTCCGATTTTAGCAGTTAGGAAGGATGTTAATGAAAGATGCAAAATTTAGCTTTACGCCTACCAACTGCATTTTCTTAAATGCCTCCAAGGGCTTTCTATTTTGTGCATATCCTGCTTGAGACATCTCTTCAAAAAGCCTCACCAAGAATACCAATTTTTTTACATCCTACAATCATTGCATTCCAGTAACACACATCTCTTTTTGAAATTTTATCAAACAGTTCACGTGCCTTTTGTATGGTTCCACACTTTGCATACATATTTAGGGCGGCGACTATGCTCCCAACAAAATGCATCTAAAACAAAAAAAAATAAAAATTCAGATCTATGAAAACGCAGTGATTTTTTTTCAAATTTTTTTGGATGTTTTCGATTCAAAACACATAGATCACAAAGAACAGATGCTAAAAATTTCATAAAAATCTATTGTGTTTTCAAATTTTTCAAATTTGGTCAATGATACATTCTATCTAGAACATAGCTGCATCCCATATTTAACATGCCACTTGCAACTACTACATCTGACAAAAAGCTTTTGTCTATTATGTTTTAATGGATGCCCATACCTTGTAGCAGAGCTCTTATGAAACACATGATCATTTCTCATTCGGATCAAACTGAAAAATTTAAGTTCCAGGTACTAAAATAGAACAAGAAAATGTTAGAATTCGATAGAATTCTATATTTATAAACTTTTCGTGGTTATGGTAAGAAAAATATTTAAAACAAAATGACCTTTAAATTTTGGCTCCATTGAATGTGTTTTACAAATATAATATACCAAAGGAAAATGATTACAAGTCTTCATGCAAAGAGCTTGTGAGCGAACTTAAAACTATGCCAAAAGACTTTCTAATTATACAACTAGAATTTAGGATAAGTTAAAGGTTACATGATTCGTCCTCAAAATGAGGATATATTTTGTTGATGTTTCAAGGAAAGGTATTCTTAAGGCTCTAAACATTTAGACAATAGATATGCTTTGCACACTTAATTATTTCTTTTGTAGAAAAACTTGGTGCATCAATTAAAAAAGTATGTTTAGAAAGCTTGTTCATGTCAATGCCTACAAGGCGTAGCAAATAAAAAATATTTGATTTGCTATTGCAGATCATGTGTGATGTTACTGTGATGTATTTAAATGCTTGATACAGGTATAAAAAAATAACCACATAATTGGCCATTCATCTAAGTTAATGTATTGTAGTTAACTCTTAAAAGGTTGTCACAATAATGAATGTGGTGTGCCAAATTTAGGAAAATGGTGCACATTTATAGCTTAACTACTCTTCTAATTTAATTTGGTTATCTTTACTAAGATAATGCCTCTAATTTTTGGACCCATATGCAAGAACTTAAGCTTAACAAGCAAGTGAAAGAAGCGAACTAAGTTTACATAGACCATGAACTTAAAAATTCTTAAAATCTATATATATATATATATATATATATATATATATATATATATATATATATATATATATATATATATATATATATATATATATATATATATATATATATATAATTTTCTTTATTTATTTTCAGAAGAAATGAGATGGGTATTATATTATATTTGAATATTTGGTGTATTCATTTTGAGTCAAGTTAATTAATTAAGTTCATTGAACAATTAATAAGATCTATCAAAGTTACACTTTGTTATTTGACGTATTTATATTAAGTGTGATGTAGGGGCATTCTAGGGTACTCGATGGATCTGCATGGTGGTGTGTTGTTTTGGTTCTATGTTACTCGGTTGCAGCTTTAACCGATGGTCTCAGTTATTGAAGGAAGCTCGGTCGCTGAAGGAACTCGGTGAAACCTCTTGTGCTCGGTGGAACTGGTGCTTAGTGATGCCTGTGTTGCTTGGTGTTACTTGACTTGGTCAATTGTTTCATTGGTGATCGGTTGTTTCTCTAGTGCTCAGTTGTTTTGGTTTACCGACTAGAGTTCTTGAGGGTTTGGTTGGCCGACTTGGTGCATTTATTATTGGTAGCTTTTGTTGTATTCTCCTATGTAGCTCTTATGGCCGACATGGAGAATTAAATGTTTGTAAGCTATTTGTGAGCGATAATTGTTGCATTTAATATTTATTTGTAATAGGAGCCGACTTGGCTTAGGAGTTAATTGTTTCATCCAGCTGACTTGTGGTTGAAGATTAGTATTTAACGAGTGTTTGGGTAGTTGTTTAAATAGAATGAGAGGTTAGATTTTGGAGTAATTAGATCGAGATCCTACGAGATCTTGAAGATCAGATTGTTATTTGATAGTTTGTAATAACATAGCTAGTGGTTTGCATGCTTAGAGACAAGGAGATTGCTTGGAGGCTTCCAAGCTCAAGTTTAGATCTACCTTAGGGTTTCCATCAATTGTTGATTGTTTTAGAGCTAGACTAGCTGAGAGATTGCAGAAATACTTTTGCTTGTATTTGGCCCTAACTTGGAAGGCCTTACAATCGGGCATGTTAATGAAAATTTAGTTGAAAACATTGTCTTGTTGTGTAATTCCGTATTGTGGTGTTTGGTTTCTTGTTTGGAGTGTCCTTAATTGGATCCTCCTTACCTATCCTACGTCAGGTGGTATCAGAGCTTGAAGATCTTGAGTGTGTAAACCGATCTTCAGTTGAGGTTGTTTGCACCGAGACCTTGTTGGTGACTTATTTCTTTGGGTTTTAAAAAATCTTGAAGGATGCCTCCGAGAAGATTGGACCCTAGAGCGATTGTAGATCTCTATGATGTTGTGGAATTGAAGATTATAGAGAAAGTTAAAGTTGATTTCATATCTAAGATGGAATTGATGAAGAATGACATGATCGCTGAGGTCATGAGAGCTATTGCTTGTATGCTGAGGAATCTTGGTACTGACGATGGTTATGAGGAAGCTGCTAAAGACTTTGAAGCTGTTGGATCTAGTGGTGATGACTGGAGGGACATAACTGGTCGGTTACATAGATTTGGAGCTCAGTTAAGTACTAGTTATCGAATAGAAGTTTCTACTTTCTTTGGTACTTTGAAGACCGAGGACTTGATTGATTGTATTGGTGAATTAGAAGACTTCTTTGAGCTTGAAAAAATTGAAGATCCTCTTCAAGTAAGATTAACATACACTAAGTTGAAAGGACATGCTGCTCTTTGGTGGAAAGAACTACAAAGAGATAGAGAAGATGAAGGTGAAATGAAGATCAATCGGTGGAGGTTGATGGTGACTAAATTGAAAGCTAAGTTCATACATGTTGACTATGAGCTTGAATTTTTTAAGAAGTTGCAGAATCTGAAGCAAAAAGATTTGACTTTGGAGGACTATACCGAGGAGTTTTATAAGTTGAATATTCAGTCTGGACACAGAGAAATTGGTAAAGAAAAAGTAGCTCGGTATGTAAATGGTTTGAGATTTAATATTCAGGATGAGCTTGGCATGCTGAAGATTGATTCGGTTTAAGATGCTTATCAGTATGCTCTGAAGGAAGAAGATAAGTTGAAAAGGAGACAACATAGTAGTTCCTGAGGGAAGGAAAAGATTGATCATTCGATGAAGGATAAACCGATTATTGAAGATGAACCAAAACCTATAGAATTGAAGAAGAAGACAGGTAGAGTTATCTTTAAGGTTACTTGTTATAATTGTGATGAAGGACACCGTTCTTTTGAGTGTACACAGAAGAAGCTTGGTGACCGAGGGACTGCTATGGTAAGTGAGAACATTCAGAATGAACCTGAATCTGAGAACTTGCTGGTTCGGAGAACATTGCTTGGTGCAAAGGAGGAACCTTATCAGACGAGTAACTTGTTCAAGACTTAGTGCAATTCTAGAGGTAAACTTTGTGATGTAATTATTGACAGTGGTAGTACTGATAACCTTGTTGCTGAGGACATGGTTTAGAAACTTGGTTTGAAGAGAATGAAACATCCTCATCCTTATAGGATTGGCTGGTTACAAAATTTTCATGCTCTAGAAGTGAGGGAGCAGTGCTTTGTTGATTTTCAGATTGGCCAGTATAAGGATCTAGTGTTGTGTGATATTGTGGTGATGAACAGTTTTCATATATTTATTGGTAGACCTTGGCAATATGATTGCAGAGCTATGTATGATTGTGTCAAGAATGTGTTTACTATTGAGAAGGATGACAGGAAGTTTTCCCTGATGCCTTTGTTGGATACAACACTCGGTAGGAGAAGTTTGAGTATTGGTAGCCGAGTTGAGTTGGCAGATCTTGAGACAAATGATGATCAATATGGAGAACAAGCCTGTGTGTTATTAAGGAAAGACTTGAAAAGACAGAGGAAGCTAAAGTGGAAGAGTATGCAAGCTAAAAAGTTGGAGGACACATATGTGAAGAACCAGTTCAGGGTTTATGTATTGAATCCTGAAAGATGTTCTTCCAGACTATGAGAATATATTTTCAAACCTAAGGTGTCTGATATAGGGGCATTATAGGGTACTCGGTGGATCTGCATGGTGGTGTGTTGTTTTGGTTCTGTGTTACTCAGTTGCAGCTTTAACGATGGTCTCGGTTATTGAAGGAAGCTCGGTCGCTGAAGGAACTCAGTGAAACCTCTTGTGCTCAATGATGCATGTGTTGCTTGGCTTGGTCAGTTTTTTCACTGGTGCTCAGTTGTTTCTCTGGCACTCGATTGTTTTGGTTTACCAACTGGAGTTCTTGAGGGTCTGGTTGGCCAACTTGGTGCATTTATTATTGGTAGCTTTTCTTGTATTCTCCTATGTAGATCTTATGGCTGACATGGAGAATTAAATGTTTGTAAGGCTATTTGTGAGTTGTATGTTGTTGCATTTAATATTTATTTGTAATAGGAGACGACTTGTCTTAGGATTTAATTGTTTTATCCAGCCGACTTATGGCTGAAGATTAGTATTTAAGGAGTGATTAGGTAGTTGTTTAGGTAGAATGAGAGGTCATATTTTGGAGTAATTAGATCTGGATCCTGCGAGATCTTGAAGATCGGATTGTTATCTGATAGTTTGTAATAGCAGAGCTAGTGGTTTTCATGCTTGGAGACAAGGAGATTTCTTGGAGGCTTGCGAGCTCAAGTTTAGATCTACCTTAGGGTTTCCATCAATTGCTAATTGTTTCAAAGCTAGACTAGCTAAGAGATTGCAAAAATACTTCTGATTGTATTTGGCCCTAACCCGGAAGGCCTTACAGCTAGGCATGTTAATGAAAATTCAGTTGAAATCATTGTCTCATTGTGTAATTCTACATTGTGGTGTTTGGCTGCTTGTTTGGACTGTCCTTAATTGGATCCTCCTTACCTGTCTTACGTCAAAGTGGATCATATATTAAAACATCAAAGAAAAGGGATTTCAAGTATCAAAAACTGAATTAATAGCATGTATGTTAAGTCATCTATATATGGTGTGTATATGTGATCATTTCTAAATTTCTAGTTTGACTTATTCTTAAGAATGAGTTTGTAAAGGTGAAATTTGAATACTCATAATGTTTCTTATTTAGTTTGGTATCTATTTCAAGGAAGGTAAAATAATACAACTATGTCTCAATTTTTTGCTTAAGTGAACTCCTCACATTAACATTTACGAAAATAAATACTATTGATAATATCAAGACAATATACTTAATATGAGCATAGATAAATTAATTGAAGAAAAGGTTCAGATTCCATCTATTTTGTGACTTAGTAATTTTTTTTATCCCCTAATTTTACTATATGCAATGAAAATATGAACCTATTTGCTACAAATACGAAAACACCAAAACACCAAACAAAATCACATTAGATGTTAGTTATTTCAAATGCAACAAAATATGTAATTTTCACTACAACCTTCGATGAGCTAAAACAAGGGCACCCAAAGCCTTGCTTGATTTTCTCTTCAAGATTAATTATGGGTATGCTCTCCCAACACAAATGAAATGTAAAACTAATGCAAAACTATGAGATGCAAGCTAGATGATGATGAATGGATTGAGAACAAGTATGAGCTTGCCCCAGCTTGCCCCAGGGTATATGCACAAAGATGGGGGACCAAAAAGGTGCCACTTTCCTTTTTGGCCCCCAAACGGGCATAGTACATACGCACTAAAGCGCATGTGCCCTATAGGACACACACACTATGGCTTGGGCAATTCAAAACATAGTGTGTGCACCCTATAAGGTGCATGCGCTATGCAACAAGATAACATGCATGCACCATATGCAAAAACTAGAAAAGTGTAATATGCATAGTCTTGCATAGCGCTAGCGCGCTATAGTGCGTGTGCCCTTTGCAAGAAATAAAAAAGTGGTGAGAGAGAGAGTGTGTGTGTGTAACATGCATAGTCTTGCATAGCGCTAGCACTTTATAGGATGTGTGAACTTTGCAAGAAACAAAAAAGTGGTGAGAGAGAGAGAGAGAGAGAGAGCGTAACATGCATAGTCTTGCATAGCGCTAGCATGCTATAGCACGGGCGCCCTTTGCAAGAAACAAAAAAGTGGAGAGAGAGAGAGAGAGAGAGTAGGAAGGTGGGAGAGAGCATATGTGTGTGTGAGAGAGAGGGGGTGAAAGAGGGTAATAAGGGAAAATATAGAGGGTATGAAGGTGGAGAGAGAGAGGGTAGGAAGGTGGGAGAGAGCATATGTGTGTGTGTGAGAGAGAGAGAGGGGGTGAAAGAGGGTAAGGGGAAAATATAGAGGATAGGAAGGTGGGGAGAGAGATAGAGAGAGCTCTCCCTCCCCCATGCTCTCTCTCTCTCTCCCTCCCCTCTCTCTCTCTCTCTCCCTATCTCTCTCTCTCTTCCTCTCACTCTGACTATTTCTCATCACTATTTAAATCTATGACTTAAATAGGGCACACACCCTATGGAAGTCATAGATTTTAGTAGTGTGCTCACCCTATAGGGTGCACGCCCTATGGAAGTCATAGATTTCAGTAGTGCACTCGCCCTATAGGGTGCACGCCTTATAGGGCGAGCACGCTTTGTAAGGAATTGGAATTTACCAATCCTAAGGCTTGGATTTGCCTTGGAGATCCAACCCAAAGGCTTGGACAATTCAAATAGGCCTGAGACGTGTTTTCTAGCAGATATACAAAAAAATGACATGTTTTTTGTGTGCTCCTCGTCAGCTTTACTCGTATCTCAAGAACGTAAAAATCAGATGATGTGATACTGCAAATCTCTCTATTAGCTATTTAGTCATATAATTTATTTTGAATTCTGATTATGTTAAGTTTTTCATCTCTAATTTCTTTTGTGTGTATGTCCATTTTTTGTAAAAAATGAACCTGTAGTATTTTGGGCATAGATTTTGGCTCCTTCATCGACTTTTGTAACAAGTTACATTTTTAGAAACTAGACTCCATTCTACACACTTTAAAAAAAAAAAAATTGATTTTCAATTAGTTTTAAATGATTTCTAGGGGGAGCACACAGAAATTTCATGTTTTCAGGATGTGTGCACTTCATAAATTCATTAAAAATTATACATTCATCAAAAAATTACCAAAAAATTTTAGGATAAACTACGTGGTGTTAGCTAACTTCTCACTAGAGCGATTCAAAAACTTAAAAAAAAAGGTTAAGATTTTAGGGGGAGCACACTAGACGCCATGTTATGTTTTTTTCACAAAAAATAGGACCACTTTTTGTGCTCCCCCTTTTTGAGGGTCTTAATTTGCACCATTGTCAAAATAAGTTAGTAGTTTAGGAACTAGATTCAGAGTATTACAACTCTTGTTTTTGTCGCATTTTTAAATTTTGAGTCTAACTATCTTCAATTTCTTGTTGAAGTTCAAAGTTTGCCGATTTTAGAAAAAAAAAAATGGTATTTTATACCCCTTTTTTGGTCCCCCATCTTTGTGCACTTACCCCCCAAGCTTCACAAATGATAAAGATTAATATTGATGCAAGATTGATTTAAGACTATGATAATGATAAACAAGATTAAGATCTAAGATGAATACGACAAGATTAAGAAACTAAGAACAATATTAGATTGCGATAAAGAAAAGAACTAGAATGATTAAGAATGCTAGAAGATGCATAGGCTAAGAGATTAAGAAGAATAAGAAATTAGACCTAAAATGAGGAGTGGGATCTCTTTTTATAGAAAATGAAAAGAATTGGACGGTGGAGATTAAGAGGCAAAAAAATAGATGGATAAGATTAAAGGTTAGGTAGGGTTTGAAAAAGATGAAGAGGCAAAATGAAATGAGTGGCCAAGATTAAGAGGCAAAAAGAAATGAGTGGATAGGATTAAGAGGCAAAAAGATGTTAGGTGGAGTTTGAAAAATGTGAAGTGGAAAAAGTCAAACTTCACTTTTAAAGAGAAAAAAAGAATTTAAAAATGATTGGTGGAGAAAAAATATGGAGAGGTGGCCACCTTGGAAAAGGTGATTGTGCACATGTTTAGAGATAATCCACATTTTAATCAAGATTAGAGAAATATTTAGAAAAAGGTAAGCATAGGAAAAAGGGAAAAGGAATTAAATTAAAATAAGTTTAATTTAATCATGGTTTAGAAGAACTTTAGGCTAGTGGAGGAATAAAATAAATAAAATTTATTTTATAAAGGGAAATGGAGAGATAATATATTAAATTGAATTTAATATATTATAGTATTTAAATAAAATTTAAATACAAAGGGAAAATGAATTTATTTAATTAAAGTAAATTTAATTAAATAAATAGAAGAATATAATGATTATAGTTAATTAATAAAATTAACTATAATGTTAAGAGAAAATATTAATAAAAAATTAATATTAGTTCGAAGGATAATTTTAGGTGTCTACAGTTATAAGGTTTTTCTTTGAACCTTTTTGGCATAGTAGAAACAATATCACTTAATAACAATCCAAAGAAAAACTCTACATTTCTATCAAAGGTACCAAGATAATTATTTCTTGATTGGCTAGATGTAGCATTTGTTAACATGAGAGGTAAGAGTTCTCATGAATTATTATTTATAAAATATAGAAATTATCTAATAGAATTTGATAAAAATTATGGAATAAATAATTATGAAAAGGAAACTTAGAAAAATGAAATGAATTGTTTTTAATAACAAACAAATTGGTTGACAAACTAACAATTAGGAGTGAGGAAGATGTGTACAATGAAAGTTAAAATTTGTGATGGTGATAATGGTATAAATGATAACAAAAAGTTAGAATGGTTCATGCTACAATATAATATAAAAGATGAAAAATAAAAAGTAAATGATATTTCAATGAATTATTTGATGTCATATTAATCTCATCATAGGGTGAACCCACAATAGTGGGTTACACTTTTTTGCCTGAACGGACATTGAACTCTACATTTTGAAAAAAAAATTTAGATTCAGATGCATGTTGTCATTGAACCGTTCGAAATCGGAGGATGAAGTAAATTAGAGTCTTCTAAGATTTTCTCTCTCTCTCTCTCTCTCTCTCTCTCTCTCTATATATATATATATATATATATATATATATATATATATATATATATTTGAATACTTTTTTCTTTCTCCCATGAAAATTGGTATGGTATTGAAAACTTCATTTTCAAATAGTAACATTGTTTTCATAGAGCATAACTTTTTTTGTAAAATAGATATGAATGTGATTCTTTCGAATTTAGTTTTGTAACATCCATACAGAAGGCATGCAATTAGTTTGATGACACTATCATGATTATTGCATATCTTATTAACATTTGAAGTTGACTAAACCATAATTTTGATGTACCTTAACTACATAGCTTATAACTTATGTATTTATCAAATTTCAAAAAAAAAATTTGATAGAAAGTAGATTCGAAGACGGAGGGCACTGTTATTTTTCAATTTTTTTCCCCTTTTTTACTATTTTTCATTGAACGTCAAACTCAGAGGTTTATATTTGATAAAAAACCTTACATTCGATTAACGTCAAAAACTATACACAATAAATTAAAAAATAGTCAAATATATAGTCGTTAGAAAGATAGTTTTGAGTACTTGTATGTAAAAGGATGCCTTTTTATTCTTCCATTTGATCACCGCGCTTGAGGCCCGAAGCCATGAAATTCTCATAATTTCTACATAGCTTGCAAACATGGCCTAAACTAGGTACTTTCAATAGAAAGTACTGTAGAAAATGAGAAATCCAACTTCACAGTTCGCCAAGAACACCTGCATGCAAATAACCTATTGCTGAAAGGAAACCAAAGAGACAAAAACAAAGGCTTGGAAAATCTCAACGGAGTAAGAGAAAATTATATTCCAAGATAATGAAAAAAGAATTACAAGGTTCAACCTATAAAGGTGAACAAAACCCTAAAACTAGAAAAGCTAGGTTGCACATTATAATTAATAAAGATATTAATTATAATGTACCTAAGAGATAGCTTAAGTAAAAAAGAGTAATGAAACTAACTGATTACTCTAACACCACCCCTTAAGTGAAGCTCAGGAGGTAAGCAAACCTAGCACAGCTATGAAAGCAGGAAATGGGTCCCAGCAACAAGGCCTGATCAGGTACCCAATACAAGAAAATCTTTGTAAACTTGAGACAAAGGAGAAAACCAAGTGGGAAAAACTCCTTCCAAAAAGAGATATAAAAGCAAGAAAAAGACAAAAAATGACTTCAAGAGACTCTCTCAAAGCCATAAGTACAATGCATGCTACCAACCCCCCGTGAGAGAGGGTCAAGGCTCCAAAGCCCCCCCAGAATGAAAGGACCCCTGGATCAATGAACAAACCACCATAACGCCAATAGAAAGGAGTGAAAGGCAGTGAGCATTAAAGAGGTAACCTCAAAAGATGAGGTGTCACTGGAAGGCTGAGTTGATGCTCAAAGGAGTAGACACGAGGATCCTGAAAGGGAATCCCCAATGTAGGTGGTATGACAGGTGTGCTGAAACTATCAGGAGAGAGGACATGAGTGTCCTCTATAGAATCCTCAACAACTGCACCTGGTGGCTCGATGAATGGAGCTAGAGGGTCTGGTAGTGTTGAAGAAGAGTCCTGCTGAAGAGAAGAAACCCCAACAAGATGAGGTGAGGCAGTCACAAAAGTGGTCTCAGGAACAACACAAAGGTTCAAGTGACCTGACTATCCCACATGATGCTCTCATGTAAGAGGAGAGCTGTGCTCCGATAATGGAGATGGTGGACCAAAGTGTGAGAAGGTGTAGAGATGGGTGGAATGATCAACTATCCCTGTAGCAACAATGCCACCTGTCGCACTATCCTGGATGAAGACTGAATCTAGTGTGAACTCAACTGTCTTCCCTGACCCACTGAGTGTAATCTGATAAATCGAGAGAAGGTTTGCAAACAGAGATGAAACATACAATACATCATTGAATGTGCCATCCTGAATACCTACAGAACCTTTCCCGCAGACTATCATGACAGTGTTATTCCCCATGAGAATGTGAGGAATAGGAGAAGCCTCAAAAGAAGAGAAGATCTCCGGAGAAGATGCCATATGGTCAGAAGCACCAAAATCCAGTATTTAAGGGACCTATGAAGGGGATGCAATGGAAGCTCGTAATGCATGACCCTGTCCAAAATCATGTCCAGATGTTGAAGATGTGGAAGAAGATTGAAAAGTAGACCCCTATGAGGTAGAAGAGGATGGAGAGGAAATAGTGCTCTTCTGAAGGAGAGCTTGCAAATCTGCAATCTGTTTCTCATAGCCATCAAATCTCTTCTCACTACTACATTTGGGGTCAAATTTTGATGGCCATTTGTCAGATTTGCAACACTAATTTGTCGGCATTTCGACAGATGGGTCCGTCGCCATTTTTGTGTAGGAAATTGTGATAGAAGATGTATCCGTTGGTTTACTGACACCATATCACATCAGAAACTTGCATTTTAGCAACAGCTTTGTTATGGCATTTTCTATGATTTATCCATCAAAATTTTGACACAATACCTATTAACTATTGAAAAGATATCTTTTACGACATTATAACTGTCGGAATAGCGACAGTTTCCACTTAATTCCGATAGATATACCCATCGGTGATATGGCATTAATGTCAAACCTTCTGTCAAAAAATTTCTATTTGCGACACTTGAAATGTCAGAAGAGCAACAATCCTTCATTATTTCTCCGATAGATTCCCTGTTGAATGTATAGCATTATTGTCAGAACTATTATCGTAAATTAGTTTTCTCTGATATTTTATCTATCGAATGTGTAGCACTTCTATCGAAATTAATGATTAAGTGTTGAAAAATTGACAGATAGCACATTAAAGATACAACAGCTCAAGAGACCATCATAGGTTCTCTCTTTCTTCGGTCTATATTATTGACAGAATGTCTTACTTTTTATTAGCTCATCAAATCCGGGGATTTGAAAGAATTTAATAGAATATTTTCATGAAAACATATATTATTTAAGTTGACGTTGCACGAATTTATCTACTTCGCGCACTTGTAGACTATGAGGATGGTGATAAAGAAGCATGGTCTACAAGTGCGCGAAGTAGATAAATTCGTGCAACGTCAACTTAAATAATATACGTTGTCATGAAAATATTCTATTAAATTCTTTCAAATCCCTAGATTTGATGAGCTAATGAAATGTAAAATATTTTGTCAATAATATAGACCGAAGAAAGAGAGAACCTATGATGGTCTCTTGAACTATTTTATCTTTAGTCCTAGCTACTGTCCTAGCTACCTGTCGATCGTCGAGAATAATCACCACCTTGCATTTATGTACATTGCACAAATTGATCCCAGTCTTGCAAAAACATTTTACACTTGTACATCTCATCAATACTGGAGGCCTAAAGTAATTTTATATGATCACTAGCACATTTCATGCATGGATGAGAAACAGTATCCAAAGTTTCTAGATAACCATTTTTGAGAAGAGGAATAAGTGTAGGCCAACGAAGGGATAATTCCACAACAGAAAGGAAGACATCTTTTTAGCCCGGGTCTGGATCCTACCCCAAATGTCAAAGGATCCAAGGCCAGTCTAGAAAGATGTCTTCCCATTCTGTCTACAACATTGTGTCCATCCATGATCTTAGGAATATCATCATCTTTCTACTCTTCATTTGCCAAAATATATCGCTTCTTCAAGCTTGCAGAGTAATCTTATTAATAAAAGAACTCTTGCCAACATTAGGGTACCCACATATCAAAATAGTTGATGTTTTTGGTGCTTGTGCTCAAGGATATCGATTCACTATTTTGAAACGGCCAAATCATTTTTATTTCATTTGTAGAGAAAAGGAGTGGGAGAAAATGAGTGGGTGAAAGTTGATTGAGCGCGAGAGAAGGGCATTGCATTTTATTTGATCATGAATGCTCTCTGAAATGACCAATCATGTTTTCTATTCAATTTTTTTTGGTGTTTTTTTTTCCCATATTCAGTAGATAAAAATCATGGCGGCAACCACTTAGCCATGTTTTTGATGTTCCAGGTATTTTACAAAGATACAAGTATGTGGATTTATCATTCAGTTGCTTGCAGTTATTGGTCAAATGCAAATATTTTGTCAATTTGAAAGGGCAAGATATCAGTTTGGTGTTTTCAGTTTATGTTAAAAGTTGATTTGGTAAAATCTTCAAAAAACATACTACATGTTCTAAAATGTAAAGAAGTTGAATGTTAAATGTAAGATATATATCTCATCCATAGTAATCAAAAGAAAGGACATGAAACTTATAAGGAGATTTACCAATTCAAAAATATAAGCGAATAGGAAACATGATTGGTACCTTATGAATTGGTTTTTGAGGTGCACAATCTTCATCAATCTCCTGAGACCAAGACCCCTCCTCACGAAAAATGCATTTAATGGATTAAACAAATCTACAAAACTAAACCAATGGCATGTTTAGAACAAAGAAATAGATTGATAATAATATGCTGAAAATTCTATTATGTTTAATACATGTAAAACGACCAATCCCAACAATTCTTAAGCATACTTTATCTGATATGATAATAACATGCTAATTAAACTGATAAAGGTGTTATATGCATTTAATCTACCAATTACTAATTACACAAAAAACAAATTACAAAACTAAACCAATGGCATGTTCTTCGTGTGGTACAAGGAAGATTTGGCTATGAAAAAAAAAGGTGAAACGGCCTCATCATTTTTATTTCGATTAGATAGAGGAGCGAAAGCTGAGCGTGAGAGAAGGTATGTGATTTCTTCATCTTTCGAGCATTTGGCATCATATTCGACTACAAATTTCAAATGCATTGCATTTTATTTGATCACGAATGCTCTCTAAAATGACCGCATTCTACTGGTGTCATGCCCTAACCCGTGCTTTATCTCCATTATTTGATATTATTGGTGCTTGTGCTCAAGGATATCGATTCACTATTTTCAACTGTTTGGATCATTTAGACAGTTACATTTCCTGATTGTTCCTCTAGTACACAGTCAGGAAATGTAACTGTCTAATGATTATATGTAATATTGAATGGATTAAATGTTTTATTCTTGGTAGAAGTGAATGGAAGGAATAGTGTTGGTTTTAGGTTTCATTTATTATTGAATTCAATGGTTTCAAAGATGTGTTGAGGAGTTTTCTCCTTGTTTAATGTTAACTATTCCTACACAATCCACTCATACAATAGTGAAGTTACAAAACTGAACCGATGGCATGTTTACAACAAAGAAATAGAATGATAATAATATGCTAAAAATTCTATTATGTTTAATACATGCCAAAGGACCACATTTTAAATTGTTGTCACTGAAATGACCGCATTCTATTGGTGTCATGCCCTAGCCCATGCTTTAACTCCATTATTTGATGTTATTGGTGCTTGTGCTCAAGGATATCCATTTTTTTGAAATGTTGACTGTGGTTATCAAATGGACAACTCGTGAGCTTCTAGCTAGGTGCCATTTGTATTGATAGCTTAGGGAATCAAATGTATTGTATCATTGATAGTTGATACTTTGTTAAAAGGAAATAGGACAAATAACGATTTTTATTTAGTTTTTCTATTTTGATCCCTAAGTGGCTTACAACCCTAGAGAAGTATATGTAGATTTACGGATGCAGTTTCAGGATACATAGCAACCGATAATTCATAATAAATCCATGCATCCAATTTAAATAGCAATTAATACAAAGAACTAGGGTCCTCCAATGGCCCAATCATCTACACCTTGACTGTCCCCTCAACTAGTGACCCTTCAAAACTGGGTTATCATGCAATCAGTGGGTGATCCTTCATTCTCCTGGTGAGCTTCTAGGTAGGCGCCATTTGTATATTTGATAGCTTAGGGCATCAAATGTATATTGTATCATTGATAGTTGAGACTTTGCTAGTATCAGTTTCTGGGTTCGATTGTGTATAATTTTTTCCATCAACATTTCGGATCATACTACATGATCCATGATCAGGATGCTAGAGAGCAAAGAACATGATATGATGGAAAATGTAGTATGATCCAAAACGTTGATGGAAAAAATTATACACAATGGAACCTAGAAACTGATACTAGCATTAATATGGATTGTGGAAATCTAATAGATCTAGTTGAGACTTTGTTAAAAGGAAATAGGATAAAGAACAATTTTGATTTAGTTTCCCTATTTTGATCTCTAAGTGGCTTACAACCGTAGAGAAGTATATGCAAATTTATGGATGCAGTTGTAGGATACATAGCAGTGGATAATTCACAAGAAATCCATGCATCCAATTTGAATAGCAATTAATACAAAGAAATAGGGTCCTCCAATGGCCCAATCATGGGGACCTTGACTATCCCCTCAACCAGTGACCCTTCAAAATTGGGTTATCATGCAATCGATGAGTGATCCTTCATTCTCCTAGTCTGCCCTGCAACCAAACATATTGGAAATACACAATACAATGATAACAAGTCTTTCACAATCCCCCTTCCCTCAAGGAACACTATCAACCATCCCTTCCACATAGTATTTCACTATTTTATGAGTAGATTGTGCAGGAACAGTTAACACTAAACAAGGAGAAAACTCCTCAACACATCTTGGAAACTATTGAATTCAATAATATATGAAACCTAACACCAACACTATTCCTTCTGTAGTTGCAGGATACATAGCAGTCGATAATTCATAAGAAATCCATGCATCAAATTTTTATAAGGATATCCTACTAATCAATAGGAATTTTCTTGAGATGACCAATGATTATGCATTTTGATGGCAGTGTGCTAGTTCAAAAGGATAATATAAATCTGAAATAATTTTTTCTATTTTTATCAAACTATAAATGTGGTTAAAGGGAAAATATTATGGCCCCTACACTATGGTTGTTAGCCTAATTAAGATAGGCCTACCTTTGCATATAATAAGAGGCCAACATGAAACAAACATCCAGAGGTTAGGGGGTTGTTTCCTGTCCATAATTTATTATTTAAGTGCTAAGTGATGATGGGTATATTGTGTAATTCATACCTAGTGTGCCTCTTTCTTTCTCTCCACATTTCACATTAGGAGTATATGTTATAAAATACTAATGAAATCAACTATAGGTCAAATCTAATAAAAATTGCAATATAAAGATTAAAATAGATCTTGAAGAAATATGGAACCATTTTTTATAGATATTGTACAAACGAAGAGAATAATCCAATGAGAAAATGCTTCAAGGTGGAACAATTGAAGGATAATATTTTACTTTTATATGCACATCTGTAATGCTTTTGATATATTTATGAGATAACAAAACCATAGAAATAATAGCATATAGAAGAAAGTAAAGAATAATGATCATACATTGAGATATTGTGGAAAATTAAAGGAAAGAATGCTTAGTGGGGTTATCATGCAATAAGTGAGTGATCCTTCATTCCCCTCTTCTAGTGACCCTTCAAAATCAGGTTATCATGCAATTGGTGAGTGATCCTTCATTCTCCCGATCTGCCCTGCATTCAAACAATATTGGAAATACACAATACAATGATAACAAGTCTTTCAAAATCCCCCTTCCCTCAAGGAACACTATCAACCATCCCTTCCACATAGCATTTCATTATTTTATGAGTGGATTGTGCAAGAACAGTTAACACTAAACAAGGAGCAAACTCCTCAACACATCTTGGAAACTATTGAATTCAATAATAAATGAAACCTAACACCAACACTATTCCTTCTATAGTTGCAGGATACATAGCAGTTGATAATTCACAAGAAATTCATGCATCAAAATTTTATAAGGATATCCTACTAATCAATAGGAATTTTCTTGAGATGACCAATGATTATGCATTTTGATGGCAGTGTGCTAGTTCAAAAGGATAATATAAATCTGAAACATTTTTTTCTGATTTTCTCAAACTATAAATGTGGTTAAAGGGAAAATATTATGGCCCCTACACTGTGGTTGTTATCCTAATTAAGACAGGCCTACCTTTGCATATAATAAGAGGCCAACATGAAACAAACATCCAGAGGTTAGGGGGTTGTTCCCTGTCCATAATTTATTATTTAAGTGCTAAGTGATGATGGGTATATCATGTAATTCATACCTAGTGTGTCTCTTTCTTTCTCTCCACATTTCACATTAGGAGTATATGTTATAAAATACTAATGAAATCAACTATAGGTCAAATCTAATCAAAATTGCAATATAAAGATTAAAATAGATCTTGAAGAAATATGGGAACCATTTTTGACAGATATTATACAAACGAAGAGAATACTCCAATGAGGAAATCCTTCAATGTGGAACAATTGAAGGACAATATTTTACTTTTATATGCACATCTGCAATGTTTTTGATATAATTCTGAGATAACAAAACCATAGAAAGAATAGCATATAGAAGAAAGTAAAGAATAATGATCATACTTTGATATATTGTGGAAAATTAAAAGAAAGAATGCTTGGTGGGGCTATCATGCAATTAGTGAGTGATCCTTCATTCCCCTCTTCTAGTGACCCTTCAAAATTGGGTTATCATGCAATCGGTGAGTGATCCTTCATTCTCTCGGTCTTCCCTGCATCCAAACATATTGGAAATACACAATACAATGATAACAAGTCTTTCAAAATCCCCCTTCCCTCAAGGAACACTATCAACCATCCCTTCCACATAGAATTTCATTGTTGTATGAGTGGATTGTGTAGGAATAGTTAACATTAAACAAGGAGCAAACTCCTCAACACATCTTTGTTGTAAACATGTCATTGGTTCAGTTTTGTAAATTTGTTTCTTGTGTTAAATGCATTTAAATGGAACATTAAGCATAGTAATAATATGCTTAGTCTATTAGTAATTGCAGATTAAATGCCCATAACACCTTTATTAGTTTAGCATGTCTACAGAAGACCTGCTATTTGTTAGAGAAATCTTCATTGTCCCCCACAATGAAGACAATGAAGATTGACCTCCTACCCCACAACAAAGAACATTGTAATAAGAATAAGATAGTGCCAAGAAACATTTTCACAAATATGAAACGTGAGGAAAAGTAATAACATTAACAATGCCAAGATTCACAGCATTAAATTTCACCCGCGGATGAGTTTCTGTAGTGGGTTGCCCAGCATCAAAAATATGTTGAGTTGCATTTGAGCTGTAACTAAGAGTATCATGTAGAACATACCCTAAACTTTGAAAGCGTTCTCCAGCCTGGCAATTCAAAATTCAATCTAGGCAAGCATCAGTAAGTGAAATAAATTATAGACATCAACATCAACATCATCATAATCATTAGACATAAATTATAGACATCAACATCAACATAATCATAATCATTTGGAGGGTATTCGTTTTGGTCCTTGGATAGTACTATGTTTCTTGAAAGTTCTTGTGATATGCTTCTAAACTTTAAAAACATATTTTATGGCTTAATGATAATATAGATTAGTGTTTTGTTTTCTAATGTAATGTTGTTGATCATTCATGGTCTTGAAGAAACTTTTGATTGTTTTGATTTTTGAGTCTTGACGTTGTTTCTCAATGTGATATAGACTGACCACAAAATGGTTCAGTTGGTTTTCTCTTTCTATTTAATCATTTGTCTTCTTCATGGTGTAAGTGTCAATATGTTATAATCTAACATGAAGTGTGGTTCAAATGAAGTTGAACCAAATGCTGACCGTGATGGCTATGATCATGATGAAGATAAATATGAATATTAAATCTAAAATATGGCTTGTAATTTGAATTTTCATTGTGAATGAAGAAACTATAGATTCAAGTTGACTCATTCTATGTTGTAGTATATTTTTTCCCTAGATCTACCATATTATATATGTGTAGCCTGTAAGGGACATCTTCTGCTCATCCATGTATCATAGCTCAGTGAGAGTTCTTAGGAGAAAGACAAGATGTCAGTGGGAGATGGAGAAACCAATATCAGAACACCACTTGAAGCCTTGCAATGTTGAGAGTGGGATAAAAGCTACACTTGAGACCCTATATAAGAAACAAACTTATTGAGCTTCACTTTATTTCGAGAATAGTTTTATATTCTATACTAAACAGGGCCAACCATGTGAAGGTGGAAGCTCATTCCCCCCCCCCCCCCCCCCCTAACATCACTCTAAATTCCCTGTTAACATCTAACATTCATTCATTATTTCATCCATTAATAAAATGTAACATTCATTAATTATCACACAATAACATTCATTCACACATTAATAAAATGTGACATTCATTAATTATCACACGATAACATTCATTAACACATTATAAAATTTATGAACATTCACGACCACATAATTAAATTTATTGGCATATAAAAATCAGTCATTATCAATTAAGGTGCATAGATGACAATCATTTCTTTTTTTTCTTTTGATTTCTATGTGTGTGAAAATTGTACCTGATCTGTAGACACAACACTTCAGTAAAACATTAGAGGTTAGCTATAATCGAAATCGTGCAAAATTGAAAGCTATCTAACCAAGCGATTTACTGCCTTCTAATAGGTGCGAGATTGATGTTCTCAGATTGTAATCGAGATCAGTGACCTAGACGACACCTAAATGAAGGATTTGAATGCAAAAGATGGATATAAAATTGAATGCAATTAATCTATGTTTTTGATATTTTCTATGCAATAAAGAATGAAAACTGATACGCTATGGATGTTAAATGATCTAACAATGAAGATTCTAACAATGATATGAAAACTATGAAATTCTATGCTAAGATATAAAAACTATGCAATTGAAATTGATCTCACAAAGCTTTGAATTCGCAAGTTGATTCCTCAGCCTCCAATTCTCCAGCGTGATTGTGCAAAAATATGAGATGAATTATGAAGAGCTGAAGCCTTAATTTATAAAAATCCAGGGCTTTGGAGGTGCATGGATAAAAGCCATAAATCACTCAAATTAACTCATCTTGATTTTTGAGTTATCTGATCATGAAAGATAGTTAATTCTCAAAATCATGCAAAAACATGCAAAAATAGCTTTTTAACTCAAATTAGAGTTTAGATCAGCTTTTTTGAACTCCAAAAGGATGTTGAGTTCCAAAAAGTTAATAACTTGCATTGATTTTCTGATTTGGAGTTTAACTGTTTCTTTTGAATATGCATAATAATTAAAAATTAAATAAATAAATAAAGTGATTTATCCTCAACTCAACTAATTTTTGAATATAAAATAATTAATTTATGGGTTAATTAACTATTTTATCAAACTTTTATTAAAAATTATATTATTAAATAATGACAACATGCTTTAATTAATTAAATAAGAATTTAATCAATTAAAGATAGGAATTTTGATTTATTGTCAAAATTAAATAATACAATTAATAATAGATAGAATTAAATTTAATTAAACAATTAAGTGGCAAATATTAAATCTAATTAATTAAATATGAAAATATTCAATTAATCAAACTTAGGATAAATGTGATTTATCGCCAAATAATCATTAAATTAAAGATAATTAAGATAATTAGGAATATTGTTAGGAATATTCCCCGATGCAAAATTTAAGATAATCAATTATGATTCGATGATGCACAGATGTGCCTTTGGTTAGGACTTCGATGTCGATTTCGTTCGATTTGATGATATAGGAGGTTAATGAACATATAGCCCATTTTTGGGGTATTACAATTTCTAGTTTTTAAGATATAATTGTAAGATGAGTATCGATATCATCATGATGATCATCTACCCTCTCATTAGATCTCAATGCACACCTAGTTCTCTGTTGATGAAAAGGGGGCTCATCTGCAATAACATATAAAAGGGTTAAATTAAAAACATTTTATTATAATTAAAAACATTTTAAAGTATTTCAGTACTTTATAGGCCATAATCGTATAGCTCTTTACCTAATCTAGTCACATCATCAACATGGAGGTCAGTTTGTCGATCCATGAGACTGTGTGGGATGCTCGTGAAAGGAGTTTGGGTACCTACATATGTAATTCAATTATCTAATGTTAGCTAAAAAAATCATGATACATATACTCAAAACCACATAGTAAGTACATTAAAAACCATAAGCATCCCATAGTAAGTACATCATGAATTAATTAGATTAAGCATTGATTGCATAACTACACATTTCTATCAAGAAATCAATATTAAATAGATTAAAATGATCATGTAATTGTACATTTCATTCATGTCATTCATCTTCTTCTTCATCCAACTAATCACCATGATCATCGTTGACGTTGACATCATCACCACCACCGTCATTGTCTTCATCTTCATCATCATCGTCGTCATCGACATCAGCATCAGCATCATCATCATCATCATCATCATCATCATCATCATCAACAACAACATCATCATCAACAGCAACATCATCATCATCATCATCAGTAGCATCATTAGTAGCATCATCAGTAGCATCATCATCATCGTCATCATCTTCTTCTTCTTCAAGAAAAGTTGCATCAGGAACATCATTGACTAACTGTTGTTCATGTTCATCATCTACATCATCTTCTAGTTGTTCCAAATCTTCTTCCATCACATTATACCTCATCAGTCTTCCTCTTGGATCATGTCTAACAACAAACAACCAACCTGATTTATGTGGAACCTCTTAGTAAAATACCTTCTCACATTGGCTTGGAAGAACATAGGGTTCATCCCCAACTCGCTTAAACCACCTTGTATTAATCATTGGAAATCTATTGTCATGTTCAATAACAGTTTTATCAGGATCATTTTGATTAAGTCGTAGCCTATACCATCTGACGACAAAGAGAACTAATCTGAAGGAATTAAAGTCACACTCAAGTATATCATCCAAAATGTCATAGTATTAATTTTTAGACTCTCGAGGATGTAAGTCATTTCTAGATGAAATATTAGTCACCTGAAAGACTGCACTTATCCCAGAATCACAAGTTTTCTTTGTGTCATCCAACTTTTTGATGTGAAATTTATGACCATTGCAAAACCTAGCCTTGTGGTGTTTGACCTGCAAAAATATGTAAAACATGTATAAATTAATGCATCGAGAGTTCATAAACGTACGAGTGATTAACAAATTTATATGTACCTGAAAATCTTTTAAACCATGTGCTAAATCTATTTCTTTTTGGGTAACATTTGAATCTTTGTTACAATGAGCTTCATTAACCAATGAAGACACAACTTCCCATGTTAATGTGCAACCTAAATGATGACATCGTTCAATCCATTTCATCATCCAATCTTGATTGTTTGCAATATACAAATGTATTGCATCCCACTCTCGAGTAGCTGTACAAAAAATAAATAGACGACTTACAACCGATTAATTTTGAAGATTAATAATTAATTAATAGCTACAATAACATCTTATAATTTATTATCTCTCACTTTCCTCATTCTGCCTTCCCCCACCAAGTACTCCCCTTCAAATTTTCTAATGGTGTCGAGATCCCAAATGTGATCTATATGGATCTTTGCTGCAAGCTTAGGAAGATATTCAGTAACATACACCATAGTCTGGTATACCATATATCCCTCCACCATAGAACCCTCGGGACGTGCTCTTTGCCAAACCAAAGCCTTCAAAAATTTCAATTGCCTCTCAACCATCCACATTGACCGAGTGTGTACAGGTCCACACATTTCAATCTCCTCAACTTGGTGTATGAAGTAGTGTTCTTGTGCATTGAAAAAGGTTGAAGGTAGACACTTTTGCATTTCACACATTAGAAGAGGAATTCTTCTCTTTCAGTATTTTATATCTGGTCTATGGATTTCTTTAGATGACAACCACCTACAAGACATTCAAGACACAAAAATATATAAACACGAGACTTTACAATATATATATACAACAAATTGAACAGATATCATTGCTTACCTCATGTATTTTCCAAGATCATATATCACTTGTTTGATGTTATTGTTGAAGTTCTCTGGGAGAGATAGGGGTAGCATGAACTGCAACAATTATAAAAATAATCATGTCATTCTTTTCTCATATAATACAATGAGAAGTACATGCAGTTTACAAATATATTGTAAATACAAAAGAACATGACTTACCTTGATAAAGGTATGTCAATCATACGTTTTCAACCCTGACCTAAATTCACCTTTCTTTGATATGGTACTGCTTATGTTTGCAGCAAATCCTGTGGGAAATCAAATTTTTTGTATGACTTCTTTTATGGCATCACCTTGTTGTTCTGTTAATAACCAAAGAAGGGCAATTGTATTAATCCGTTCTCCATTTCTATTTGATTCAATGAAATTTTTCATTGCATGATTGGATTCATGAATGTCGCTACAAATTTTGACAATTTTTTCTTTGTCATGCCTTCCATCCAATATCTTCCACAATGTCTCCGTTACATTCTTTCCAATATGTATAGTATCAAACAAATGCACATCAAGTAGCTGCTTGTAGTAGGACAACCTACTAAATTGTCTAGGATAAATCTTTAGTCCCTTTGGAAGGTGCTCAATAGTGTTGCCTTGACGACATTCACGATCATCAATCACATAATTAGCAAACAAAACACAATAAAAATATACAAATTCCAAACATAAACCGTTAGGTAGAATGGTAGTACCTTGACGATTAATTCTATTATATTCCAACTTCCATAAGTGAGGTGTCATTCTCTATAGCTTAGATGTAGTCTCTTCTTTCCCATTGAAAAGATGTTTTTCGGTAATTTGATAGTTATGATTTTTGTGGAGAAAGTACCTATACTCATCAAACACCTGCTTTCCTAAACTTTTTGAATAATGAGATTTCATCTTTGGACCACAAACTGGACATGCAAATTTTCCTTTTGTTTGAAGACCGACAAAGTAATGATACAATTGGATTAAATATGTTAATTTTTATTTTTAGAATTATCATGTGCAACTTGAATTCACCATAACATACCAGAAAAATGTGTTAGCCCTGGGGCATCATGTATTGTCCATACAAGCATTGCATGGAATTGAAATTTTTTGTCTCCTATTGGTCTAGAGATGTCATACATAGTGACACCTTTCCATAACTCCAACTCTTCGATAAGAGGCTCAATATAAAAATTCATATCTTTAACTTGGTATTTACTTGGTTGAATGAACAACATTACATAATTATTGTGACCATTTTACTACAAGATTTATAATTACATGCAGATAACTATTAAATGATCAAATACCTGGAATAATCATTGCCAACATAATGTGTTCCCTCTTTATTGACATCCATGGAGGAATGTTATTGTTGATGACAAAAATAGGCCAAATCGTGCAAACAGATCTTAGCTCTCCAAATGGATTGACACCGTCTGCTACCACTGAAAGTTTGAGATTTCGAGGTTCTTCGATAAAGTGTGGCCACTTTTCCTCTATGTCCTTAAATATAGAACCATCCGCAGGCATTCGAATAATGTCATCTTGACTCCTATTGCGTGCATGGTAATCCATAAATTGTGTCAAGCTATCACACCTAAATAATCTTTGCAAATGTGGTATAATGGGGATGTAACGAAGAACCTTGCGAGACACCTTTTTTGTTATTTGATCTATTTGATATCTACTCGTATGACATTCAGAGCATTCTGTTGCAAATTCATGTTCTTGATGATAAATAATATGATCATTGGGACAAGCATCTATTGCTTGATACTCTATTCCAATATCTTTCATAGTGGCACATAATTCTCGGTATGAGCGAGGGAGAATATTCGATGGTGGTAACGAGAACTCACTTATCAATCTGTAGAAAAAAAAATATGTTGTTAATATTAACAATATTTATGGTACATGTTTCACCATTTAATTACTATAATGACATATATGACATACCGTAGCATACGTGACATTGTTGTGTTGGATAAACCATTCATAACCTTCAAGTTTAACAACAACAATACAACATAGAGAAGAGTTATTTAGGAGCCTTCGTAAAGGGGCATGGCTGCCTTCTCAAGTAGAGGTATATCATGGATGACATCAACATCATCCTGATCTTCATCATCAGTTGCACCAATACCAAATGTGTCATGGATCAATGTATTAGTACCATCATCTGGCGCATCATTGTCATCTTCCATGGGATCATAATCTTCAGCTTCAATATTTGCACCTCCATGATCCTCCACTTCCAAAGCCATATTCTCAATATTCGCACCTCCATGGTCCATATCACGTACTCCCCTAGGGAGGTCAACCTATATTAAAATGAACACAAATAAATCATGATAATGATCTCATCATCAAGTGTATTTCATATATATATATATTAATTGTTAAATAAATATAATGAAAAACTTACCAATTCATGATAATCAAAGCCTCCTTCAATGTGACCATTATCCCTACAATGTCTCTTAGCTATTTTGATTAGCAATCTTCTAATGTTTAAGCCCTTACAATTATTGCAGGGACAATAACATTTTCCATCGCCTTTTCTTTTCAAGTTCGACCACAATCTATTGATTGCATCCCCATTACCTTCTTCACTTAGATTGTCTGACATGATGCTTCTTCACTTAGATTATCTATAACCTAATTATATATAGAAATTGAAAACTTAGTTATGAAATGATGTTGTAGTATAGTATACCAAATTGAAACACTTCTATTATTGTAGTCTTCCACCTCAAACTCTTTCCTATTGTGGCAAGAAAGAAAGATATTCAAATAATATAGTAGTTTGTAAATCAAAATAAAATTGAGGCAAGTTGTTGATTAAGGGTGCAAGGAACAACACCCGTCAGTAGTTTTATCAAATTATAAATTTCAATTTTGAACCATTCTGTGAATATAGAACATGGATGTAATCTCAGAAAATAACAAAATGTAGACACGACAGATTACTTATTTTTTTATTCTACATTACTTACTATTTGAGTGCATGTTCCACCTGCAACTTGATCAAGTCTTGTTTGATGCTTCAATTTTGTGTTAACTGTCTTGTAGAAGTACACAATTTGGTATTTGCCCAATATGTTATTCAAAAAACAACAATAGAATAAAATACTTGTTGAGAAAGATCATCATAGGAGTATCAAAAACTTGAGATTTAAGGTAACAAAACATTATAAGACTCTTACATTCAACCTTCAACTCATGCACCTAATAAATAGGAGAAAAAATACATGAAATTGAAAAATTTAACTAATGAATTATGTTTTTCTTCTCATCTTAATCGGCCAAATTTATATGAGATTCTAAAGAAGGCCTCACTCTTAATCAGCCAAATCTTCTGATTGTCTTTCGATTATCTAAATGCTTCTTTATTTGTCAACCAATTAATACATGCTACTATATAAAGAAGACAATGAAGATTTGTCTGACAAAAATGAATACACTAAACTACACAGTCAAGAAATGTAACTGTCTAATGATTATATGTAATGTTGAATGGATTAAATGCTTTATTCTTGGTAGAAGTGAATGGAAGGAATAGTGTTGGTGTTAGGTTCATTTATTATTGAATTCAATAGTTTCCAAAATGTGTTGAGGAGTTTCTCCTTGTTTAATGTTAACTATTCCTGCACAATCCACTCATACAACAATGAAATGATATGTGGAAGGGATGGTTGATAGTGTTCCTTGAGGGAAGGAGGATTTTGAAAGACTTTTTATCATTTTATTATGTATTTCCAATATGTTTGGATGCAGGGCTGACCAGGAGAATGAAGGATCACTCACCGATTGCATGATAACCCGGTTTTAAAGGGTCACTGGTTGAGGGGACAGTCAAGGTCTCGATGATTGGGCCATTGGATGACCCTATTTCTTTGTATTAATTTCTATTCAAATTGGATGCATGGATTTCTTGTGAATTATCAGTTGCTATGTATCCTACAACTGCATCCATAAATCTGCATATACTTCTCTATGGTTGTAAGCCACTTAGAGATCAATATAGAGAAACTAAATCAAAATCGTTCTTTGTCCTATTTCCTTTTAACAAAGTCTCAACTATCAATGATACAATATACATTTGATGCCCTAAGCTATCAAATATACAAATGGTGCCTACCTAGAAGCTCACCAGGGGAATGAAGGATCACTCATTGATTGCATGATAACCCAATTTTGAAGGGTCACTAGTTGAGGGGATAGTCAAGGTCTGGATGATTGGGCCATTGGAGGACTCTAGTTCTTTGTATTAATTTCTATTCAAATTGGATGCATGGATTTATTGTGAATTATCGGTTGCTATGTATCCTGAAACTGCATCCGTAAATCTACATATACTTCTCTAGGGTTGTAAGCCACTTAGGGATAAAAATAGAGAAAATAAATAAAAATCATTCTTTGTCCTATTTCTTTTTAACAAAGTATCAACTATCAATGATATAATACATTTGATGCCCTAAGCTATCAATACAAATGGCACCTAGCTAGAAGCTCACGGGCTATCCATTTGATAACCACAGTCAACATTTCAAAAAAATGGATATCCTTGACCACAAGCACCAATAACATCAAATAATGGAGTTAAAGCACGGGCTAGGGAACGACACCAGTAGAATGCAGTCATTTTAGTGACAACAATTTACAATGGTGTCATTAAACATATAGGCCAGTAATATCAACAAATGTGAATCCAAACATTTGAATACAGTGAATCGATATCCTTGAGCACAAGCACCAATAACATCAAATAATAGAGATAAAGCACTGGCTACGGCACAACACCAATAGAATGCGATCATTCTAGAGAGCATTCATGATCAAATAAAATGAAATGCATTCGAATATGATGCCAGAGGCTCGAAAGATGAAGAAATCACATACCTTCTCCTGCACTCAGCTTTCGCTCCTTTTCTCCCGCTCCCTCTATCCAATCGAAATAAAAATGATGAGGTCATTTCACTTTTTTTTATTATCTATACTCTGAATCTATCATAATTCCGATGGTCAATTAAACACCCATCAGAATACCGACATCATCGGGGCCTATTACAAAAAAAAAAAAACACCAAATTCTTAATAAAAAGTTACCTGTCGAAAACTTCTATCAAAATTTGGCCCCAAATGTAGTAGTGTCTGAAAATAATGTGACTCATCATGAGGTCCATTTTGACAATAGGAACATGTAGGGCTCTTAATCTTCTATTTCTCCTTCTTAGAAGAAGATGGTGGGCTAGTAGAGTGCTGAGAAGAGGAATCAAATATCTGCTTCAGCTTATGCTTCTGTGTATCCTGAGGTGTCTTGGAAAGCAATGCCTGTGACTGTGAACCTGTAAGTGAATCCATCTGATTGAGCTTGGACTACTCATGAGTCAACCTATCATAGAAGGTCTCAAAAGAGGGCATAACATGTCGAGCACCCAGTACATCCATAGTGGAATAGAAGGTAGAAGTGAAAATCTGATAAGGGCCGTGAAGCTTTGAGAGTATCAGAAAGATACACTCATCATCTGACCTCGTCTTTCTAGCAACCTGTAAAATGGATTGAAGAGACTTGAACTTCATCAAGAAGTCCTCAATGTTGGTGAATGATTTAGGTACCAAGGAGGTGAACTCTGCATCTATCTAGAGAACCCTGAACTGATACATTGTGCCAAATAAGGTAGAAAACTTGTTCCACATATCCCTGGGTGTGGAAAAACCATCTAGGTGGAACAAAAACCCATCTAAAATATTCATTACGATGAGGCATGACCATAGCCCTTTTTCCATAAGCAATCTAGTCATCTATCATTTCCAAGTGTGATAGTTGTGAGGTGTCAGCCAGGCCATAGAGGGGTCAAACATTGAGAGAAGAAGAAGATGAAAGTAGAAGGGTCTTTTCTGAAGTAAATAATAGAAAAAAAGAACACCCCCTCGCAATGTATAAATCTAACCCCTGTACAACAAGTAATCAATTATTGAAAGCACAAAAAATGAGAAGAAAACCTAGACACCAGATGCAGAGAGGGAGGAAACCAAAGCCTCTACTTCAATGCCAAAAATGAGAGCTCAAATGGATGAATCAGAAAACTAAACCAACATCATCACGTCTAGCTTAGAAAGACTTTTATGATGATATTTTGTTTTCTAAAAATGGACACCATATGCACAAGTTACGACCGAAAAACCAACTGCACCTTCGAAAAGAAGCTCACTGGAAAAAAACTAGTCACGGGAAAAAATTTGACAGTCATCTACATGTCACGAGCCTGTCGATGATGTCATCATGACCAGGGCTGACATCATCACCAAAAAAAATAGTTGCCAAAAAAAGTTATCGGCAGGTGATGTCAGCAATGACATCACCTCTGTGCATGGTGGCTGAGCAGAGGCAAGGGTGGCAAGTGGCGTGGCAGCTCCCGGGTGGCGCTATGGTGGCATGGTAGTGGCAGCAGTGGGAGTGACACGTGTGATGAGTGGCGACGGTAGCGGCCGGTAGGGGCTAAGTGTGGGCGGTGGCGCAGTGGTGGTGTGCTCCGAAAAGAGCCCTGTGGGGCATTTTTTGAGATTTAAAAAAAAAATTTCTTGGTTTTCAAGCCCATACGGCCCTAATAGGGCAAATTTTTCCTCCTATATGCCCTAGAGGCCAAATAGGTCAAGTTTTATATGAAAATAGGGGTTTTTGGGCCTTCCGAAGGCAACCGTGAGGTCAGTTTTTGCCCAAAGTGCTCCAAAAAAATGAAACCCCCCATATCTAATAAAAAATAATAGAAAAAAACTAGAAGATTTGTGGCTTTTGTCTTCGAGTCACGGCTCCAAAAGCTCGGACCAAACAGCAGCAGGGAAGCTCTAATACCATGTAGAAGTTGAGAAATCCAACTTCACAGTTCGCTAAGAACACCTGCATGCAAATAACCTGTTGTTGAAAGGAAACCAAAGAGACAAAAACAAAGGCTTGGAAAATCTCAGTGGAGTGAGAGCAAATTGTATTCCAAGATAATGAAAAAAGAATTACAAGGTTCAACCTATAAAGGTGAACAAAACCCTAAAACTAGAAAAGCTAGGTTGCACATTATAATTAATAAAGCTATTAATTATAATGTACCTAAGAGATAGCTTAAGTAAAAAAGAGTAATGAAACTAACTAATTACTCTAACAAGTACTTTCGATCGAAACTTTTGAGTTTTGATCGAAATTACTTTCTATCGAAAGTACTTTCAAGTTTGATGCCAAATTTAACCATCACTAACTTACTTTCGATAGAAATTCAACTTTGACTTTCGATAGAAACCTAGGTCAGCCTATTTGGTGTCATTTCAGGTTAATAACGATTACATATAAATAAATGTATATTTTTCTCATTTCATTAACCCAAAAGCTATAAAATAATTTGCATTTAGGAGAAGGAAGATATTTTGGCACAGAAAATTTTTGTAAGTTGTGATGGGAAATGAAAGGATAATGTTAAACAAGAGTACATGACATTATTCAGAACAGGTTGAACAAAGACTACGTGAAGAATCAGTAGAAATATATTATCATAGGAAACAAGGTATGTCTAAGTTGTCTCTCTCTAGATATTTTAAGTTGATGGTCAGGACTTGTCTTAATGAATCATGTAAATGTGATATTGTAATACCTAATTTTAGAGCTAATTAGACCTAATAAGACTAATTATTAGCAATTAGGACCTATTGGGACCAATTAGAGGTCTAACTAGACCTAACTAGACCTATTAGGACCAAGTAGACCTAACTAGGACCTATTAGGACCAATTAGACCTATTAGGACTTATTAGTCTAACCAATTAGATGTATTAGGACCTATTAGGTCCAAATAGACCTAACTAAACCTAGCTAGACCTATTAGGACCAATTAGATAGGTAGATAGACCAATTACGACCTATTAGGAACAATTAAGACCTATTAGACTTAACTAGACCTAACTGTAGACCTATTTGGTCTTATTAGACCAATTAGGACCAATTAGACCTAACTATCTACCAAACTAGGACCTATTATGACCTATTAGACCAATTAGGACCAATTACCAGACCTATTAGGACCAATTAGAGGTCTAATTAGACCAATTAGACCTAACTAGACAGGTATTAGGACCTATTAGACCTAACTAGACCTAACTATGACCTATTAGGGCCTATTAGACCTAACTAGACTTGACTAGGACCTATTATGACCAATTAGGACCAATTAGACCTAATTAGGCCCTAATTAGACCCAATTAGGACCTAATTAGACCCAATTAGACCCAATTAGACCTATTAGGACCAATTAGGACCAATTTGGACACAATTAGACCCACTAAGACCCAATTAGGACACAATTACACCTAATTAGACCCATTTTTACTTAATATGAACCTAGTTAGACCAATTAGACTTAATATGAACCTATTAGGACCTAATATGACCTATTAGAACCCAATTAGGACCTAATTAGACATAATATAAACTTATTAGGACCTAATATGACCTATTAGGACCCAATTAGACTTAATTAGACTAATTCTATGACCTAATTAGACATAATATGAACCTATTAGGACCTAATATGACCTATTAGGACCCAATTAGACTTAATTAGACCAATTATGACCTAATTAGACTTAATTAGACCAATTAGGACCTAACTAGACTTAATTCTAGGCCAATTAGTGTTAATATGATTTAGAACAATAGAGAGGGAGGGTGAACCAGTTGTTCTCAGGTCCAAATGTATAAAAAACAAACTTTAAAACTCTTCAACAAATCAAATCCAACAACCAACAGCTACTCGATCATTACTAGCTCAGTCGACACTAACATCACTCAGCTTAAACTAGATTTCTTCACTTTTTCTCGGTTAAACCTACCAGTTTAGTCTTCATTCTTACTTAGATAAGCAATAAATTATCTTATCATTGTGCCACATAATCAAGTACTCATTGAAGTATCTAGATAACTCAACCTTTCCTTAGGTGCTATTATTACCAACCTTGCCTATCCCCTTCACAACAATCAAATAGATATAGTACTTTCTTAGATAGCAACAGTCTTACCAATTAAGGTTTGACATCAATGACAATACAACAATTGCTTCAATTGCAGTTTCCAACAATTAGGACCTATTAGGACCCAATTAGACCCAATTAGACCTATTAGGACCAATTAGACCTAATTAGGACCTAATTAGACCCAATTAGACTTAATTAGACCTAATTAGACCCAATTAGACCTATTACAACCAATTAGAATCAATTAGGACCCAATTAGACCCACTAGGACCTGATTACACCCAAGTAGACCTATATTAGGACCTATTAGAACTAAAATATGAACCTATTAGGACCTTTTTTGACTTAATATGAACCTAGTTAGACCAATTAGACATAATATGAACCTATTAGGACCTAATATGACCTATTATAACCTAATTTAACTTAATTAGACCAATTAGGACCTAATTAGACTTAATTAGACCAATTAGGACCTAATTAGACTTAATTAGACCAATTAGGACCTAATTAGACTTAATTCTAGACCAATTAGGACCCATTTGTACCTAGTTAGACCCAATTAGACCAATTAGGACCAATTAGGACCCAATTAGACCCACTAGGACCCAATTACACCCAATTAGACCTATTAGGACTAAAATATGAACCTATTAGGACCTATTTTGACTTAATATGAACCTAGTTAGACCAATTAGACATAATATGAACCTATTAGGACCTATTTATACCTATTACGACCTAATTAGAGTTAATTAGATCAATTAAGACCTAATTTGACTTAATTAGACCAATTAGGACCTAATTAGACTCAATTAGACCAATTAGGACGTAATTAGACTTAATTATAGACCAATTAGGACCTATTAGGATCCAATTAGACCCAATTAGGACCAATTAGGACCAATTAGACTCAATTAGACCAATTAGGACCTAATTAGACTTAACTCTAGACCAATTAAACCAATTAGGACCTAATTAGACTCAATTAGACCAATTAGGACCTAATTAGACTTAATCCTAGACCAATTAGGATCTAATTAGACTCAATTAGACCAATTAGGACCTAATTAGACTTAATTCTAGACCTATTAGGACCTATTAGGATCCAATTAGACCCAACTAGATGTATTAGGACCAATTAGGACCAATTAGGACCCAATTAGACCCACTAGGACCCAATTATACCCAATTAGACCTATTAGGACCTATTAGGACTAAAATATGAACCTATTAGGACCTATTTTGACTTAATGTGAACCTAGTTAGACCAATTAGACATAATATGAACCTATTAGGACCTATTTATACCTATTAGGACCTAATTAGACTTAATTAGACTTAATTAGATCAATTAAGACCTAATTTGACTTAATTAGACCAATTAGGACCTAATTAGACTCTATTAGACCAATTAGGACCTAATTAGACTTAATTCTAGACCAATTAGGACCTATTAGGACTCAATTAGACCCAATTAGACCTATTAGGACCAATTAGACCCACTAGGACCCAATTAGGACCCAATTACACCCAATTAGACCTGTTAGGACCTATTTTGACTTAATATGAACCTAGTTAGACCAATTAGATATAATATGAACCTATTAAGACCTATTTATACCTATTAGGACCTAATTAGACTCAATTAGACCAAGTAGGACCTAATTAGAGTTAATTATAGACCAATTAGGACCTATTAGGACCCAATTAGACCCATTAGGACCAATTAGGACCTATTAGGACCCAACTAGACCTATTAGGACCTATTTTGACTTAATACATGAACCTACTTAGACCTAACTTCATTCGAAAGTTTTTCTTTAATAATTTTTACTTCGTATGTAGGAAATGCTCAAGAAGCACAACCTTCTGAAGTTGGCGAAGGGTCATCACAAGCTCAACAAGCCCAACCTTCATAAGTTGGAGAAGGGTCATCACAAGCTCCACAAGCACAACCTTTAGAAGATGGAGAAGGGTCATCGCAAGCTCAATAAGCACAACTCTCAGAATATCAAACAAGTACACATCTCTCTCTCTCACTGTCTCAATTTAGTCTCTTACTGGTGAATATGCATTTTGGGTCTTTCCCCTTAAGAAGTTATTGTTTTTGTTGTGTACATGCAGCCTTTGATGATGAAAATATTGGACAAGGGGCATCCCAAGTTGAATTAATGGACTTTAGAGAAGGGTCAACCCAAGGTCAAATAAGTATGTGTTTCTCTCATTAGTTTATAAATTATTACCTTTGACATTCAAGCTTGTAAATACTTATTTCATGAAGGTCCCCTTAAGATGAGATATTAAGATATTTTTTTATTTTTTTTGTAGTGGAAGTGCAAGAAACATATGAGAATGATAGTCTACTCCAATAGTTGAAGAGAAAAATTAATCGTAAAAGTATAGATCGTTTAATTGAAATGGATGTGGAAAAATTGAGAGATTATGCTAAACAACCCATAAATATTGCGAAGAGGGCATTGAATAAAAAGTCTAAGCAAATAATGAAACAATTTGAGAATCTTGGTACACTTGAAAAAACTCAACTGTTATCAATTACACTTCTTAAAGATCAGTTAAAAGAGCCATTAAAATTGTTGGGTGTAGATGCAAGTTTGAAAAAGTTAAAATCATGTAACGTACAAGAAAATATTGTTGACAGTGTTAAGGAAGGTTTGCATTCCATTGGAAAAATAACTAGATCTACAGATAGGTCCATTTCAAGAAGAGGGATACTGACATCTATTTTAAATAAAAACATATCCCAAATAAGATAAATTTATTCACTTTCATCTCAGATCAAGTAGAGTATGAAGAAATATGACACATTATTTGAAAAGAAGAATCAATTTGGATGATACTACATTGGAAGGTAATTGGGCACTAATGTGTAGAGCTCCTCAGTCTGATAGGATTAATGAAATAGTTAGGAACTTAGTTACGTCATTTTGGACTGATCATACTCATCCTTCACCAAATACAAGAGACATTATCAAGAATAGGACTGGGCCTAAGGAATATTTCCAGCACATAAAACATTGGTTGAACACCACACAACATGAATTGTATCTCTCATTTTGTAACTCAAATCCTAACATTAAGATTGGACAAACAATGTTTGAAAGATTAAAGCCATTTTTTGTAAAGATAAATAAATCTTTTGAAACTTGTTGTTGTCGATATCATATTGAATTTGATCTCTACTATCAAGGGTTTAGAAAGATGATATAATAAAGTGGTGGTTCTCAAAATGATTTTCCTAAACGTCCAAGCCAATTCATAGAACCAATCTTATGTAACAAATCAATTGATCATGAAATACCTGAAATACATTGCATAAGAGGAACTTGTCAAACATGCGGGGATTTGGCTAAATTTCCTTTGAGACTTGAAGATACTAACATGATGAGGATGGTAAAATGTAAGAGATACAAGTACATAAAGTCTGAAACAAAAGTTGAGAAAGAATCAACAAGGTTGGAATATGTAGAAGAAGAGATACCTATTGCAACATTTAGGGAGAATTTTCGTAAATTGATTCAACCATACATATGTCATGTTTTTTTTTGCTAAATGGTAGGCATAATAGTTCCAAATACTAAACAAAACTTTTCTAGTTGGAACAATTTTATCGGTTGTTGATTTTGCAGAGAATTACTCCTTTGTTTCTCAAAAACAACTTCAAGAAGAATACTCCTATACAAAACAAGATCCCTGCATTCAGTTATGAGTACATATAGTAATGTGTGGTCATTGTACACTAGAGATTACTCATTCTTTTGTTATGATTGTATTTCTAAAAACTATGACGAATGTATCAACCAAAAATGTGGATATGTTAGTGAATGGAATTTGGTTCCACTAGATGTTACATGTTAATATGATTTAGAACAACAAAGAGGGGGGGGTGAATTAGTTGTTCTTAGGTCCAAATGTATAAATTAAACTTTTAAACACTTCAACAACTCAGATCTAACAACCAACAGCTACTCGGTCATCACTGTGTAGATCAGTCACCACTTGAAACTGCTTCCCTCAACTAATACTGTCTTCCTCGACAATAAATTGATGTTCGGTCAACACTAAATTTACTCGGCATATACTGGCTTGGTCGACACTAACATCACTTGGCTTAAACTAGATTTCTTCACTTTTGCTCGGTTAAGCCTAGTTGTTTAGTCTTTCTTCTCACTTAGATAAACAATACATTATCGTATCATTATGCCACATAATCAAGTACCCATTGAAGTATCAAGATAACTCAACCTTTCTCTAGGTGCTATTGTTATCACCCTTGCCCTAATCCTTCTCAACAAACAAATAGATATAGTACTTTCTTAGATAGCAACAATCTTACTAGTTAAGGTTTGACATTAATGACAATACAACAATTTGTTCAATTGCAGTTTCCAATAGTTACAAACACAAATTATGAAGTTCAGGATGAAAGCTTTGACGACATTCCATTGATTTCTACAGATTATGACCATATTTCAGGTTTGATCAAAATTGGTACATTTGTGTTTATGTACATTTATATATAAATATAAATAAATTTAAAAAGGATTCATAAACTCAATTCATAAATAAAGTTTGTTTAATTTATATTTACAAACCTCAAATTAAAATTTCTCTTTAAATGGAAGACATATTTTTGTAGTAGTAGCAGAGCTTGGAAATGTGGAAGGTGTTAGTTACTATTTATTACGTTGCTGCAAGGAGAGGATGAAGTTAACACAGAATGAAACAAGGGATGGAATTATGTTTCCCACAAGTTATAGTATTGTATTTAAGTTTCACAACCTGTATTAAACTTGAGTGAGGTCCAACTTTCGATTTTTTTATACGTTTGTTTATATGGTTAATTTCACATCTATATGTATTTAACATTGTTGAACTTGTTTGTGCAGGTTCAGTCATTGTGCAAGGAACATATTTGAAGCAAATCAAAATACTTAAACATGGGATTCATTTTGTTGATTATCAATCTAACAATAAGGTTTATCAGTATAGCCATCTTGTAATTGCCACTGTACTATCTCTTCTTCCTGTGACAGGACGTGGCATTTGTAAGTGGAGACTTGATACTGATGACCATGAGAGAATATTAAATGTTATTTGAGAGAGAAATGAACCACTTGATGTGGAATAAATCATGCATGAAATATGATTTGTACTAAATTTCTCACGGGCGAGACCAGAGGTTTTCTCAGCTCCATTATTTCCTACTGGTGCACATAGTGAATGGAGCAATTAAATTCAAAATTTATAATATATCTAAAAAATGTCTTACTTGGATATGATATATTAATTATCTACCTGAATATGAAGTACTCTAACTTTGGAATATGAATGTGTGTACATTGAATTTGCATGTTACATTAGGACGTGCATGTTTTAAATATAAAATCTACTTGAAGTACAACAACATTAAATTAATAGTACGTGTACAACTATTATCAAATGTACATTTAATTATAAGTAAGATTCAATCAAACATCTAGGTCTCAATTATATAGCTCACATGTGTCAAATTTATATCATTCATAACTTTCATAAACATGTAATCAAACATCATTCATGTGCTGAATCAAACACATGTACATCCTCACGAGCGCTGCCACTATGGCCATGGTCTAGGTGAGAAGGATGTGGCTGAGCGTATCTGATAGTACCCACATGAGCTCTAAAATCTGATATGGGGATATCATGCTCTGTTTCTATAAATGCATATGCATCCAACAGATCCTCAGCCAAACTAGTCAATGTGACACATGTCATAGATCTCCTGTAAGTCCCTCTAGGCTAGAAAGTGAAGGGATGTCTGCTGCACTATACATGTCATGTGGGGTCCTACTAGAGGGTGCTCCACCTGACAATCTAGAGTGTCATCGAGATATCAAGAACTGACCAACCTAATCACTAGATATGGATGTGACACTTGCTGCAATGTCCTCGACACTATCAATCGCACCTCAAATCTAGGTGCTATGAACAACATCATCTGCAACAGGACCCAATGAAGGAGCTATAGCAAGCACTCTTTGACCAACAATGGCCCTGTGTACTGGCCTCTATCGATCAACTCAACGAAAATAATATCTATCAGCAAGTCTACCACGCTCCTGTCCTAGATGCGCTGGAAAATTAGTGTAATTAACAATCCTCCCTAAATGAACCTCAATAAAAATCTATTGTGCAAAGTATAATAGAATATGGTCATTATTCAGATAACAACCATGTGCAACTAGAAATCATGGGTATATCAATGTTGATATAGCAGGATCCTAACACTTGGTAACCTAATATCCCTTCACATACTATAAATCTACATAAGATGGGAAAGCTTCCCTTTTCAGGGTCGCTTTAGGCACTAAAGCTTGTACCTCCTTAAGAGAAAGACCAGGAGCCAACCTCTTGTATCTTCCTCTCAAGTATGGCCTCTATAACATATGGGACATAGGGAGTGGTACCATGAATGTCATCCCCAATGCTAATCATGTTAGTAAGTATGGATTGACATGTGCTCAAGATATAGACACTAGAGCTAGTCAGTTTATTTATGGATTCTTGCAACCATTCAATTTCTCTATTAGTGTGTGCAAATAGCTCTATGGGGGGAATTGGTTCATCTTCCATGTGTGATGTGCAATAATATGTTTGATAGATAGAATATATGTATACCTGAAAGATTTTATTTATTGTCAAATAAAGTCTACATATGTACATTTTCCTAATTTAATTGAAAATAAAATTAAAGTATGCACATTTCTCTACATCATTTCAAAGTAAAATCAATTACATAAACTATATTTAAATGTAAATAAATGTGTACTATACATATGCACACACACACATGCATATATACATGTATGTACACATATGTACATGCATATATGTACACATGCATGTATATACACATGTATATATATGACATGTACATGTACATATGTATGACATGTATACATGTCATATATATACATACATATATATATATATTATATATATATATATATATATATATATATATATATATGTCACATGTATATGTATATATACATATATATCTATATATACATGACATATATATATGTATATATATGTCATGTATATATATATATATATATATGTATATATACATATACATGTGACATATATATATATGACATGTATACATGTCATACATATGTACATGTGTATGTACATATATGTATGTGTATATGTATAAATGACATATACATGTACATATATATATATATATATATATAATATATATATATATATATATATATATATATATATATATATATGGCATATATGTGTACACACACACACACACACATATATATATATGATATGTATACGTACACATGCATATATATGTACATACATACATACATATACATGTATATATACACATGGTGTGCATATATACATATATATGTGTATACACATGCATATATATGTACATACATACATACATATACATGTGTGTACATATACATGTATATATACACATGTGTGCATATATACATATATATATGTGTACACATATATATACATGTATACACATGTATATACACACATATATATATATATGCATACATATGTACATGTATATATATACACACATGTATATACATGTATATGTGTACACATATATGTACACACACACACACACATATATATATGTGTGTGTGTGTGTGTGTGTACACATATATACACACATATGTACATGTATATACATGTACACATATAGACATGTATATATGTGTA
>BSBK01002973.1:1547500-1554071 GCA_027943335.1 Chamaecyparis obtusa | reverse complement strand
TACATGTATATATGTATATATATATATATATCTATATATATATATGTATGTATACATGTATACATGTGTGTGTGTGTGTGTGTGTGTGTGTGTGTGTATATATATATATATATATATATATATATATATATATATATATATATATATATATATATATATATATATATGAATGTGTGTGTGGAAAATGTTGTGGACATATATTACCTCCTAATCCAAGACAAGGAGATCCCAATTGATTAACTGACAAGAGACGATCAATGCAAAAAGGAATCAACTGGTTATAGATAAAGAGGGAAAGGGGATCTAATTATAAAGTGAAACAATAAATTAGAAAGATTAGGATAAATTAAAAACACTTATCTTGAAAGGTAGCAGATCTGGAAATTGCTATTTCTGGTGTCTGTATTGAGTTTCTGGAAATTCTGCAACCAGATTTGGGATGGAAACACAGAGACAGAGAAAACTCAGAAATCTTTTCCTTTTCTGAACCAGGTTGACCTTGACCCAAATAAAGGTCGATCTTGACCCCTTTATGTCGATCTTGACCTACCCTGCTTCAACAGAAATTTTGTTCGCAGATCCTAAAGGTTTGCCGAAAAGGGTATCCAAATCTTCTCTATAATTCGTTGTTCTGCACCCATTTCTGCAAGAAAAATGGTTTTTTTTTTTGGATGAGGGGTTTACCTTGGTCAAACCTCAGTTTTGGAATTAACCTTAAAATAGAATTGAAATGGAGAATGATAGCAAGTAGTATAAGTAGATCTAACAACGAAGCTATGATATTCAATAGATATGCAATTATATTTGAAATGTAAACAAGTATGTTAATATGAAAAGCTTGGATTCAAAATTAAAAACCATAAATGTAAATCAAAACCTCCATGATTGTATGCTTGGAATCCACCTTGAAGGAAGAATAGATGGATCTTGAAGATGCAAAAAGGATCTTGAAGGAAGATAACACCACCATGATGGATAGATCTAGGGTTTGAATGATGAATCTTGAATGCTTGAATGCTTGAATATAGATGATTCTTGAATGCTTTCTTTCTACACCTTCTTGTTCTTATTTTCCTTGCTTGCTCCCTTTTTCCTTTATGTCCAAATGAGAGAAGGCCTCCTTATATACTAGTCTAGGGTACAACTTCTATAGAGGCCGACATGCGAGAAATAAATTCCCATTAGGCCTATACCCCTAGGAGTGGACCTAAATTAAATATATTTTAAGAGTCACCGCTTCAAAACCAAAAACAACCAACCGAGAAGCGGAAAAATAAACTTTTGAGTTTCCCCAAACGTCCGGCAAACTTTTTGATGAAAAGGGGGACCTAGGTCAAAGTCAAGGTCGACCGTGACCTAGGTCAAGGTCGAGGTTGACCTTGACCTAGGGGGTTAAAACCCCTGGAAAATATGCCAGGTGGGGAAAATAGTACCTGGAGAGGCCCAATCAAAACCCTAAACATGCACAAAAGATGGAAAAGGGACAGAAAATATAGGACAACATGATGATGGACCAAATCACCCCCTAAGGAGGGCTAAACATTCTTAACATGAAAGTGCTTCCATTTTAAGATGATACATAAAGCCCCCACATTAGCGGGAGTTTTGAAATCGAACATACTCATAGTAAAGTTAGAAGAAAGATTCCAGTGGATTGCAACGAGGTAGAACATCACTTAGTTGAGGACATGAGCCCCCAAGCCAAGGATTCTAACTCAAAAAACACACACAAGGGTACGAAAACAAAGAGAAAATAAAGACAAAGCTAAAAGACACAAAACAAAGAGGGGTTAGTACAAAAACAAACCTAAATCACATAGCAAAGGAAACCTTGCTAAGAAATGCTTCCTATACTAATATCATATTTGGAAAGCTATCATAAAAGCATAAATGACTGCATAAGAAAGACAAGAGAAACACTATAAATAACATAGCTTCATGATCTAATCCTACTAGCATGAAAGCGAAAGAGAGAAAAGAGAGAATGATTACCTCGCCTAGTAAGATGCCCACCTTACTGTGAATCAACAAGGAGGGAGAGACCAACAGGTAGCCAAATTTGATAGTTCACCCATAAATTGTGCTTTGTAGTTGTAATGCATCTTCTGACAGCTTTTGGAATACCCATAGATCCACATTCTTGTATCACTATGGAATATAAAAGGCATGTCTCTTCAAGATTCAACAACTTATGTGTATTACCTTCCGAGGATTTAGCATATTTGAAATTGAAAATGTGTGTCACTTCAAGATTTAGCAACTTACGTGTGTTACCTTCTAAGGATTTAGCATATTTGAAATTAAAAATGTGTGTCTCTTCAAGATTTAGCAACTTATGTGTGTTACCTTCCGAGGATTTAGCATATTGCAAAATGTAAACTATAGCTTAAGGAAGACCCTATATATGCCCCCCTCTTTATCGTGGCTACCTAATAGATAGGATAAGGAAGAGAAGGAGGATACCTACTTCACAAAGTAAGGAGATATCCTATTAACAACAATGTACACTATATTCTTAGCAAAGAGTATTGACCCTTACATCGAAGAGCATAGATAATCATGAAAAAGGATATGTCACTCATGGAAAAAGGATCCTCAAAAAGAAATAGATCTTATCAACAAAACCCCCATCGTAGAGGAGTGCTTTGGATAAAATATCATCTTTAAAGAAATAAAAAAGAGGGATCAAAGATTCAATCATCAACCCCCGTACAATCAAGAGGAAGAGGAATCTTGGAACGAAGGAAGCACATTCTAACCCTACAAAAAGGGAAATAATTTATAAAGAACATAATTTGTAAAATAAAGAAGAGGTGATGACCTAGGACAACAACCTCTCACATAAAAGGATATCCATAGCCAAAACATCAGTCAGTATAAGGAAATAATGTTTTAGAATAAACAAATGACACTAAGCTAAGGAAAGTAGATCCCTAGACAGAGAGAAAGAAGGAAAACCCTTCCCCCCCAGGGATGAAAGCAAGGGATACCTTTTCAAAACAAATGTCTTTAGAAAAGATATCATGAACACTAGAAGAGAGCTATGGATGATTATGAGCAAAGGAAAGATATCATAATACAAAACCATAGGGATAAAATATAGAAAGAATAACCAATTAAGCTCAAAATAAAATGCATGCTAAGAGCATAATGGATCCTAAAGAAATGGAAGAAATACCTCCTACCCCCTAGTCAGGAGACAAGAGGAGAAAAGATCTACATTATAGAAGAATGAGGGGTATTCCCCATATCGAAATTATGAAGAAATTGTAAAACTACATGAGAGTGAGATATAAGTCCTGAAGAAGCTCTTTCTCTAACATACATCTTGAAATGCACACAATCAGCAAGTAAATGTGTATTACTATAGTGAAAAGGACATTTGTACTTTGAGAGAGCATCTTTTGGCATAGGTTTAAAGATTTCTTTCTTGGAATTCATTAATTGAACATACACCTTCTTAGCCACATCTTGAGGAGTATCAGGGTAATCTAAGGAAGGTGTTGGAAGAAGAAAATGGAGAGGAGGGTGACGATCAGGATCAACCTCCTTAAATTGAGATAGCGGAAATCCAAGACCATGCATATCTTGTTTAAGGGATAAATGAATCGGGTATTTAATACCGTGTTCATTAACACCAAGCCCTAAACCCTTATAACCTTGTTTAGCCACCATATTGTATCTTGTAGTGTACATAGCTTGTAAAGCTTCTGCAAGAGGTGATTATTTATGGTGATCATGAGAAAAGGTTGTATAAGGTGGAATGATAGGTTTAGAAGAAGTTTCTTTTATCTTCCCTTTAATATCATCATGGATCAGATAAGAAGGGGAAAGTAAATCAAAGAATCCTTGCACATTTGCATCATGAACCATAGTTTGAGCCCCATCATAAGTGTGGGAAGAACTAGGAATAGAAGATGAAGAATTGGTAATGAGAATATTAGGAATTAGATTAGGAAGGATAGGATTAGGATTAGGAAGATTAGGAAATGGTGTATCATCTACCAAATTCTTCACATAATCCAAAAGAGCAATAAGTCTACCACACAAATCCTTAATGAAAGTTTTGAAAGTAGGAAGGCTAGTATTAGTCAATCTTATAATAGCATAAGGAATTGAAACATGAAGAGTGACAAACATAATGAAATGGATGATACTCTCATAAACATCATAAGTATTATAAAGATATGCTAAAAGGAGAATAATGAGGAAAATAAACACACACCAAAGCATCTTAAAGATCTTCATAGTGAATGAAATGCAAGAAATATTTTTTTATTTTGATGAGTATGTAGATTTTTTGTTTTTTAGAATTTTAAAATGCAAGAGTATAAAAGAAAACTAATCTAAGCTAATCTTAAGGAAAGGAGGAAAAACATCCAACACCAAAAAGAAAGAGTTGTCTATCGAGGGTTCACCAAAATGTAAGACATACAAATATATATATATATATATATTTATTTATTTATTTATTTATTTATTTATATCTATGAATGTGTGTGTGGAAAATTTTGTGGATATATATTACCTCCTAATCCAAGACAAGAAGATCCCAATTGATTAACCGGCAAGAGATGATCAATGCGAAAAGGAATCAACTAGTTATGGATAAAGAGGGAAAGGGTATCTAATTATAAAGTGAAACAATAAATCAGAAAGATTAGGATAAATTAAAAAAACTTATATTAAAAGCTAGCAGATCTGGAAATTGCTATTTCTAGTGTCTGTACTAAGTTTCTAGAAATTTTGTAATCGAATCTAGGATGGAAACACAGAGACAGAGAAAACCCAGAAATCTTTTCCCTTTCTGAACTAGGTCTACCTTGACCCAAATAAAGGTCGACCTTGACCCCTTTATGTCAACCTTCACCTGTGCTGCTCCGATGGAAATCTGTTCGCAAATCCTAAAAGTTTACCGAAAAGGGTATCTGAATTTGCTCTGTAATTCATTTTTTCGCACTTGTTCTTGCAAGAAAAATGGATTTGTTTTTTGGATGAGGGGTTTGCCTTGGTCAAACCCTAGTTTTGGAGTTAACCTTGAAATAGAATTGAAATGGACAATGATAGCAAGTAGTAGAAGTAGATCTAACAACGAAGCTATGATATTCAATAGATATGCAATTGTATTTGAAATGTAAACATGTATGTTAATATGAAATCTTGGACTCAAAATTAAAAACCATAAATGTAAATCAAAATCTCCATGATTGTATGCTTGGAATCCACCTTGAAGGAAGAATAGATGAATATTGAAGATGCAAAAAGGATCTTGAAGGAAGATCACACCATCATGATGGATAGATCTAGTGTTTGAATGATGAATCTTGAATGCTTGAATATAGATGATTTCTTGAATTCTTTCTTTCTACACCTTCTTGTTCTTATTTTCCTTGCTTGCTCCCCTTTTCCTTTATGTCCAAATGAGAGGAGAAGGCCTCCTTATATACTAGTCTAGGGAACAAACTTCTAGAGAGGCTGACATATGAGAAATAAATTTCCATTAGACCTATACCCTTAGGAGCATACCTAAATTAAATATATTTTAAGAGTCACCACTTTGAAACCCAAAACAGTCGACCCAGAAGCGCAAAAATAAACTTTTGAGTTTCCCCCTGCATCCGACAAACTTTCTGATGAAAAGGGGGACCTGGGTCAATGTCGAGGTCAACCCTGACCTAGGTCAAAGTCAAGGTCAACCCTAACCTAGTTCAAGGTCGAGGTTGACCATGACCCCGAGGGTTAAAACCCCTAGAAAATATGCTAGGTGGGGAAAACAGTGCCCGAAGAGGCCCAATCAAAGCCCTAAACAGGTACGGAAGATGGAAAAGGGGCAAAAAATAGAGGACAACATGATGATGGCTCAAAACACCCCCTAAGAAGGGCTAAATGTTCTTAACATGATAGTGCTTCCATTTTAAGATGATACAATATTTAAATTAATTTACATTACCCCAATTTCATCCACTTTGAATTAAATAATCCTATTTAATTATACTTGAGCATGTGGATCCTAACTTTAACCCCCACTTAACCTCCCCCCCAACTAACCATCTCATCCTTCTAGCCCACATATATCTCTTTCCTACTATTAATCCTAATCTAAGCCTGATATCCTCCCGAATCATTTACACATTCCTAAATAATGGATCATCCCCAAAATTCAACCACATGTCCCATCAATCTCAATGCCCAACCACATTGTATAGTGACCCACATGGGCCTCTTACTCACTTTTCCACCAAAAAATAATTTTTAATTACTTCTCACATTCTCAAACATCCCTTCATAATCCCCAAAATCGTCTCACATTCTCTAAAGTTTCCCTTGGAATATGAGACAAGAAATGTCTTTAAGGCATATCTACTCCACTTGTTAAAATATTCTTAAGCTCTCTCATGATGTCACTTATCACAATGCTATGAGTTTGAGAAAGCACAATCCATGTGCTTCTCTTAGAGTGCATCCCAACGTTCCATTTTCCTTCAATATCAATTATTTATTTATCCCTTACAAACTCTATAAATTGAAGCTCCATTTCTCATTTCATCATCCACCTTTTATGCAAATTTAC